>JBCAMP010000241.1:122500-215000 GCA_039654775.1 Spinibarbus caldwelli
GAGTTTATACTTCCTGTGTCCCCGTAAACCAAATGGCTTGAAAACATAATAAATGGTGTTTATTTATTTATCTAACAATGCCTGTAGTTTTGTGTGAGGGGTAGGGTTAGATTAGGGTTAGGGTAAGAAATACAGTTTTGCACAGTAAAAAAACATTACACCTATGGAATTAACCCATAAAACATGGAAACCAGTGTGTGTTTGTGTGGTGTTTGGTGTGAGTGTAAGTGTGTGTGTGTGTGTGTGTGTGTGTGTGTGTGTTTGGACTCTCAGCTATACCCTCATGCTCCATCTACATTCGTCAAAATGACGAGGGCAACAAACGCCGCCCCATCCTCATGAATCATGTGTGATGGTGAACGTCTCTAAACGCTAAAGCAGCAAAGCTCAAAACCAACTGATGTGGAAAATTACCTGCGGGAAAATCTGCATAATCAGTTCCTGACCACCTTCAGAGGAAACTCTGGGCAGAAAGACAAATTCATAATTATTTTTTTCCTTTGGGATTTGCTCATGTGATCAATCGCATGAACATGCTGAATATCATCCTCAGTCTGGTCATGATTTGTTTTCCAGCATCTCTGCAGTAATTAGATGAGTTATATTTCAGCATCAGTATTAATGAGTGAATGTCACTGCAAGAGAATTTCCTCTAGCGCAAATTCAGTTTATTTCTTTAATCCTTAACTTCTAAAACATGATCTTCGGAGAGAATAAGTGATTTAATGAACCTAACGAACTGCTACATATTATTGATTTATTCTTTTATAAGTAGCAATCATGTTTCATTTCAGGCTTTTTGTTGTGAAGATCAAAGCAGATCAAACTCTATTTGGTTCAGTCTGTCCATGCAGACTTTCATTTCTAATAAGTTTAATAAGAATATCCCCGTTTTATTAAAGTAACAGCCACACAACAAGCTAACATTTGATATACAAGGCCATTAAAAGAATAAATTCCAAATCTATATATTAAGTGTTCATAAAACATTTTAATGTTTAGAGTACGCGCGGCAAATCTATGCAGTTAAATGTTTTATGAGGTTTTGGTTTGGTCTGTGCCAGATCTGAGCCCTCTGTTGTCTTGTATCTGCTGAGGTTCCTTCAGTCTCACAGTGCCCTTGAAAGTGAGACGCGCTGGAAATCTCCAGGGCTTTTTATCTGTCGAGGAAATGAGTAAAGAGACCTGAGGTGATTTAAGCCCTATCAGCTGTTAAACAGAGCGCTCTCTCTCTCACTCTCAATTCAATTCAATTCAGTTCAATTCAAATGAGCTTTATTGGCATTACTGTGTAACATATCACAATTTTGCCAAAGCAATAAGTATATTATACAGAAATACAGATTAATAAAAAAAGGGTAAAAATAAACACACATACATGTCCAACTTATCACAGTGAAAAGAGAAAGTCTTATTGTTTTATTCTTGTTGTTTGTGGTTTATCGTAAAGCATATTGGTCAACCTGGGTTGTTTTTAATCGTGCTATGTAAATAAATTGTGTGTTTTCTGCATTCTGTCAGAACATGCAGCTCTGTCATGTTTTCTCGCGTCTGTCGAGCTGTTTAGTGATGTTGTGTCTCTAAAGCGAGTCTCTAGCTGCTTAGAGGTCTCTGTGTTTAATCTCTTACTGTACTGATAGTTTGTCAGGGTGTTGTGTCTTTTCATGGTCAGATAGCACTGACATTTACTTTGCTGTTATGTTTCAGTGAGTGATGATAGTGTTTCATTTGTGCTGTAATTTGGATTATTTAGTCTGTCAGTATTGTTCTGGTTCAGAGCATCAGTGTGACTGCGGTCAGTGAAACATCAGGACTAAAGACAAATAGTGCATTAATTGATGTTTTTACTGAATTTTACATGCAGTGTTTCAGTGTTAAATGGTATAGATATATTGATGATATATTTTGTATTTTTTTGGAAGATAAAAATGTGGTTGAAGAGTTTCTCGATTCTTAATAATTTTGATGAAGGTTTGGAATTTACTTTGGAGTGTAACTCATTGAGAGTACATTTTTTAGATATGTGGGTCCAAAGACAAGATGATAAATTGATAACAACTTTGTACACCAAGGACACGGATCGTAATACTTTGTTACTTGCAACCAGTTTTCATCCGACTTTTTTAAAAAAGGGACTTCCTAAGAGTCAATTTTATAGATTGAGGAGGATTTATTCTGATGAAGACTTTTTATTGAAAAATCGAAAATCATGAAAAATAAGTTTTTAGATGGGGGTTACCCTTTAGGATGGATTGAAGAAGCGTTTAATAATGCTTTTCAAAACACACGTTCGGAGTTGTTAAAAAAGAAAACGAAAAAAGTAAAAAAAATTTCTTTTACGTTTATTACAACACATTCGACTAAGTCTTATTTAATGAGATCGATTTTTAAGAAATATTGGTATTTTTTGTCCTCTGATCCGGAGTTGGGTACCATTTTTCAATATCCACCTTTGATTGTCTACAAACGTTCTAAAAATTTGAAAGATTTTTTGGTACATGCTCGTTTTCAGACAGATACGCTTTAGTCTACTCAGAGATTACTTACCCCGATACCAAATGGTAATTATTGATGTGGTAATTGTGCTCAATGCAATAATACATCAAAAACTTCTTTCTTTTGTCATCCTAGAACTGGTAAGAAATATAGAATTAACTCTGTTATTACCTGTGTTTCTGCATATGTTGTTTATTTGATTCGTTGTCCTTGTGGTTTGGCTTATGTTGGAAAAACATCACGTCAACTTAAACAAAGAATTAGTGAACACGAGTTATATTAGGAGAAAAGATTTGAACTATCCAGTTGCAGCTCATTTTCATGCCTGTAATCATGATGTTTCCGCGTTACGTTTTTGTGGTATTGAAAGGGTTAATGTGCCACCTAGAGGTGGCGATATTGAATTGCTTTTACAACAACGTGAGCTGTTTTGGATTTTTACCCTTCAGACATTATCACCTAATGGCATGAATGATGAAGCTCTATTTAATGTGATGTTATAATGTAATTTGTTTTTGATCTGTGTGTTAGCATGTATGTATAGGATGTGTTTATGTGCACATGTATATGGGTTAATGTTGTTAATGATGTACCCATGGTGGGTTGTTATCAATCAATGGATCTTTACAGAGATTGGTCATGAATTTGTTTTTAAATGTGGTTAACTTTGTGACTGTAATGTTTGAAAAGAAAAAAGTTCCTGATGAAGGTCATGCGACCGAAACGTCGTTAATAAATATTTGATATATTTTTGGCATAGATAGTGTGCGGGATTTGTTTTTGATTTTTAGTTTTTGACCTGGCTGGTCCTTGTTTTCTACGCACCTATTCATTGCCGTCAGGTGTGTGGAGTTTTTTGCTAATTACATTTATTTTTTTTTACATTTTTTTTTTTTATGGGATTTAAGTTATGATTTTTTTTTTTTTCTGAGTTACTTTACACTTTTTGTAATGGTTATAGTTTTTACCCAAAACCGGGTAAAAATACATATAAGCATTAAAAAAATGTTTTTGACTAATTTTAATTTTTGACTGTTGTTGTTTTTGTCACATTTATAATTAATAAAATCGTTTACAGCTAAATTGAGTCTTTTCCCTTGCTCAGCTGTAGAATGTTCCTCAGTGATGGTTTACACTCATCTCCTGACCCTCGTTCTCTTTGCTGACCTCCTTGACAGGTTCACAACATTTACTTGAAGTCATGCCATGTCCTGCATGTGGTGATTTAGTGTCCAGAGCAAAAGCTCTATAATCATCCCTCAGCCTGCTGTAAATAAGATCACTTGCATAAAATCCGTTGGTAACATAAAGACAGTGAAGCAACAAGACATGATGTTAAATAAGAGTGTCTTTAACAGCAGTGACTCTGGTGACCATGTGAGAGTTTATACTCTGCAGGTCTCTGATAACGCAGCAGCCGTTAATGGAGATCCGCCACAGGTCGTGTCGCTCTGCTGTACAACACACACAAACACTTCTGAGCTTTTAGAGTCTGGAGCTCGGCCAGCGGAGCTTTGAGTCGCCTGCCTGACTGATGTGAAGCTGGAGGCCAGACTCGCATTTACCCGCATTACACACCATCTTTACTTGCCCTACAGCTAATGAAGTGAACCAGGGCTCCTGAAGAGTAAACACAGATCTTGAGCGCATGTTAGGAACCTCAGCTTTGTGCCTGTTATGTGCTCATTGTCTGGGTTTAATGGCAGCTGCTAGAAGGTTTGCTTCAGTGTGTAGATGTGTATCAGTATCTCATTTTGAGCATCATCCTGTAGTCTAAATCTTGTCTGCTTTAACACGTAAGCATCTAACTTTCAGAAAATAACTCAAATTTCTGTTTGTCTTCACATTGGAATCCAAAGTAACATCTCCGTTAGACAGAATCCATGTAGTGTAATGGACACACGTCTGAGAATGGGTCAAAACTAATGGATGGTTCTCCAGACCTTTCTGTTTCTGTGTATGCTGTGCAAATACGGCTTTGGTTGCTCTTCCAACTGTTGGTTTACTAAAAAAAAAAAGAAATAAAAAAAAAAAAAAAAAAAAAAAGAAGAAATCAAAGAAATGTTTGTAGAATCAACTTACAGCTGTAATGCATAATTTCTGCACCAAATGGAATTGCAAACATAACTGTTTTCATACAGGTTTCCCAAACATTTGCAGACTGAGCTTTTGCACCGTTTTACTGCAGTGTGATATTCACGTTAACCAGCAGCTTTAATCAATCAAACCATCAGTCAGACGGTACCTTGAGTTTTCTTTATTGGTCAGGGAAATGAGCACCGGAGCAGTGGAGGAATATCCATCATATTTACACTAACTGTGTTTACCACGATTACGCCTGTCACTGCAAGGAAATGAAAGTTAGGCTCATGGGAAAAGCCCAGCATGACTCAGTGATACGGGGCTTGGTTTCTTCCAGCAATATATTTCTTGAGTTTTATAGCTGGAAAGGCATCAGCAATTATAAAGATACATGTCCTGTTACACACACTGAATTTAGACGTTACGTTAGATCAGAAAGTGATGTTGGCCAGCAGTTGTTTAATGCATCACATTTGGGGACTGTTTTCTAAACCTGCACTGCAAAATTCTTTCATGCATTTTTTTGGTATTTGACAGGGTAAAAGTGTTAAATCAGTGATTCTCTCCATGAAAGACCTGAACGACATGTCTGGTGTGTTAATTGTCTGCAGATTGTTCTCTAAAAGTCAGGCGCAGAATAAAGAGTAATCTTTCTTTGCTTTGTTGGAAATTTCCCATCAAGGTGACTAAATGGGGCAAATGATGCTGAAGCAAAAGCCGTACATGAACACATCACTCTAAAAATACTAAAATACACAAAACTCTTTTAAATGCTCATTCCTGTGCAGGCTTGTTTTATATTTAATTTCAGAGTGTTGTATAAGTGCATGTCAGCATTCTGGTTAAATTAGTAATATCTGTTGAAATGTCATTTGGATGTTTGTCTCAGTGGCAGAACATTGTGTTTGTTTCATTTGCAGTGATGCAGTCCATTTAAAAAATTCAGTTTTCCTTGTTCTTCTTTCTCTTCAGTATCTTCGTTTTCCACCCCAACCCACTTTTCCCACTAGTGCTGATGGATATTTTACATAGCTGTTTTTCTAAATGTGAAGGCCAGTTCTAGTTCTAGCTTTGATTTTTGATGTTTTTGAATGTATTTTCTGAATCAGCTCTGATATCAAGACTGGCGATGCACTTTGTTATCCTCATAGTTGTCTTGTTTATTGATATTGTCTCAGTGTTGCTGGTGTATTTCAGGAGAACCAACAGAGTGTAAAAAAAAAATGTAAAAGTTTCTTTTTTTTTTTTTTTTTACCATTTACCACTTGCGTTGCATTTAGATGTACTTTATAATGAATTCTACTTCTTTTTTCAGTGTGATCTGTTCAAGAGAATGATGAGATTGGAAAACATTATTACTCTGTTAAATGTGATCAGGGAAATTAAGAGTCCTCCAACTTTGTCTTTCCCTCCAGTGCTGTACGTTTGTTGATGTGCTGAAGATCTCAGTCATGGCTAATGAACTCCATTTCACAGACTTGCTGCTTAAAGCTGCATCGATCTCTGAATTCTCTGAATCGCTTTTCATTTAAAGCTGACAAAGTTTACAATCAACAGACATGAACCTGAATAAAAGCACACAGACAGGCAAACAACAGCTTGTTTGGTTGCAGTGTGTAAAGCAGATATTTTATTTGGTTGTGTCTCTGGGGAGATTAATGATTAAGGTTGGGAATCGAAAATCAATTCCAATTACAGAATTGGATACTTAAGGCCAGGAATTGGATACTTGTTGTAAAATTCAAATTTCAATTCCACCTATCAATTCCTGTGTGCGCATATTTTTTTTTCTTGGTTGGTGAAAAGGTGCTGCTAAAAATGTATTTGTCTTTGAATCATTCATTCAAGAGATTCATTCAAAAACACTGATTCATCCAGTAATGAAACGAGTAAATCTCGACTAAGTCATTGAATCATTCCATTCATAAATTCCATGGGATTTTGTTTAGTTGTCTAATATTTTTTTCTTCAGAATTGTGAGAGAACTACAACCTACAATAAATAAATAAATAAATAAATAAATAAATAAATAAATATTATCTCAATTTATCCAGAATCGTGCGGCTCTATTCTACACACAAACAACTCTTAAACGAGTTCAGTTTTTATGTAGCCGGCTGATTTTTGTTCATGGTATTCAGCAGCAGTTAAATGTTTTGCAAAAAAGAGACACAGAATAAATTATGTTTGATATCTAAATGTTTGACTTCATTTTTTTTAACCACACTGGAATCGAAACTGGGAACCGATAAGAATCATAATCGATAAGAACCGGAATCAGAATTGGAATTGATAAAATTCAAACAATACCTAACCCTATTAATGAAGGTTCAGAACATCATAGCACGTCTTTGAACAGCCAACGGCTGTGGCTCGGGGCAGAAACTGATTAGAAGAGCGTTTGTATAGTTGTAAAGTGTTCATCCAGAAAGACCAGTGTGTTTCTGTGTGAACTAGATTTGGGTGATTTACTAGTTATTGACCTCTGCTCTGTTAGCAATAGTTATGTTGTTAGGTAAGAGGATGTAAGATTGATTCAAAATGTCATTTGAGCACATCTCATTTTTACTGAGTTGGTGTCTAAACATACAGCAGGAATAAAAGATCTGTAATTGAACCTCTTGATTTGTGAACACGTAGGATTTTTCGCTCTGTTTTAGTGCATAGTGAAGTATTCCCAGCCCACACTGTGAGAGTGAATGATTTTCAGTGTGAGCTCCAAAAGATCTCTCATGTCTGGATCTCGTCCATCCGCTGTCTCTAATTCGATGAGCAGCAAAACACGATCTGATCAGCGGCCAAACGCCAGCGAGATCTGGCTCAGAGACACCCGTGTGTGTTCAGTATCGCCTGGCGGACGCTGGGCTTTTGTTAGCCATTTTTCTTTCAGGTTTATAATCCAGAACAAGCTTTTCCAGTTGAAGCCTTGACAAAGACCTTGAAGCAATAATATTAGTCTCTAAACGTGTCATCTTGTTCACAGTCGCCTTTACTCGGGTGTGTGACCTAGAGCACTGGAGCGTGAGATTTTAACCAGAAGTCCTTTCACGCAAACGTTTCATAGCATCAGGACATGTTGGTGTTTGACTGCTTTAACTAAAGATTGTCTCCCTCAAAGACCGAGAGCTAACGGTCAGTACAAAAGCATCAGTATAAAGGAATGTACTGATGAGCACACTTCTTGTTCTGTGGATGTTTACACTGTAAACTTGTGTAAAATGGCCTTGATTACTTTGTGTGTGTGTGTGTGTGTGTGTGTGTGTGTGTCGAATGCAAACCCAGGGAACAAATTTAGGTCATACACTGCAAAAATTATTTTCTTCTTTAGTATTTTTGTCTTGTTTTCTTGTATAAATATCTACAAATTCTGGAATTAAGATACATTTACTTGACACATAAAATGACTTAAGATATTATGTCTCGTTTTCTGGAAATATTATCCAAATTTTGTTCGTTTTTGCTTAAACCAAGAAAAATATCTGCTAATGGGGTAAGAAAAATAATCTTTTTTTAGTCTTTGAATTAAGATTATTTTTTTTACCCCATTGGCAGATATTTTTGCTTGTTTTAAGCAAAATTCAAGAATTCAAGAATTTTCAGCTATTTATAGTAGAAAACAAGAAATAAATACTAAGGAAGAAAATATTTTTTGCAGTGTAAAAACATTATTTTGAAATGTTTCTAAAACATTAAAATGTCCATTTGTCTTGTTGTGATTATAACATTATTTAAAGGTTGCAAAAACATCTTACAAATTTCTACTAGCTTTACTTTTACCCAAAATGTTATGTGAATGTTCATTTGTAATATTTCAAGAGTGTTAAAGTCAAGTCTTCATGATTATAGCATTTTTTTAAAAAAAGGTTTTAAAATGTGTCTTAGAATGTTACAAATAAGTACAAATAATATCATGAAAATGTTTTGAGAATGTTGTTCTAAGAACATTTTCTCTCAACTTTATGAGAATGCATATCAAGTATTAATAAAGTTATAAGAAGGGTACATGGTTGGAAGGTTGTTCAAACATTTATATAACTCTTAATGACATTTGTGAAGTTGGTGAGAACGTTCCCTGTTAACTGGGAAACTAACCTTCAGATTTTTGAGCAAAGAAAAAAGGGAAGCAAAACCAACAACCACCTGATCATCACAATGGCTCCAAGTGTGTCGTTCTAGACAAGACTTAACCGATTGATCTACAGGTGGTGAGTGTTGTTAACTAGCAGTGAGCAATCCTGAGCGATCCAGTAATTCCCAGCATCTCTCACAGGAGGGATTCACCTGCCACGCTCAGGACTGATGGAGGCTCCGGCTGATTTATCACTCTCTTATATCTGGATTCATTAAGCTCTGTGGCTGAGGGAGGAGGACATTACTGTGGAAATCAGAGAGTCAAAGTGAGAGATTCTACATGATATAGAAGTTTATTAAGGATGGCTGATATTAATAAAAGCCTTGGGAGAGATGGATGTGGCACAGCGTTTTTTATATGAGCTGAATGTTGTGACCAGAGGTGCTTCAAAGCGGATGAAGAAGAGCAGCAGTTCAGTGCAACACTCTCTGGAGGATGAGTAATATCATGAACGATTCTTCTCAGTCCGTCACGGATCACTGCTGATCCTTTCTGTCTGCTGATAGATCTTTTCTATCTTTTCTAACCCTGGTGTACAGTGTGTGGTTAGCGTAGCTCCTGCTGCTGTCTGCACCACATGAGGACAGAAAGAGATCGACGGCTGTGTGAAAGTTGCTGTTTATTCTGACTAAATAAATAAATTTGACACACAGTTCACTTTCACGTGTCTGTTCTGTTTTCTGTTCCACTGTGTTTCTATCATTTGACCTAGTTTCCCTGCGTGCTTTGTTGGTGATTTTCCCCCTGTGGATTTATTAAAAAGGACTGCTGGGACTCTACTCCTTCGTCGTGCACTTTATTGTACAGCCAAATTGTGACATGAATATTAAATTATAGTTAATGTTTTGGTTGCACTTTGTTTCGGTAGTCCACTTTAGACATTCCACTAACTATAATTTTTGCAACCACGTCAACTAACTCTCATTAGAGTATTAGTAGACTGTTAGGTTAGGGTTAGTAGAATAATTGAACATGTACTTGCAAAGGTACTTATAGTCAGTAGAACCTCTATCAAAATGAAGTATTAACAGATATTAAGCAGACAGTCTTCTAACAGAGAACATTCTCACAATGTTACGACAAAACGTTCTTAGGGTAATGTTTATTGAACGCTCTTAACTTTATTAATGTTTGATATAAGTTCTCGTAATGTTGATAGAAAACATTCTGAAATCAACATTCTCGGAAAGTCCTAATGATGTTATTTGTACTTGATGAACTTTTGTTTTTAACTGTTAAATAACTTTATAATCATGGCAAGAAAACTGGACATTTTATTGTTCTTAGAATATTAAAAATAAATGTTCAACTAATGTTAGGTACATTTTGGGTAAAAAAAAAAAAAGTTAGTAGAATGTTGTACATAATGTTTAAATAACATTATAATCATGACAAAAAAAAAAAAAAAAAAAAATGGACATTTCAGCATTTTAGAAACATTTAAAAACAATGGGTCTCATTCACCATGTGCACAAATTTGTGTATGGAATGTGCATGCAAACGATTTTAAGAACAAATAATGATGCACCAAAAATTATGTAATAAAATTTATTCTAAAACCACTAAAACTAAAACCGCAAAAAGCACTCTGTACGGCATTATAATCGCATTAAGAAGTTATGCTACATTTCATCCTAACATGACTATAATTATATTGAAGTATGTTGCATTAATTGTAGCCTATTATATAATTCATATATAAATTATATAATGAAATATGAAGTAATACAATTTAGTTTCTCCTTAAGTACATTCCATCATATACAGTGAAAGAGTGAGAAAAGCTTTATAGCTTCAGCTGTGAGGTTTCTCAGAATAACACGGATATACGTGAATGTACAGTTAGCTAATGAGAAGTCTGTATAAAAGGTGTATATAGAAGGTGACATGTTTGTGTACTACTAAGAATTTTGCGTCTAAATATATTTAAAGCAGAGGAGTTCAATCTGGGGGAATTTTGAGAATTTTTTTTTTTTTTAACAATTTGCTTTAGGACAATGTAAAAGCCAGTTATTTAAGTCTGGGTACAATTATTACTTTATTTCATCTACAAATTATTAATAGTTTTCACATTTTAATACATGAAAATATACAGCTGTCTTTATATTTCAGGAAGGTGGTCCATTGCAAGGGGATAGTGATATCTAGAGTCCTTAGCATCAGTTCCTCTTCTTTGGAGAAAAGATGCATTACAGTAACAGTAACTCATATGAAGAAGTTAATACATCATGTAGGACGTTCTTCCTACTGTAATTAGTCTTGGTATTTCTATGGAAAAAAAAAAAAAAGATGTTGTGACAGCACAAGACCTTCACATGACTTTTCTGATGCACATTCTATTGTAGTTTGTGTGCAAAAGTATCCACCTCAATGAAGCACATACGTTTTTTATGCTTGGCGTTTCCATCCAGTGTTTTTTATGCAGTATCCCAAAATGCTCAAAAAATAGGTTGATGGAGACATGGATAATGGCACCTGAGCTATTCAATGACAAATATTCCTGCTGATTGTCACCGGCACATACTCACAGACTCCTAACGTTCATGTCATCATGAGCTACTGTCAGGAACTCAAAAATTGTCAAGAGAAGATTCTGTAAGAGTACAGCTCCCCATGTCTCCCCTTTGACTCACACAGTGCCCACTAATGCTTACATAAGATAACATTTGTTATATAATACATACATTTGCGCTCAGCTGAAAGACATTGCTGTATTCTGAGGGGAAATGGCAGCCTGTCTCATTCTCATTTGCATTCTTTTGAAAAGTTTAACATCCGTTGGCTTTAATGCATTCAGCAGCTCATTCACTGTTGTTGAGCAAAGACGCGGTTTGAACAGTTCTGCCTCGAAGACGCTGGAGAGACGTTTCCATTGATAGTGTCTGTGTCTCAGAGCTTTAATTCAGTCAGTGTCAGAGCTGCTCTGCTCGTGATCTCCACAGACCAGCCTGATGCGTGAGAGGACTGAAATCATTAGTGCTATCATTAGTCCACACTGAGACACCTGGACTCTGAGTCCTGCTTATGAGGCTCTTCAGACCCAGGTAAAAATAAAGTGTACTTGAATGCATTAAAAATACTTAAATACAAGCAAGTACATTTGTAGTACATTCTTTTTTGTGCTTAATAAAATTGGGTAGCATGTTATTTAACAGTCCTGTTACTCATGTACATACTATGTTCTTATTTTAGGAATTACAATAACTAGGTAAAAACTAGGTACTTACCCTGAACCTATCCCTAAACCTAACCCTACCCCATGTAGTTACTTTATATTACCAGTACTCCCTTAGGTAGGTACACTGCAAGCACATGTAAGTACACATATACTGTAAAATAAAGTGCAACCTAAAATTGTAAGTTATACACTATAAATATACTAATCTAATTAAAAGTATATTTCTACTTCAGTAGTACTTCAGTACAAATGCAAAAGTATGCTAAATACTACTGATATTTAAATTAATTTTTAGTGCATTGAAATAAAGTATTCTACCGCAAAAATATACACAGGACTTTTATTAGTGTATTTCTTAAAAGTGTGCTTTGAATGATTTAAAAATTAGTTCAGTGTTAGTATACTTTTTATATAGTTATCCTAAGTTTAAATTAAATTGATTTTATATCAAATATATAATAAGTACCTTTTCCCAACTGTGCTACTTAAGTATATTTTAAATAATTAATAAGTGTATTTTCTATGTATGATGAGTATATTTAAAAGTGTATGAAAGATGGTTCAAGTGTACTACAAGTAGTGACTAAATACATGTTTTAAATACAGAGATAGTATGTTAAAAGCACATTTAAGTTCACATTCATGGTGTCCCAAAACAACAGTTGAGTACATTTAGATGCTCTTAAGATTTTATTATTTTTTTTAATTTATTTATTTATTTATTTTTTTTAAGTATTACAGAATAATTTTTAGTATATTAAGTATTTAATTAGTGTGTGAAAATAGAGCACTTTAAGTGCATTATGGAAGTGTATGAAAATAAAGTGTATTTTACTGCAGTGGTTCCCAACCACGTTCCTGGAGGCCCCCAACACTGCACATTTTGCATCTCTCCTTTGTCTGACACCCATTTCAGGTCTTGGAGTCTCTATTAATGAGCTGATGATCTGAATCAGGTGTGTTTGATTAAGGAGACATGGCAAACATGCAGTGTTGGGGGGCCTCCAGGAACATGGTTGGGAACCACTGTTCTACTGCACCTGGGGAGTTCAGCATGTGTTTGATCTCAACAATCTTAACGTTTCTGCAGGTCAGCAGAATGGCTGAGTGTTTCTGTGTGAAGCAGAAGACCAGAGAGAAGCCTCGTAAGGGTCTAAAGCCATCCTGAGAGCTCATGCCGTTTACCTCGATGCAGTTTTTGACAGCAGAGGTAACTCAGAGCCCTGGACGAGAGCCAGCATCATTTATCAGGAGGTGACAGAGGTGACAGGCCACAACAAGCCTATATGAGAGGCCTTGCCTGGTAATCAACTACAGGCTCGTTTCTCGAGCAGTCACTTCACAAAAGAAGCGCTTGATGACAGAAATGGCAGAGCTCAAGCTTTGATGAGAGTAATTAAGCGGTGTAAAAACTCTGAGGTATTCCCATTTCCCTTGATTAAGCAGCAAATGAGCACAGATCCTAGAAGCTGTTTTGGCTTATTCAGGGACAACTGCTTTCATCATACGCTTATTTGCTCTTCATAAAAGAGTAACGCCAGAGACTGATTCTTCAGAGATAATGATCAACAGCTTGATAACCAAATCAATTAACCAGCGCTAGAGGAGAATTGTGAATTAACCGTACGAGAGTGTTTGTGAAGTCATGTCAGAAACTCCACACAACATGCAGCTCGCTGTGTTTACTGGGGTCTGAACTGGCATAAATACATATTGAGCAGATGCTAAAGAGTGGCAGGACTAGCCTTCTCGAGGGTCTCGTGGCTGATTAACTTCATTAAGCAGAAATCCGTCCCTCAGGTCTCTCTCACAGAACGGACCCATCTCTTCAGCCCACTCCATAATTCGTTTAGAGCTTCAAATCCCACACGAGCCCCTTCCTTTTCAAGTTTATGAAAATAAATTAGGATGGATTTAGGTCTTTCACACTTTCCTGTGGAAATGAAACTCGTGTTTTCATATTCAGCAACAAAAAACAGCTGAAGGTCCTACATACAGATACATGCAGAATGAGTCTCAGTCATGATTCATCAATAAGTGTGTGTGTTGTTTATTACAACTTATCAGGAATAGGCTTATTAGGAAAATGTGTTTGTACATTATTTGAGTATGAGATCCCATGAACATGCGGTTGTGTGTAGTCTATATAAAAGGCATTTATTTTACAGTTTTTTTTTTTTTTTTTTTTTTCAGCTGCTTACACACAAAATCTTTATTTGTCACACAATTTCTGAAAGCTGTCACTCAAACAGCAGAAGCACACACCAAATCTGCAAAACCATACACTAATTCTCAGCTTTTGACTCAGTTTTCAATTTCATGAAATAGTTTTTGTAGGGGTGACCCCGAATAGTTGACGATTCGATGCTTCGATTCGAGGAGCCTAGTTCAACTCCCAATCTCACAGTCGAATATTGGCTGAGGTGTTATGATCATTTTGGTTACATGGGGGTGCTCAAGGTCTGATTTCACATAGAACTACCGGTTTTCTCCTAATAAGTTAATATACAGCCTATTATGATAATGCTGTAAATATGAATCTGAAAAGAAAAAAGCTTTAAATAAATATGTTAACATGCGTGAATAAATCCAAGCACTCCCATAGATTTAAGTTTCACTTTCCGTGTCCGACAGAGGAGCATCTTGGTGGCAAGGATTTAAAACTTTAACAAGACTCAAACTGACACAGGTAGAGTAAAAGACTGGATTTTTTTGATCAGGTAGGATACAAGTGATTTCAAAACATTTCAGAAGGTTTATATACGGTATATCGTGTATATATTATTTATCTCCTATAAGATGCATTTGGTTGAGTTACGCTGCAGTAAAGCGCTTCATTGTACGGTCTCTTCAGCGCACAGCGTGAGCAGGACAAATAACAATGCATAATATGATTATGACTGGGATTGTCATATACACATAACATTATAATAAGAACACTATTATAATGAGAACACTATTATAATACAACGCTGTGAATTTTTAGAGTTTAGTTGCCGTGTTTCTAAACGTTGTTGCGTGAAGAACGCGTCCACAAAAGGAGTTCATGCATTTTGCATGCGTTTTGTGCAGAAAGCCTATAAGAGTCGTTACATTAACGTTATGTTGTATAAATAACGAAGTGTATTCTATATGAGATAAATGAGTTAAATCCCATTGATTAAAAACCTGCTATCAAATGCTTCATTCTACTTGTCATCTTCAGCGCGCACAATTCAAAATAGAAATGCCGAACAATAACTGTCATTTACATAACGTTATAATGAGAGCACTATTGTAAAAAAATTTGTGAATTCTTATCGCTGACGTTTAATGTTAACTATCTTTTAATCAAAACATACAACATTATTTACCCCTTTTGTATCTGCGAGGCGTCTGTTACACATTTTCTCTGTGTGTTAAGGTCAGTAATTATGACTGTCGAATGTCTGACTTGACTCTTGGTGATGTATTTAGCCCCGCCCCCAAAACATATGATTCGACTATCTGTCGACTATCGGCAAGATTTGAAAATTCTGATCCAACTATGAAAACCCTTAGTCGGGGACACCCCTACATTTTTGCAAAACACACAATTCTCTATATAACACACAAATCTAACAGGAATTAATATTATGGCAAAGATGTTTGAAAATGTTTGCAAATGTTTGCTTTTGAGATGTTTTTGTGATATTTTGAATGCAGCGCTTCATTTTGCAAGAGATGTGAGGCATTCTATATTTTGTGTGTGCAATTCTTGGATTTGTGTGTAAAGTTTTGGGGGAAAAAAAGAGGCAAAGTTTTGAAAATGTGTGTAAGCAATTGAAAAAACTGTAACAGGTTTTGAGAATGACATACAAGAGTGCATCTTTACAGAGCGCAAGGAAATGTTTGGAGAAACTGAGGAATGGAAAGCCTTCGCATGAAGATGATCTGACTGTGCATTATGCCAAATGCTTACAGCAGCCACACACTTCCTCATTTAGAGTAATCCAGATTTACCAACAGCTGAACGACTGTGTGTGTGTGTTTGTATGCTGTGAAACAGGCAGAACCTTCTCTGCACACATAAGAACACTGGTGTGTATTTTCATCTTGGGATCTGTGAGTGTGATCGTCTGAAGTCACTCCCATCACGAGCAGCGCCGCTGTGGTCCTCAGTGAGCGGCTCTGAGAGGGTTCATGTGAATCAGAATCAGAATGAACCTTTATTGCCAGGTATGTTTACACATACGAGGAATTTGTTTTTGTGACAGAAGATTCCACAGTGCAACAGAATGACAGTGACAGAACAAAAAACAGATAATAAAAAAAATGAAAAAAAAAAAAAAATAGAACAAGTAAATTAAGGAATAAAAATATACAAATTGACAATTGTATGTACAGATATATAACAAAAGACAGTTGTATGTACAGGAATATTATCTGCAAATTGAAATGTAGACTAAGTATATGTGTTAGATAAGTGTATGTGTATAAATAGTGTGTGTTCCACAATTATTGTTAAGTGTTCATGAGATTGCCTGAGGGAAGAGTTAAACTGTTCCTATGTGCTGATAACAGCAACTCTTCTCCAGATAGAGCATCCTAACCAAAGCTTCCCACAGGCCTGACAGAGACAAACACCTCAGGACGCTTCTCTCTAGACACAGAAGTACTATCTTCACAAGGACGCAATTAAATTCTCTTTCTCCGGCTCAGACAGGAAGAGCAGTGTGTTCAGTGAAGAAGCTGCAACTCTGTTAGACTTTAGCACAAACACACACACACCTCGAGCTGCAGCAAGGATATGTGCGTGGAAGGGCTTTCTGATGCTATTATAGAATAAACACAGTCATTCTGCACTGTGACTATTAAAGGGTTAAAATCCAATTAAACACCAGTGAAATGTGACACATAAATAATCAAGAAATCGATTATACCAGCAGCTAAATATAAATGATATATTATTGTATGTAAATAAAATGTACTCTATTAATACTGATACAAAAACCTGGAGAAAAAAAAAAAATTTGATATTGTTTGTGTTGAAACCCTGTCATGAACCAGAGATGCAGACAGGAAAGAGCATCGTTTTGTGCTTGAAGTCATTTGTTTCTGTTATGTTCTCTCTCTTATAATGTAAGCTAGAGTAAATATCAACATCACTATATTTAGAGTAGTGTCCAAGTAATAACGTAGCCTAGATATCACTAGCCCTGTAAATGAGCACTATAAACCGTAACTTACGCACAGCTGCTGTGTTCGTTCTCTAGTGACTCATGAATCAAACCTGTGTGATTCACTCAAACACTGAAGATCCGTTTCTCAGTCGGTCTGCGATCGATGTGTGACTGATGAAAACCCATCCAGCACCTGTCTTGCTGCTTTTACTGCTTCATCAGTAATTATGACATGAACCAGGTGGCCAAACTGGCTCAGAATCAGACACTACGAGAACTCCTGCGAGACAATATGTCTGTTTGGTTCAAACAAAAGCGCATCCGCTCCTGTGCCAGTCTCTGAAGGAAACGATCATTTCTCTCACTGAAACAGACATGTAAAGAGTACCTGAAAACTATATGTAAGTAAAAGCAGTGAAGTCTTACAGTGAAAACGACTCCATTACAAGTTACACCAAAAAAAAAAAGTCTTGTAATGTCTGATTTTAAAAGTACTTTAGTATTTTACTCATTCTGAATGAGGCTCAAAGATGCACTAGTCCTAAAAACCAAAAATATATGCCAGTGAAAAATAAGAAACAGCTGAGGAGAGCAATCATGTTTGTTTTCTGAAATAGAAATAAAACTGACCTCAGAACTGCAATAAATTAAGGTCGACACAACCAGTGTTGGGGGTAAAGCATTACAAGTAACACGAGTTACGTAATCAGATTACTTTTTAAAGGTAAAGGAAAGATCTGAGTTACTGTTTCAAATAAGTAACTCCAGTTACTTTGTTTCTCATGTATTGACTGACAGCTCTGGTGTTGCCATGTTGAGAGAAATCAGGAGTAAGTGCAGAGCGTTGTGTGTGAACATGATCTTACTGTAGTTCTACACTCTAAAAAAAAAAAAAAAGGTGCTATATAGCACCAAAAGTGGTTCTTTGGCTCGTAATCATAGGGAACCACTTTTGGTGCTATATAGCACCTATTCTTAAAGGTGCTATATAGCACCTTTTTCAAATGGTGCTATATAGCACCATAAGAGGTGCTATATAGAACCATTAGAGGTGCCATATAGCACTCTGTCAAATGGTGCTATTTAGAACCATAAGAGGTGCCATATAGCACTTTTTCTCAAAAATTGTGTTCAACAGTGGTTCTTTGGCTTTTAATCATAGGGACACCTCGTTTGGTACTATATGGCACATATTCTTAAAGATAAGAAGCTTTATAGCACATTTGTCAAATTGTGTTATCCCGAACCATTAGAGGTGCCATATGACTACCATAGATGAGCCAATATGGTTCTATATGACACTTTTACTTAAAAGATGAATGCTAACTAATCGTTTCTTACAAAATTGCGGCTTTAAAGATTAAAAATCCTGTACTAAATGCTTACTGAGAAACAAAATACATCACACTTTCAAAACCTTTTAATTTATTTCTTTCAGCAGCAAATAAAATGAGTGCTGACAAGCCAGGGAATATACATATACAACATCACAATATACTAGGAGTTGTTGTTTTATACACATACAAAATAATGCAACAAGCTTGAAATATGTACATTCTTGAAGAAGAGAGAGTCCTGGTTTACATAAATATACTGTAGCCCTGTAATCAGGTAACTTTTTCACCTACGGTCTTAGGCCTACATTAGTTCTTTACTTTATTTGGAAAATCTAGTCTTTTTTAACATTAAAGGGATACTCCACCCCAAAATGAAAATTTTGCCATTAATCACTTACCCCCATGTCATTCCAAACCCGTAAAAGCTTCGTTCGTCCTCAGAACACAATTTAAGATATTTTGGATGAAAACCGGAAGGCTTGTGACTGTCCCATTGACTGCCAAGTAAATTACACTGTCAAGGCACAGAAAAGTATAAACAACGTCAAAATAGTCCATCTGCCATCAGTGGTTCGATCTGAATTTTATGAAGCGACGAGAATACTTTTTGTACGCAAAGAAAATAAAAATAACGACTTTATTCAATAATTTGTCTCCTCTCTGTCTCTCTGTGTCAGTGTAGCACCATTTTGGAGAATACAGCTGGATGCAAACTAGGTACACTATTCTGTGTCTACCGCACAACAAGGATTCGCTGTTTTGGTTCAAATCAAAGCGTAAATGCATGTAGAAAACGTATCACGCCTGACAAAGAATAGTGTACGTAGTTTGCGTCCAGCTGTATTCTCCAAAATGGCGCTACGCTGATGCAGAGAGACAGAGAGGAGACAAATTATTATTTTTAATTTTTTATTTTATTTGCATACAAAAAGTATTCTCGTCACTTCATAAAATTCAGATTGAACCACTGATAGCAGATGGACTATTTTCACGATATTTTTTATACTTTTCTGTGCCTTGACAGTGTAATTTACTTGGCAGTCAATGGGACAGTCACAAGCCTCCCAGTTTTCATCTAAAATATCTTAAATTATGTTCCGAGGATGAACGAAGCTTTTTACGGGTTTGGAACGACATGGGGGTAAGTGATTAATGACAAAATTTTCATTTTGGAGTGGAGTATCCCTTTAATAGTGAGTGAGTGAGTGAAATTACTGAAAATTAATAATACACAATCATGTGCAAAATAAGTTGTACACTCTGAAGTACTACTGTATCTTTCACTCTTTCACTGTCAACAGTGTACTAACATTTCTGTAAGTCCTTCAGGATTTAAAAAAACAATAGAAACTGCAACTAGACCTGGAAGAGGCCCAGAAATATAGAATATTGACTTATAGTGACAGGAAGTAGTGTAAATCTGTGAAGGAATGTTCCGTGTAGGGACACTGTGTAAGGACCATGTCAGTCAGAGCACAGTTCATTCATGGAGCTCTTTTCTAATGAGCTCATGATCTGAATCAGGTGCGTTAAATAAGTGAGACATGTACAACGTGGGGGCAGGTTGCCAGGACTGGAATTGAGAACCGCTGCTACAGGAGGAGTCCCAGTGCCATCGAGATGTCAGTCAAGCATTATAATATGATATTATGATAATTTATATAATGATAATTTATATAATATTGACTGAACTTAGGACTGGTGGTGGAGCTTAAGATATTGTTTGTTATTTAGTGTTTCTAAAAAAAAAAATGGGGAAAATTGATAAGATAACAAAACTACTATGAATTCTACTACTAATAATATAAAACGTGCTAAGGATTAATAAGCTGCTGGGTTCATGAATATTAATCACGTAGTCTGCGTTCGCTCGAATTGATTTGCTGAAATCAAGACAGGGTTGATAATAGGTGAGCGCCAGCCAATGAGATTGTCATTTGCGCATTAGATCCGCCCACTACCAGAGAACCCGGCAGTTCTTAAAAGCTGAAGAATTCCAAAGCAACTCCTTTATTTTGACAGGAAAATACAACAAAGAATATCGTTTATATGTAGCGCGTCAATTCTGCATGTTATGTAAGACTCTCTTGCTCTGTATCTTTCTTTGCGCGTGTGAGACAAAGCGACGGCGAGTCGTGCGCTTTCACACTAGAGTTTACGGTACGTCAACATTTACATTTACATTTAGTCATTTAGCAGACGCTTTTATCCAAAGCGACTTACAATTGGGGAATACATAAAGCGATTCGTCTAGAAGAGGCAATCAGACAGAGGAAGTGCTTGTAACAACAAGACGTCAAATACAGTTACAGTGCTTTTCCATTCAGATGAACTGAAAAATACAATTATAATAATATTATAATAAATTATAGTAACGCCGTATTTTATTGTCAGTAACGGTAACGGCGTTGTAACGGGGGAAACAGTAATTTGTTTGATTACTCGAAAAAAATAACGCCGTTAGTAACGCCGTTTATTTATAACGCCGTTATTCCCATCACTGTGTTTCACACACTGAAGTCATCTGTTCATGGCTCACCTCAACTTCAAACAGAAACCCCGGGTCCTCCTTGAACAGAGCAGACAAGAGCAGAATAGCTGCTTCCAACTCTAAGCCTTTAAACAAAATAACCTCATTAGATTAACATAACATGGTGGATGCTTTTACCCTTTTTTTTAAAAATTTTTTTTTTTTACATCCATTACTGTGTGTAAGACAGGTATGATCTCAGGCAGAGAGGCAGGGTGTCAGTCAGTGGCACAATGAAAAACTAAGCAGTAATGATTTAATTACCTTTTTTCAGTCTGCCATCTTCACAGTCATCAATCATGCACCTGAACTTCTCCTTCAGGGGACTCCGCAAAACTTGAAGGACTCGGGGTGTCATTACAGAGAGCTGTGTGAGAATTTGTTGTTCCACATCAACATTGGCGTGATCTCACAGATCCGAAAGGAGCTTATGTTAAGAGGAAGGCAAAGGAGGAAAGACGTATTAAAATATAGTTATAACTCATACAATTAAATAAGGAGACAATTAACACACTACTGCACTGAGCATTTTGGCCAGTCTGAAACAGGAACTCAGAGAGAGTCTCCTCTGTGCTATATTTGGACACACGATTTGTCCGATAGCATTTTATCAGCACCATCCTTTCTCTGAGGAGCTCTACGTTTGGTCCAAGCTTCTCTGTTTCCTTCATTACACGCAGATGTTCCCTGATGCTTTGTTAATTTTCTCCAGCATCAATCTATTGGGGTAGTTAAATTGTTAAAAATGGGGGGTGTCAATAAAATGTAAAAAACAACAACAACAACAACAAAAAACAGTCTTTAGAAAATCTTTAGTCGAGGGCAGCCCTACTAGAAAGAGTCCAGACTTCTAATTATTATTAGGAAAATAACAAATAGTAATGATCAAAAAGTTATGCATGACAATCAATAATCTTAAATATGGAAATGTGGCTTACTTATGTCTGTTATTTGTCCCAAAAATGTTAACAAGATCTCTTTTCATCCAACTTGACAGTGTACTGATGATTTTATACTCAAACAAATTTCCTTTTGATTTTTCAGTTATTCCAGCATGAACCATCTGTAACATTAGAGGAATAATTTACTCAAAATGTAATTCCAAACCTATATAACTCACTTTTGATAAACACAAAACACATTCTTAAAAAAAACACTCACAAAAACTTAAAATTTAAAAGTAGCTTATGTAAGTCATGTCATATGTTATGAGGTGACAAAATCACTTTTTATTTTTTATTTTTAACTTACTCAATATATAAAGTTTGAGTATACTGTAAAGAGTTATTTCAAATTAATATTCGAAAATAGCACTCAAATCCAGTAAATCGACATCAAAATAACTCAATGTACAAGCTTCATGATATGATGACATTTGGTCACGAGACACGCAAGTTTACAATGGTTTGATTTGTCAATATGATGTTGAATGAAGTATGAAAAAGCATTGTAACTGAGGTAGAACACTTACTTTAGGTCTCTTGTTGATAATTGTAACCTCTTTGCCTGCTCCGCATCGTGAATCAAAGCAAATGTCTCTCTGAGAAAAGTTTAGGAGTGCACATCACATAAATGTCTTTGTAAAACAATATGATGTTATAAATACATATTGTGAATGAGGTAAATCACTTACTTTTGGTGTTGCCTCTGTTAAAAACCACTGTCTGCACCGTGAGTCAAAGGAAAAGTCGTCTGAGAGAAAAGTTTCGGCCATTTAAAATGCGCACGGCATATAAATATCACTATAAATCAATGTGTTATAAAATACATATTGTGAAATGAGATAAAACACTTACTTTCAGTGTTTTCCTGTTAAAAAGCAACCTCCTCGTCAGCTCCGCACCGCGAGCCGCACACACAGCACAGAAATAACGTTCTAAAACAATGTGATGTTATAAAATTAATATTGTGTGAATAACATAAAACACTAAATCTGTGTATTTTCTGTCCTCGTGAGCTCCGCGTTGCGATTCGCGGGTCAAAGAAAATGGCGACTGTGAGAAAAGTTTCAGACCGTTTAGGCGCGCAAAGTACGTAAATGTCCCGGATGTAACACCTTCTTCTTTTTTGATGGCAAATAACTCCTTAAGAGCATTATCGTCACCTATTGTACTGGAGAACTGGTTGTGGATAATTCAGCACCAGAGCTTTAACTCTTTACTGATTTTACTTTTATATGGTATGTGTAAATAAGTTACAGAGACATTTTATTTTGTGTGTGTTTATTAAATAAAAAAATTGTGTATATATATATATATATATATATATATATATATATATATATATATTATAAATTATAAATTAAAATCTGATGTACAATTAGTAAATTAAGTTTAATTTACTGCAATTACAAAATTTGGAGTATAATGAAGTGAGGTGTGGGCAAATATTGTAACCCATACTTGGAATTTGTGTTCTGCATTAATCCCATCCAAGTGCAAACACAGTTAAAAAAAACTTAATGGCTGGCTTAATGGCTTCTTTATGTACAGCAGTGGTGCTCTATAGCACCTTAACCTCCCCAAAGAACCTCTGAAGAACCGCTGAAGAACCATTTTTTTTTTAGAGTGTAGACTAAATATCAACATGTATTTACTCATCTCACCTGCACAAAAACACATTCAGTGTTCCTCAAAATCAATAAAAACAGTCAAATGCAAACTCAGAATATTATACAAACCTGCAATAATTAAATATGTTAAAAATAAGACACATATCATTTATTTATTTCCATTTTATTAACCGATGTCTTTGCTACTGTCCTTCAATGATCCAATTCAACCATACTAAGCAAAAATGACAAATTTGTTTTCATTTTTGTTATTGCTGAATAGTGTTGAACTTTCATCTCCTGCTTTATATTCTTCATGCAAAAGAAGAACTTTTTTATATTAAAAACAAACAAGCAAGCCCTGCCCAGGTTTAAAAAGTAACTCAAAAGTAGTGTAATGCATTACTTTCCATAAAAAGTAACTTAGTAATGTACTTTCTCCAACACAACAACCTCTTAAACATCTAGAAACTCTCGGTTAAACTCAAGTGCTCAAAAAGGCCATCATATTATAAATATAAATGTTTATTATTGTTATTATTATTATTATTAAAAATTGCTGTATATAATGCCACAATTTTAAAACTAAAACAAATTGAATAAAATGTTTACTTTGCATTAAACTACTTTTTTATATACACTATTAGCATAAAAATAAACATTAAATTCAGATTCACCTGTAAAACACTTTTCACAAAAAAACAAAAAACAAAAAAAAACTTTAAATTATAATAGGCAACACTTTAGTTTGGGGACCAATTCTCACTATTAACTAGCTGCTTATTAGCATACATATTAATAGCGTATTGGTCTGTTAATTAGTATACTTAATTAGTAAAAGCACATATTAATGCCTTATCCTGCAGGACCATATTTTAAATCCCTTAACCCTAACCCCATACCTATACTTAATAACTACCTTACTATTAATAAGCAGCAAATTAGGAGTTTATTGAGCCAGAAGTCATAGTTAATAGTTAGTTAACAGTGAGAATTGGTTCCCAAACTACAGTGTGACCTTATAATCATATAGACACATTTCAAAAACAACCCACTGAATGCTGATAATGACTGGGACCACCAATATACACAAACACACTCTATATATTTGATCAAAAACAAACCTTTTATGTGTTTAGCATTTCTGGACAGAATATGAGTGGAAATGAAGTTAAATGATCCTCAAACTTACAGGAGCTGCCAAAAGTTCAGGCTCATTCTGTGTCTGCTTCAGGGAAACTGAGATATGTGTGACTGATAAATTATGGCATTGTAATGCAGAAAAACTGGAGCACGCAAGCACTTTTCCAGCAGGAGGAGACGATGCTGGGTGAGAGCCCATGCAATTTTACACTCTCTGCGAAATTATTTGGCGTGGCAGTTTAGTCCCATCAATATACTGCCAGCTCTACGAAAACTGAGGAGAAGTGATGTCCAAATGTGTCGGTGACATGTCAAATATAGTCAGAGTGATGGCAGCGGGCCGATCCTGAAATATTAATGTGTCCTCTAACGAAAAGTGGTTTATTGAATGTTGAAGGCTTGACGTGTTCCTTCAGCTGCCATGAGAAAAACGTGAAATGTGCACTATTTATTAAGACTGACCCTTCTGTGTTATCTGCGAATGCTTTTTATGTCACACAGAACATAAACAGATAAAAATATTCTTGCATTTTTAAATCCACACTGCATGTTTTCTGCTCATGCTAATTCTGCTGTTTTATACTGACATATAACAAGTGTTTCTAAACTCTGCTTGTTTGTAAGTTGTTTGGATGAAAGCGTTGGCTGTCATTTCACGTGCTGCTTCGGCGCTCCTAAACTCTCAATCTGGTTTCTGTTCCCATCATGCCACGGGTGTCACGAGCAGAAGGATTTTCTTCATTAATTGGATAGTGACAGAGTAGCAGATTCCTTATAATGAATCCAATAAGAGTCTTTTGCCAGGTCATTAGGATTAATCAGAGTCCACTTCATTAATTATTAAGAGGTCCGCTAGATGTGCCTTCTAATGAAAAGCAATCATTTATTAATCTACATGTGGGAGAAGGGGTTATGAGCTGACATTGAAATAAAAACTCATTTATACACATCCAGCACGCTATTATTATCTTCCTCGTCAAAGAAAACAACAGAATATTTCCAGTTCCAGAAAAAAAATGGTTTGACATGTTCCTCATCAAATTCATTACTGAAGTGAGATCTGTCCATTTACACGCAATCATGCATCTCTGCATCACGACGCTCCATTCAAACTCTTTCTGTGTAAACAAGGGGATATGAATCATGGGAAATTGATGGAAGTAGATTACTGTGGGTATTTCTGAATATCTCACACTAACACCCTTGAGACCACTAACAAATTCAGCCTTCAGTTTTCTGGGACGGAGTGTGCGCGCTTGCATCCTAAGTAGGGTGAGCTTTAAGCGTGCATCCCATAAAGCAGCCCATCTCGTCTTCTGCATTCACACCGAGGGTCATTCCTGCTGCGCGCACGTTCATGCCTACATTATATCTTAGATCACTTACACAAACACACACATGTACAGTACGTACAGTCTTAAGCCGAAAGTACAATCTGTCCATATTCATCTCCAGCTCACGGACAGTTTGTCATTTTTGTCATCAGCACAGTCTGCTCATTTCTGAAATGCAATGATATACATGCGATAGACGGAGTGAAACTCTGAAAATTAAGTTATATCCAGGCCTTTAGGCATGTTGGATTTCACACCAAAAAAAAATTTTAATTTCCCATTAACTGTAATAATCCAGTATGATTTCTGTATGTATAAGGAGTTTGAAAACAGATGCTACAGTCCACACAGAGATCTGATTTCACATCTATATTATATTCAGAGAAAGACTGGCATATTAAATCCATAAGAACTGCAGCAAATCTACCACACAACTGAACTAATGATGAGTTAAGGCATGTACTAATCAAGAACTAACCCTAACTACAACTTGAGTCATTGAATTCATGTGTGAATAACCACTAGCTTGACTATATGTTTGTTAGTTAATGGATTAATTAAGACTTTAAGGTAAGTTTTCACACATGAACTCATGACATAGTATGCCTCAACTCATCATTAGTTAATATTAAAGTTATATTTAATTTAAGTATTAGTAAATAATTATTCATATACAGTACCTGTACTGTTGTTTTAAAGTGTTACCCAAATATCTAAGTAGTTTACTGCAATTAATGGCAAAATGAATATTTAGAAAATGTTTTCTCCTGGCATACTAACAAATCCATGTAAACATCCTCTACATCTAAATGAATATCCCACTGAGGACATGGATGGCAATTGAACCTTTGCCAGGAGCTTGATTGACAGGCGATCTGACCAATCATAATGCAGAATCCACAAACAAACCAGACAGAAGAGTTGATTAACGTCAGTGGACTTGAACTTGAAAAATGGCATGTACTGACGTCTTTCCGCAGTTGAAACAAGATACCTTCTGATGTTCATTTATGTGTATTTCATGCTATAACTAGCAAAGAGATGATTGGCGCTACAGCGATCTGTCACCACACATTAAAGAGCCACAAAACAGTGTGGCAAAAATGACAAAATTTTAAAGCTAAGACCTTGTTTCATACCAGAAGTAACCAGCTCTGTCTTGTCTGTCGGTATGTTTTCAGTGTCCTCTTTGCTCCGTGATGAGAGCAGCATGGTTTGTCGGACATAGCAACAGTAACTAAGGGGGGCAGGGGTTTGCGAAAGGTCAATTTCTCTTCAGAACATAGCAGAAAGTTGTGTGCTTTATTCTAAGTCCTCCGAGGTCACATGATGCTTTGTCATTAAGTCATTAAGTCAAGAGCTCTGAATTGTTATCCGCAATCGCGCTCAGAATCAAAAATGATGCCAAACTCCATTGGTTCTCACATGAGTCATAATCAGATGCGACGTGAATGTTCTAATATGCAGGATGGAGATAAGATTTGATGGCTGCAGTGGAAGGGAAGACAAATTTTAAAGGTAAACTGTTCCTTTAAAATAAAAATGTAATAGGAGGCTCATGGTAGAAACATCAGACCATCACCAACAAACAGATGTGTATAATGGTTAAGCGCTGGGATACTAGTGAGCTTTAACCGTGCCGTTTCTGCATGAGTGACCATTTACAATCCTCCGCTCGCTGCAACTCCTCAACACGCATTTTTCTCAGACATTAATGCACAGACTGTCATTACAATTTGACAACATAATAAAGCTACTTAATGCACTTCCAGAGTGCTCAGACCTGGATAAGTAATGTCCTGTGATGCCCTCCGGTCTGGCAGGCCACGCTACTCCTTCAGTTTCCCTCATTAAAGGCAGATGACTCGTCTTGAACCCCCACTTAACCATGCCAGAGATTAATTCAATCAGAAGCCTCTCCTGAATGATTAATGTCTATGCCAGAGGGTGAAGTAAGTGCCGCTCTCTGCAGTGCATAAGAATCTTCATGTACATACAGTAAGTGACACATATGTGATGTTTAGTGACTGTTGTAATACTTTAAGATGAATGACTCATGCAAGTAATGGGGTGCAAAAATAGCATGATGATTTGGGCCCTGTTGTGTTATACAGCTGCTGATGAAAATGAATACTAGCCAACAGATGCACTTGTTAGTCACTAGAACAGAGCGTCAGCTTCAGCTTCAGGAACTACACTTTTCAAGAGGGGCAATACATACTTCATATTCCTTTCTATATGTATGCAGATACACATACACGCATGAAGAAGTTAACAAAAAGAGAGTGACTCTACATGCTACTTACAAAACCATCTAACTGTTCTGAATGGGCAAAATTATAGATATGAATAAATGCTACTGTTAATCAATAAAAACTAGAAATGTCCACCCATCCATTTTCTATACATTTGACTTCATTGTGAACATGATGAGTTAAGAAAATGTCAATCAAAAAGGCACACAGTGATCATGATCACATCAGACTGAACAACGGTTTGGGTTCCAGAGATCCACTGAACTCTTCTCACGCAGGCGTTCAGAGAATGAAATCGCAGTAGATCCAGCGGTCACAGTGCTGCAGATGGACACAAATAATTGTTTTCCTCCACTGAAAGGAAAAGAATCAACCTTCCATTTCCAGGGAAAATGGACTCAACAGAATCCTATTACCGGGAAACTGGCTCGTGATTGAACCTTAAAATAGATTTTTGTATTTTCGATTAGAGACAGATGAAAGAGAAATGGTGTGGTTGGTAAGAATTCCAGCGTACTTTAATGAGAAGTAGCTTTCTCATGTGGTTTGAGTGGATAAACAGTCAATAGCAGGTCATTAGCGATGTATTCATTAAACTTTCATTACGCAATTATTCATTCAGTACATGGCTAGTTGGCCAGTGAAGTACGGGGAGCGTCTGAGCATAACTCAAACGGATGGCATTGAGAGTAAAATACGGAATTGTCCTGAATGATGAACACAAGGAAAACAGGATCTCATGTGTGACAGCAGACCTGTAGAAACACAAGTGTCTGTGAGCATTACTGCGTCTCTGAGGATCAATATACTGTAGACTACTGTATCTATCATCTTTTTCTTCAAATCACATCATCTATAGCAGACGCTAAAGCTTCTTCATGCACTAACTCTCCATATCTTACCTCGACTCAATCTGATCTAGAGGCCTGGAGAACAGTTTCAGCTAACAGTAGCCACGTTTATAATGGACAATGTAATCATTCCGATTCATGAAAGTAAATATAGATTTTACATGAACACTAAATAAAGTGATCGGCTTGATGTGTGTTTGTGTGTCACAAGCTTTAAATCAGATTTCATCTTTTGACAGGACCACACGGTTTCCTGCTGTTTTCACATACTAACCATTCTCCTTCTCTTTGTTTTAAAAAGCAGACTTAATATTTATCTATTTCAGGTCCTAATCAGGAGACGATGAGCACACAAAGCTTTGTGCAATGATCCTTGTATTGTTCACATAGTAAAATCACCCATTCCCATGGCCAAAACAAGACGTCTGCAGATGAGCATCTGAAGCATATTGCTTTCCTGTAGCTCAAATAGTAGAGCATGGTGCTAGCAACGCCAAGATCATGGGTTCGATTCCCAGGGAAAGCAAGAGTTGATTAAAAAAAATGTAAAAAACTGTAACTTCAATGCAATGTAAATCGCTTTGGATAAAAGCGTCTGCTAAATGCATAAATGTAAATGAAGCAAGGACTTGTGGGACGGCGCTGACCTGCAGCACTTCACAGACGATGAGTGGAAAGACTGGAAAGAATTTAGATTAACACGACAGTCATTTATTATATGCAATAACAACAACAGCTTGTTCTGTGTGTCACACGTCATTGTGCCATGTGCTAAACTTTCCAGTCTCGGTTTTCAATCCGATCAAGTGTTTACATGTCCTATCAAACAGAATAGGTTTATCCAGGGGGGACGCTAGGGACATGTCCCTACCAAAATCCAGCAATTACCAAATTGTCCCTAGCAATAATTTAGATCAAACAATTAAATATACAGTATGTATATATATATATTTTTAATTTTTGTAATTTTGGACGCATCTGAAATATGTCATATAGGGCTGCACGATCAATCGCATGCGATTGTCATGCGTATCTTTCAGTGAAGCACGGTTCTGTGATCAGTAGTAAATCTCCATCCGAAGGCTAAGGAAACTCCAAATACGCCCCTCAGACGAAAGATAATGCATGTCGTTCCAGGGTTGTGGCTAGAAGGGATACCGCTGCGGCTGGAAACTAACAATGAAGCCGTAGTTCACTGACAAGCTACGCAAAACCACATTCATCATCGCAGACCGATTTAATCCCGCAATTATGAAATCGTTCTGCGATTATGAAAGCAGTTTGCGTATCTTGTCAGTGAACTATGGCTCTGTGTAGTCCATCTGAAGCTGCTTCTGTATACGAGTTAGAGTCGTTTATAACGTGCATTTGGAAAAGCAACATGCGTCAAACAACTTTCCAAACATGAGAAGCATTTATGAACCTCTTGTCCCACAAAATACAACATTTAATAATATGTTTTTATTCCAAACTCACTTAACATTGCATTATAAATATACTTTATTATAATGAAAATTATAATAAGAAGAACTCAGATAAACCACATGTTGTAGTCCTGTGTTTATTAGTCACGTTGAATCAATGAAAGCAGTTCAATCTTCTGTTTCCTGGAACAATGTGCATTATCTTTCTTCTGCTGGGCATATTTGGAGTTTCTCTGGCCTTCGGATGGAGATTTACTGCTGATCACAGAACCGCACTTCACTGAAAAGATACACATGACAATCACAGCTTCTACCTAATCGCAACTGCAATTTAATTTTGATTAATCATGCAGCCCTAATGTCACACCATTGATATTACCCAAGAAGTTAAAGTAAATACGTTCAAAAACTGCACGCTTTCAAGGAAGCACATTTAATACATGGGTGGAAGCAATGTCAAAAGCAAACCTACGCCCTTGGGTTTATTTCATTCCTGCATTTTTATTCCAACTGAGGTATTTACACGGAGCATTTACATCTAGATTGGAGTTTTAAACCGACTGTAATCGGAATACAATACTCCATGTAAACACATCTGCTGAGACGAGCTGAAGAGATCAACATGAGCCGTTCTCTTTCTCCCTTTACAGTCAGCCTGGCTGAAGCCGCCTCATTACAGTGTGCAAGTGAAGTGAAAGTAATGTTAATGAATGTTGCCATCAATGCTGCACACCAGGCATGCGTAACAGATACCACACGGCTCGCTGATTGATTAATTATGCCTGTTCTTTTTGCCGCACCTGTCAAACGCTACTGTGCATGTGAAGGGAGAAGGTGTTTTGTGCCTTAAGTTGTGATGAAAATGTGGTTCAGATTCTCTACCGATGATTTCAATCATTTATCATTCACAGAGGCCCACACACTGCTCATCCCTCATGTGCTTGTTTATGCAATATTTTGGCTGTTTTGATTAAGCTGTCTGCCAACAAAAGCAGCGTTGCACTCCCAGCTCTGTTTAACATGTTTAAATCCATTTTGTCTGGATCTGCTCATTAGCCGCATGCACACGACTGTCACGAGCTGAATCATTTTAGGAGTGGATTGGGTTGTAGAATGTGTTTGTCACTCCAGTAAATAACCAAACTCTGTGTACAGAACAAGATTAAACAGTCTATGACAAACGCATTCAGTATGTGGTCATTAAAGCATTCAGATTTCTGCATCAGTTACATTTCTTTGTCATTTCAAATGGAGAATGACCTCATTTTTTTGTCCATTGTACGTTACTTCTGCATTCTCTTTACATTAAAGTTGTAAGTAAATGTGGCAAAACCACTGTATGCAGAATCACTGCCATGAATGCACACTAAAAAGAGCCAAGGTACAACAACACTGAAATATAAAACTATGTAAAACAAAACAGAGAAGCGGAAGACTTTGGGTCGCCTGGCCGCTGTAATGGATCGCTTCATTCAGACAAACAGCAGAAGATTACAGCAGAGCTCCAAAGCACAGGCTTCTGCTGCAGAAACACACTGAGAACGCCGTGAGATTGAGAAGCATTCGTCTGCGTGAAGATCCGGCCAGCACTGGCTCTCAAGGGAGGTTATATGAGGTAGGAAGACCAGAGAATGAAAACAGCTGGCTTTTATTCAGACGAGTTACTGCTCTGTTGAAATAACCATTAAAGCGTTTGTAATGAAGCGAGAGGATGTGAGGACACACCGGAATAGGAAAATGCTGGTAAAAGAAATGTGGGTTAACATCAGTTTAAAGTCCTTGTTAAGGTCTCTTTCAAACCTGGGCTATGAAGATCTGCTCCAACGCTAACACATAATAGATACACAAACGCTTCATTAACGCTGCCTTTACTTCCAGCATCTGAGGCAAACAGTTGACAGCAACAGTAAACAACTTAACTAGAGTGAAGAAGTTCTGAAGATCCCAAAAAGATCCCTGAAGTTCCCAAAAGTGAGTTTATTTTTATAGCTCTTCTGCCAGTACACATGGTTTCTAAGCAGCTTTACAGTTAATGTATGTATCAATGCTTAAAGGGTGGCTTTCAAATCACTTTATGGCCCGGTTTTCTCAGACTTACATTTTAGTCTAGGATTAGGCTTAAGCCTGGTCTGTGAAACTGGGGCTAAAAGGTTTATATCAAATACAATTTATTCCAAGGCAGATAAAAACCAAATGTTGACCCAACTGCTCAACAAAGACATCAGGTAAAGCACAAGAACAAGCATTCACCCAACAACACACAAGCGGACGGGTTTGCAGACTCAAAAACCAAACACAACAGAGGAGTGTTAAGACAGAATTTAAAATGTCATTTATGGGCGGATCGCTGCGTTTGAGAATCTTGACTGACACTGAGCTTTAACAGGTAACGCTCTGACAAATGTCGCATAGAGCAGCAGAATCCACCCCTTTGTCAAAGGCAGATGTATGCTGGGTAACAGCGATGATAAATGACCTCCCAGATAAACCAGCGGACCTGATTATTCTGGAGCACCGGGGCAGGAACAGCGCTTTATGACTGACGTCTCCCTGCAGCCGAGCGCTGTGATTTGTGGCTGGATCAGAATGATGCTGGTCGCTGGCACGCTTCGTTCTGTGATTTACACGCAGGGCTAAATCAGCCTCTGGGCCCTGGGCAGATTCATCGTCCGCTGGGGAGAGCTCTTTCAGAACCAGTCCATCACCACACAATCTGACGGCCCTCGGGAGCGTTTAACACCCCGGGGCCTGACACATCTGGGGCCGCGGAGCATCCCGACAGCGCTGTGGTGCAGCCATAATGAAACGTGATTCAGAAGTAATTGATTTCGATCCTGAATGCAGCTAAAACACATTGAACGAGAGGAGCTTCAGTACAGAGAAGATTGATTTGTGACATTTCATTTTCAGAGCCCAGATACTTTTATTGACATCAGGTAGTTGGATAATGTGTGATTTACCTCTTTGTTCTTGGCTTATCATCCATTCCATGTACTGATAATCAAGTTGAAACTTTTTGTAGCCTGGTTTTGAGATATTAATTAATCTGTTTCATTTTGCTGTATTTTGATAAATAATGTCAGCTCACATTGAATCTTCTAATATACTTCTATTTTTGCTCTGGTAGTTAGGAGTTGCGTTCCTCTGAATGGTTGCTTTAGTGGTTGCTGGTGGCTTTTGACAGATCTGGGGAAACTGCATTTTACTGTTATGCACCTTGGTCACGGAATAATTTATTCAGACACCTTCAACATTTCTCACATTATCACAGTTTATTCGCTATAGTTTAGAAAATGGTAATAAAATATGACAAGAGCTCAGAGTTAAAATGTGTCAGAACAAATTCATCTTGATAATGTCAGATAACTTTGATAGAAAGGCATGTAATGAATTCGGTCAAATAGCTGTCAGCTGTTAAATTTAAATACACAATTAGATAAAACCAATTTAGCTCGACCAATTACCAAGCAATGCTTCATTCATTTGTCTGTGGTGTAAAAAAGTCACGTTAGCAATTAAAGAAAAAAAACACTTAAGCAAAACATGATCAGGTCAAAGTGTCTGAATAATTTTTGCTCCCAAATTTTGCTGGTAGTCCACTGTATGAAGAATTTTTGGGTATAATATGTCACAGTTTACTTTATTTTGCTATCCTTACTTACATAAATGAACTATAGTGTCCTGCACCCACTAGTAAAAAATATAAAAAATTATATCTGATGATTATATCTGATGTCTGAATAATTTTTGGTTTGACTGTATCCATTGATGTATTTAAGGTAATTGTAAAGAATGTGGAAAGAATGTTGTGTTAAAAAAAAGTTAAGATAAACAATATTCATATTGATATACAGTAAGCGTTTTTCTGTTAATCTGGTATAAAAGCCAAGTTGGTGTTTCTAAGAAATAAAGTGGTCCCAAAGACTTCAATGAAAATCTGTTTGTTTCCTGGTTAAAATCTTAGAATTTTAAAAAGTTATGATGCAAATGATGCAAGATAAAAAACTCAGAAATTGTGTGTACATCAGCAGTTTCTCCTTAAAGGGATAGTTTTCCACATAAGAAAGAGTCTCATTCAGGTTTGGAATGAGATAAAGGGTATTATAAGGGTATTATAGGATATTATAAATGACAGAATGATCCTTTTTTTTTTTTGCAGTAATCCTTTAAGGATGATGACGCTCTATTCCTGCAGACATGTCATGGTAAAAGATGTCAGAGGAGAGAGACTCATGTATTCGTGGCTGAAGCTGACCGAGAGTCAGGTAATGAACCGTTCACTCACAGAAAGCAGCGGCATATTGATGTTTAGCAGCAAGAAAAACAGCATTTGTAATGAGCCGTTGAAGTGTAACCTCAGCACACAGGGGCTGCGGACCACATTCTGTGCCAAACAGCTGCCAAAATGCGATATGAGGGTGAAAATGTGACCACACTATATGAGTCTTATTGAATCAGCTAGAGAGGGAATGTGATAGCAGAGCTGAGGCTTTCTGGCTCTCACAGTCTTCAGTTTTTTTATTATTATCGCAGTGCATTGCATTTCAAGAGCTGTTGCGCTTCACTGCAAATTTATCCACATTGTAACCTTAACATCTGTATTTGTTTAGCTGTTTTGAGCTTCTCCAACATTCAATTTTAACATTTTAACGTAAGCTTACGTGATTCTGATTTTAGAAATAACTGAATCATATCATTGTCTTGAGACGAACATTTGATGAACAATGCCATTCAGCAGCACTTTAATTTAATATCTGTAACCTCCCACTCATAGCCTTGTTCATAAGAGCAGATATGATGATTCGAACAGCTTGTGAAAGCTCTGGTTTGCTGTATAAAAGCTCTGACATTGCGTTGTCCTTAAAGAAGAAACTGCAGCATGTAGTTGTTTTTTTCACTTAGACTATTCCCAACAGCCCTCATTTACTTCAATAAGTGTGAAGAGGAGAACAGGAACCTCAGTATCTCAGTACCTCGGTTTCTTCTTTTAATTTCCTGTTTAATATAATATATTTAAGTGCTTTGCTGCTTCCTCAAGCCTCTCTGGAAGGCGTCATGGGTTTAAGTGGCTCTTGAAGTGCATCTCATTGCATTTGCACAAAATCCTCTGTAATAATACGACACAAAGAGAAGGCTTAGTCTCTCCCAAAATATCTATGTCTTCCTCCAGACCTCACTCTACCATCTAAAGCACTTTTGCAGCTTCAAAGCGTGCCTTTATGCGCCAAGAATGATTTCTTAAACAGGTTGCTTTTTTTTCTTCCACGAACAAATCATTCTGGCTTTTGTTCGTCCTCTGTTAAACACGTGTCTCTCTTTTATATTTATAGTGTACAGGAGAATTTACAGGCATGCAAGTTGTTCCCAAACACTCAGGGTGGGAAGATAATTTACCTGGAGCTTCAATCAATAGCGTAAAGAAAACCTGCATTATTCAGTTGGCTTGGCTCTGCTGACAGCCTCTTGTTTCTGTAGAGAAAATGCAAAGGTAATGAGGGAGGCATCTGATTTGATGAGAGTTTGGCTACTTTCAGTGTCTTTTGCAATCAAACCCTGCTGAAATAAACAATAGAAACCATCACAAATATTCTAATATCTTCAGCTACAAATGCCATTACAAACCTTACAAACCATCAACTGCTAACCATTAAAACCGTTACCTAATGGTTTCTAGTAGCAGTGTTGCCAGATTGGTGGTTTTCCACAATTGGGCTACTTGTAAATTGTTTTCGCAGGTTTTTTTTTCTCTGCGGTTTAAAGGTTTGCCATATTGCATAAATTTGTATTTGAATAAAACGTGTGTATTGAAATAGTTTGCATTCTGCATTTACTCATTTAGCATGCTTTTATCCAAAGTGACTTGCAAATGAGGAATACATCAAGCAATTCATCATGAAGAGCAAATAAGCATAATAAGTGCTCACAGTACACACTGTCTACCAATGATAAAACTCTGCTAGAATATGAATTTTGTGAGGGAGGTTCCTTTGAGCTCCTTTATGAAAACAGACTGTTTATGATTACCATTAGTGATTTTTCCACTCTACTAGTGATATGTTTTCACTCATATTCCATTAAGAATTAGTGGCTTTAATATGGCAACAAATGACCAGTAGAGACCCACAGTTTCCATTAAAACCAATACAATTCCCAATATAACCATTAAAATCATTACAAATTATTTCTGTTGTTTTCTTTTCATTTTTATCAAATCCAAAAACAAAACCCTGAATTATTGTGATTTACACAGGATGGACTTTTATTCACTTAGTCAATGTTTTTTTTGTCCACATCTATTCTTCTTTATTTCTGTCAAATCATTGCCGTTTCATTTGAAGGCCCTGTCATACGAATGCTTTAACACACACGACCTTCACATGAAAGTGTTGCAGATATATCATGGAACGGTGATTTCACAAGATTGCTAGGTAGTGCGAGGTGTATTCAATAAAAAAATGTCTAAATACAGTATTGAATGTAAAATGAGTATACCCATGACTTACATTTTTTTTTATTTTTATTTTTTATCTTACAACATTTTGATATTTGATAACTCGATGGTGGGTCATGCCAGTTTTCTGGTAATCTGTATCTGCTCTTCAAAAGGTCAGGCTCAATTAGTCAAAGCTGCAGTGTTTGAGCTTTGAGACTTTCAGGGAGCTTGGAGTTCAGTGGGTCTCTGCATTGATGTGTTCAGGATTGTGAGGAATATTGATGCTGAGACACATCACACTTGTTAGTGACCCGTTTACAGTGAGATCCATGTGATCTGATTCAGTTTGTCTTCTCTCTAGCACTGGATCAGTTCTAATCCTCATACTGCTGCTGTTGTGTCTCCTTTGCCAAGATTACTTTTCTTCCTCTGCCTTTTTTGAGTTGCTTCACTTTTGTTAATTTTTTTTTTTCTTTTCACTTTTCCCTTCTGATAGTCACTTTTGTCTGGCTCTCTGGAGGCCTTTCAGCAACAGAGAATGTTCTCACAACATTCACTAATGTTTTTAAAAAGTTATATAAATATTAGGACAAAATGTTCTTAATGTAGTGTTCATGGCATGTTCTTATAACTTTATTAATATTTTATATAATCTTGAGAAAAAATGTTCTCAGAACAACATTCTCTGTATGTCCTTATGATGTTATTTGTAATAGATGAACATTGTAAGAAACATTTTTGTAACTTATAATGTTATGATCACAGCAGGAAAACGAGTAATTTTAACATTCTTAGAATATTAAAAATAAATGTTCAAATAACATAATATTTTGGGTGAAAATAAGGTTAGTAGATGAAATAAGAAACTTTTTTTTTTTTTTTTTAATTTGAATAATGTTATAATCATGAGAAGAAACCTGGACATTTTTAACAAGAAAACTGGACATTATTGTTTTAGAAACATATAAAAAATTATTCCTACAATGTTTTTATGACCTATATTTTTTCCTGGGTTTAAGAACCCTTGCACACCAAGATGGCGGTGACAGTGCTTTTATGTCTTTTAATGTCGTCTGTTTGTCTCCAAATAGTGTCGATTTACCGCTAATTCATCGGGAGATCACTCCGGGATACATCTACGATCGCCAAAGCCTTTTGGATATCGACAACACATACAAACACAAACTCTCGCCGGCGGCTACTGAGAAGCTACGAGGCCTTTGTTTACTGCTGGAGCCGGACCTCGAGACCGTGGCCTCGCCTACTGACGCTACCCGCACAAGGCGGCATCGCAAGCGGTGTGAGAGAGGACGGAAGCGTGGTAAGCGCGGAGGTATATGAGCTAGGCTGAGGGCTATCCCCACAAGACCGGCTCTTCCAACACTCATGCTCTCAAACGTTCGCTCTCTGTAAAACAAACTGGACTTAATTCAACTCAGTCGATCTGCACAGCATGAGGCAAGAGATTGTTGTGTGTTTGTTTTCACTGAAACATGGCTAAAGGACAACATCCCAGACTCCGCCATTCAGCTGCACGGGCTAACCTGCTACCGAGCGGACAGAGACTCATCACTGTCTGGTAAGACTCGCGGCGGTGGCTTGTGTGTGTATATTAACAACAAATGGTGTAACAATGCTGCGGTAGTATCAAAACACTGTTCATCGCTGGTGGAGTTTATGGTTGTGAAGTGTCGACCGTTCTATCTGCCGCGGGAGTTCACGGCGATTGTTATTGTCGTGGTTTACATTCCCCCGTGTGTAAACACAAAGGACGTGCTTCGCGAGCTGTACAGCGCCATCAGCGAACAACAAACAAATAACCCCAATGGCTTTTTCATCATAGCCAGTGACTTCAACCATGCAAACTTAAAGACAGTTTTGCCAAAGTTCTACCAACATGTGAACTTTGCAACAAGGGGAAACAACACACTGGACTTTGTTTACACAACAGTAAAGAACGCATACAAAGCTGAACCCCGCCCCCACCTCGGGTACTCGGACCACATCTCTGTTATGCTAATCCCAGCATACAGACCACTTCTCAAACTTGCCAAACCAGTTCAAAAGCAGATCACGGTATGGCCAGACAATGCCACCTCAGCACTGCAGGACTGCTTCCAGGACACAGACTGGAACATGTTTAAAGAGGCGGCCACCTACAACAACCACACAGACCTGCAGGAGTACACTGAAACTGTGACTGCTTACATCAAAAAGTGCATAGATGATGTGACAGTCACCAAAACCATCACCACACGTGCCAACCAGAAGCCATGGATGACAGCAGAGGTTCGTGGGCTGCTAAAGACCAGAGATGAAGCATTTAGATCAGGAGATAAAGCAGCCCTCAAAACAGCAAGAACCAATCTGTCTCATGGCATCAAGAAGGCAAAACATCAGTATGCTAAAAAAATCAACAATCACTTCACAGACAGCAGAGACACTTGGACCCTGTGGCAAGCTATTCAGACCATCACTGACTACAAGGTCCTGCCACAGGCCTGTGACGATGACACATCCTTACCAGAGGCACTCAACCACTTCTACTCACGATTTGAGATACAGAACGACACACCTGCACAGAAACTACTCACATCTCCAAACGACCAGGTACTCTGTCTCTCTCCAGCCAACGTAAGGAAGACCCTATCCAGGATTAACCCACGAAAGGCTGCGGGCCCTGACAACATACCTGGACATCTACTGAAAGACTGTGCTGCACAGCTGACGGATGTCCTAACAGACAACAAACATCTCGCTGAGCCAGGCAGTCGTCCCCACGTGTTTCAAATCCACCTCCATAATTCCAGTACCAAAGAAGTCACCTGTGTCCTGTCTGAATGACTATCGTCCCATAGCACTGACCCCAATCATGATGAAAGTGCTTTGAGAGGTTAGTCATGCATCACATCAAGTCCAGTCTCCCAAACACGCTGGACCCACTCCAGTTTGCATACCGTCCAAACGGTTCCACGGACGATGCAATATCCACCACTCTCCACCTAGCTCTTACCCACCCGGAACAGAAAGACTCTTATGTTAGAATGCTGTTCATTGACTTCAGCTCAGCATTTAACACAATAATCCCACAACAGCTCATCCACAAACTAAACCTGCTGGGCCTTAACACCTCCCTCTGTAATTGGATCCTGGACTTTTTAACTGCAAGACCTCAGTCAGTCCGTGTCAGCCGCAACACCTCCAGCACTACCACACTGAGCACAGGTGCCCCACAAGGCTGTGTGCTCAGCCCGCTGCTCTTCACGCTGCTGACTCACGACTGCACTGCCAAGTCCAGCTCCAACCACATCATCAAGTTTGCTGATGACACAACTGTGGTAGGCCTCATCAGCAACAACGATGAAACGCACTACAGAGAGGAAGTGGCACAGCTGGATGAATGGCTGAATGGTGTGGTGCTAACAACCTGTCCCTCAATGTGGGTAAGACGAAAGAGGTTGTGATGGACTTCAGGAGAAGTCGAGAGAGTCGGCAGCACTAAGTGGAGAGAGTCGGCAGCACTAAATTCCTGGGGGTGCACATCACAAAGGATCTCACCTGGACCACTAACGTCACGTCGCTCAACAAGAAGGGACAACAGCGCCTGCACTTTCTCCGCCAGCTGAAAAGGGCAAGTCTCCCTCCACCCATCCTCACCACTTTTTACAGGGGCACCTGACCACCTGCATCACTGTCTGGTATGGGAACTGCAGTGCTGCTGACCGCAAGACCCTACAACGGACAGTGAACACTGCCGCAAAAATCATCGGTGCCCCTCTCCCCTCCATCCTGGACATTTTCCTTTCATGATGCTCCAACAAGGCCACCAGCATCGTGAAGGACCCCACCCACCCCTCTCATAACCTCTTCCAGCTCCTGCCATCAGGTAGAAGGTACCGGAGCATCAGAGCTCGCTCTGTCAGATTGCTCAACAGTTTTTTTCCCCATGCTGTGAGAGCTCTTAACTCCAATCCCCCTGTCCCCCTCTGAAACCATGAACACCTCAGCCCTCCCATCCCCCAGCTCATTAAAAACTGTTGGCAATTTTACTAAGTGCAATTCTGAATGTGCTACACACAGGTGAGTGGGCTATACAAACCACCTGTAGTAACGCACTCATACCACTATATGCACACTAGACACTTTCTATAAACACTCCCTGCCACAAAGACTCTTAAGAAAATATATATCTAGTTGAACATTGCACTACAAAATAATATGTTTACCTGAGCATTGGACTACAAAATCTTTTCCCACAAAATCTCTCTTCTGCACAATAATTTCATGTACAAAATATATATTTTTCTGCACAATTTCATGTACATATATCTCTTTCGCACAATTTCATGTACAGTATTTATGTAAAGTTCTTGTACAGTCTCAGTTTGTGTATGTGTGGTCAACTAGGTATAGCAGTTATAGTATTTTTAGTATATGTATAGTCAGATGGTTAACTGTTGTATAGCTCTATTGTTTTTCCTATACTTGCATTGTTGTATGTTTATCTTAGGTTTAACTAGTATGTAGCACCGTGGTCCTGCAAGACACGACATTTCGTTCCACTATATGTCCACACATGTAGCAGAATGACAATAAAGCTCGACTCGACTCGACTCGATGAACGGTTTTCTTTGAAGCTGCATTGTGAAAAGTGCTGTACAATAAACTTGACTTGATAATTGTAAAATTAAGCCTAATGCAATAAAAATATGGAAAGGGCAAAACTGTGCAAATGAAGGGTCACATTTATGTTAGGTTTTGCTTTAGTTCTAGTTCCTGTGTTTGGTCATCCTAGTTTCCTTTGTCCTTATTTTCTGGCCACTTGTTAGTTGCCTTGGTTCCTGATTAGTAAACACCTGTTCTCAGTTCCCTTAATTACTCTTCCTTTGTATACTGCATATAGCACTCAGCACGCCACTCTTTCCGGAAGTGCATGAGGAGCTTACAAGATCGTGGAAGGCACCTTTCACTGCCCGAAACAAATCTTGTGGCTCCTCCGCTCTCACCACCCTCGATGGTGGGGCCACTTTGGGGTATATGGGCATCCCCTCGGTGGAGCGGTCTGTGGCCATGCAACTGTGTTCAACAGCCGCTACCACTCTGCGGGGTGACCCGTGTCTCCCCTCACGGGCCTGTAAGTATTCGTCAGGTCTAACTGGCAGTGCTTATAGAGCCTGTGGGGAGGCGGCTCCTGCCCTCCACGCCATGGCGTTACTGCAGGTCCACCAGGCCAAAGACCTGCACGAGGGTGGTCACGACCTGGTGGTTCTACATGAGCTGCATGCTGCGATGGACCTCGCGCTTCGAGCGACGAAGGTGACAGCACAGTCTCTGGGTCGTGCGATGTCCACGCTAGTGGTCCAGGAGCGCCGTCTCTGGCTGTGTCTAGCTGACATGGAGCAGGAGAAGGTACAGTTCCTGAATGCTCCCGTGTCGCAGACCGGCCTTTTCGGCGACACTGTCGAGAGCTTTGCCCAGCAGTTCTCAGCAGCCCAGAAGCAGACTGAGGCGATCAAACACATCATGTGCTGGAGAAAACTTGCTGCTTCCACTCCGGCTGCAGCCCCTCAGCCTACTTGTTGCCGTGGGCGCCCCCCCTGCGGCCACCCTCGCTCCCACACAGCCGCAGCAGCCTTCCACTAGGCAGCGTCGTGGAGCCAGTCGCAGGCAGGACGCCCAGCCCGTCCAGGCCCCTGCCAAACCTGGCGGCAAGTGCAAGAGGCCCTGAGATGGGCGACCCAGAGATGGAGGAGATTGCTCGTTGGGAGATGGTAACCGCACCACTCCCTCCCCCGGAGGAGGGCAGGGTGGAGAATCTTTTGTTTCATTTTGTTTTTGTTCACAAAACATCAGTAAAAGAGCGGTTTCCTCAATATCTGGGTCTCAAGAGGAGGAGAGCGGTGAACCGTGCATCACGGGATCACTTCCCTCCTCCTCTCTCGCCAACAGGCAGCGGGTGGTTACCCAAGAGTACCCCTCCTGCTTATTCGTGGAACCAGGTAAGGGCGGTAGCACTCGAGTCCCTGCTTCAAGTCATCACACGCTGGGCTGTCACAAGCCTCAAGCCGGGTTCCTGTGTTTCCTCCCATATGAGGAGGAATCAGGTGAGTGTTACACTACACACCCAGACCCCGCCCCCCACCATCACAGGCCAAGCCATCACAGGCCCCGGGCCGGGTCCCTGTCTTCCAACTTGCTGCCCCACCGCGGGTACGTCGGTGGCCCCGTTGGTCCCGCTGGTATGGTCTCTCAGAGCCTGGCTAGCGCTCCCCAGTCCATCTCGGTGGCTCCTGCAGACAATCAGACTCGGGTACGCGATTCAGTTCGTCCGGCGTCCCCCAAAGTTCAGGGGCATCTGGTTCACTTCAGTCAAGGCCGTCGATGCCCCTGTCTTGCGTGCGGAAATTGCAGTCATGCTGGCGAAAGACGCAATAGAGCCAGTCCCTCCAGCCAATATGAGGTCAGGGTTTTACAGCCTTTACTTCATTGTGCCCAAGAAAAGCGGTGGGTTACAACCAATCTTGGATCTGTGAGTTTTGAACCGTGCACTTCACAAGATGCCGTTCAAGATGCCGTTCATTTTTGGGTGCGTCCGTCCCCTAGATTGGTTTGCAGCGATCGACTTGAAGGACGCATACTTTTCATGTTTCAATTCTCCCGCGACACAGGCCATTCCTGCGATTCGCTTTCGAGGGTCGGGTATATCTTTACAAGGTCCTGCCCTTCGGGCTGTCCCTTTCGCCTCGCGTCTTCACCAAAGTCGCAGAGGCGGCCCTTCTTCCCCTGAGAGAACGGGGCGTGCGCATCCTCAACTACCTCGACGACTGGCTCATACTCGCACAGTCTCGAGAGCAGTTGTGCGCACACAGGGACCTGGTGCTCAGGCACCTCAGCCAGTTGGGCCTTCGGGTCAATTGGGAAAAGAGCAAACTCGTGCCAGTGAGAAAAGACATCTGTAGAGCTGTGGGTTGGGCGAATCCCAACACGTTCGCTAGGTTTTATAGCCTACGTGTCGAACCGGTTTCCTCCTGTGTTCTCACCTCAAACGGGTAGTGGCACTGAGAGGCCCGGCTCAGAGTCGGCTTGCGGCGTTCTTACGCCTAATTTTCTAGAGAGTTCCTTAACCAGGGAAACCCTGTAGAGTCCTCCAGCACTCCGACGTACGGACGTGACGGAGCGTCCGGCGCCAGGCCTTTCAGCCAATGAATTCTTGAAATCTGGTGTGAGGCTAGTGCCCATATGAGAGACCCTGTTGGGATCCCATATGTGTATTCCACGGTATGCTTATTAGAGCCTTGTTTCCCCTGGCAGACCACGTTCTGCCATCTCTAATGATGCAGCCTAAGCCATCTCAGAGACTTCCATGTGCAATAGGGCCCTACGGGCTTACTTCACATGTCTAAATGTCACTTAACCCCCTCTGGGAGGAGGTGACTCCGCAGTGTGCCTCTTCCAAGCGGAAGGGCATGCTTCCCAGTGTTATTCTAGTCCTACTGTTTGGGTTTCTCAAGGAACAACAGTAGTTGACCTTCTCTGTGTAGAGCCTGGTCCTATCGTCTCCCTTATAGGAAGGATCAGGAGGCCTACACAGGGCATTGGAAGGGGCAGCTCCTGTGGCGCTTTGGTAGGGATCCCAATTTCGTCTGTCATCCGACGTGACTCGGAGTGACCGACTGAAAGGGGAACGTCTCGGTTACGTATGTAACCCTCGTTCTCTGAAGGAGGGAACGGAGACGTCACGTCCCGTCGCCACAGTCGCTGTACCACCGCTGAGCTGCTGGGTCACCGGCTCGGCTCTTCAGCGAAAGCATGAATTAATGCGGTGCACCGGCTGTCTCTTATACTCACGCTGTGATCAGTGGCAGCTGGATGCAATAATCGCATGCCAATGTCCATTGGCTCGTTTAGTTACACTCAAAGTGGATTGGTCTCTCTGGCGAGATCCCAATTTCGTCGGTCATCCGACGGGACGTCTCCATTCCCTCCTTCAGGGAACGAGGGTTACATTCGTAACCGAGACGTTTCTGTTGTTCGTTGTCTATTCTTGTCATTGTTTTGGTTAGTGTGCGTGTCATTTTTGGATTATCTTTTGAGTTTTAATAAAAGTGCTGCAACTAGAACCAGTTACATTTCTGCTTTGTTGTAACTGACCGTGACAAGAAGAGCACGGTGTGAGAGAAACGTAAATGGAAGCAACTTCATCAGATGCGCTAGGAAAGTGGATTTATGTCATGCCTCATAATATCAGTTTCATGTAAACTGATGGTGAGCTTTATAATGTATGTGTTTCTATGGCAACAGCACTTATGATACAGGGCAGACTCGTGAAAGGCTCAGATCGATTCTCTCTTCAAACCTGATGGTGACGAAAAGTACTGGTCAGACGTTACCATGATCATTATGTGAGCATGTCCAGAGGAAAATATAAAAAATGACCAGACAGTATGATTTAATGCCTTCATATCTACATGACTGGTCAAAAAGCAGCCACCAGCAGTTGGTTTTACATTTAATCAATAAATTCAATTACAGACATTCAAAGTTAGTCCTACAGAAAAGAAAAAAATAGTTTAATGAGTTTACATTAAAGAGCAGCTTCTAAGATGTTTCTCCTCAGAAAAAGCTTTCTCAGCTTTGTCTCCTCTAGCGTTGAAGATCTCAGAGTCCTAGATCTCAATACGAACTCAAATATCTCTCTTTTAATTAATCTATGATTAAATGATCTGAGCTGCTTGCATGTTATAGATGCAGCTCTATTTGCATCTCATTTGTCTTTTTTTTCTTATATTTCTTTAGGAGAAATATCTGAGACAGATTTGATAGTTAACTGAGTTTTCCTGAGTTCTGAACCTCTGAACAATAACAGGTAAAGTAGTTCACTCGGTTTTGTAAGCGTTCAGACCAGCTGACTACATAACTGCTTTAGTTTGACCTTTTTATCTCATTTATATATGTTATATTACTGCTACAAAATGTTAATTCATTAGTCTTTAATGTTTAATTTGTTAGTCTTTCCCCTGGTTTCACAGACAAGGCTTAAGCCTAGGCCCAGACTATTTTTTTTTTCTAAGGTATGTTTATAAAAATAACTTAAATGTCCTAATTGAACTATGGCCTAATCCTGGTTTAGTCTAAGCCCGGTCTGTGAAACCAGGCCTTTATGTTTGTTCTCAGTTGAACTAGCAGTTACTCTTAACGTGTGTGACTTTAACTAGCTGTTATTTCTGACACCTGGGAATAACGAGGCCTACAATATGTCTATCAGAGTTTAATCACTGGTAGAAGAGATTGGCTATGCTTCTCTTATAAAGAAGTAATCCATTTTACTCCTGCCCACTCAGGGCTTTCTCTTAACTATTAAAATGTGGCCATAAAGTCTTATAGGAATGATGTTTTGTCTCTATTTGATTGGGAAAGATTGCTTCACACCACAATACATAATAAATGGAAGAAGTGAAAGTGCTTGAAGTGTGTGCAGACATCAGTAACCGTTCCTGTGCAGAATGTGGAACAAAGGCACATAAAGTTTATGACACAAAAGCCCTTTAGTGATAATGTGGCTTTTAGAGACCAGAAGCAGATAAGAGAAACTGACTGAGCAAAAGGAAATCGATTGCTTTAAACAATTATGGAGCCGCGGCAGGCCGAGCCGAGTGAACATGTCTCGCCCTTGCCATCGTCTTTCATCACACAAGAGAGCCACCGAAACACAGCCAGACTCTCCAAAACACTTCACTTTCATTCAGCTGTAGGCAGAGTTTTGAAGAGAAGTTCAGGTCAATGGCTGTAGTTGACCCATGCTAAACAAACATAATTCATTTCCCAAAGAAGATTTTTACGCCATGCTCCAAGCACCAGAAAATACTGTCGATTGTTTTTTAACCGCTAGTATACTTTTTTGTGTGCTTTTTCAAGTCCAATTTTAGATTTTTAGGCAATGTTTAGATGTGAGAGTAAGCCAGGTTATCAAACTAATTCCTGATAATTGGATCTCCAAACAGATGTAGCTGTAACATAGACTCACTGAAAAAAAAAAAAAAAAAAAAAAAAAAAAAAATCCATTATTGTTGCTGGTGTTTTACTGCATCTAATGTTTAATATGGTGTTTCGATTATATGTGACCCTGGACCACAAAACCAGTCATAAGGGTCAATTTATACTGAATAAATAATCTTTCCATTGATGTATGGTTTGTTAGGATAGGACAATATTTGGCTGAGATACAACTATTTGAAAATCTGGAATCTGAGGGTGCAAAAAAATCTGAATATTGAGAAAATCACCTTTAAAGTTGTCCAAATGAAGTCCTAAGCAATGCATATTACTAATCAAAAATGAATTTTTGATATATTTACGGTAGGAAATTTACAAAATATCTTCATGGAACATGATCTTTTCTTAATATCTTAATGATTTTTGGCATAAAAGAAAAATCAATAATTTTGACCCATACAATGTATTGTTGGCTATTGCTACAAATATACCTGTGCTACTTATGACTGCTTTTGTGCTCCAGGGTCACATATGTATAGGTTTTTGGAGTTTTGCAAAGGTTGAGTAGAAGCACATTTTTCCAGTGCGGCTACTGTATGCTGGTAACTGTTATCAGCAACATTATCATTCATCAGCATTAATTTATTTCTGTATTCAACTGCCTAGTCACTTACTACTGAAGAATAACCTAAAGAAATGAATGCTGAATTAACAGATGTATTTGCACGTAAAGTAAATGGAATGCAGACCAAAAAATGTTCTGATAAGTCAAGAGAGGGTAGTTTTTATGTGTAAACTCTCGATGGGACTCAGCATACATCTATGAGCATAATCCCTCAAGATCTTATCCATCTTTTGACTCAAATTATTTGCATAAAACTAAGCCAGTGTAATACAGATACTAGAACACCTCCCTCAGGGAACATCCCTAAACCTTCATCCATGCAGCGTTCACAATGAACTTTAATGGCTTTTGAGTTTTCAGGAGCTTTTTGCCTCCTTGCCCAGAGGCGTTACAAACAAAAGCTGAGTAACATTAATCAAAGCGGTACAGTAAATACAGCGACTGCAGCTCTGCTCGAGTTTACTGTTGTGATAAAGTTTCTTATGGAGAGTTAGAAACTTTAGTTTGGGCAGCTGCAGAAGCTCAAGACGTCCTGTTCGCTGTACAGTCTTTAGGAGAATTCATGAAGGGTTTTTGCAGAGAGATTATTATAAATAATGATGATGCCTTTCAAGTTCTACCAACAGAAATTGCAGGTCAGTTATGCAGGAATCAAATATGTTTTGCTTATTGTATTTTGGTGGATGAGGAACCAGACAGTATGCAATGCTATCCTGTAAGCATCTAATGCAGTGCTTCTCAACCCTGTTTCTATGATGAAGTTTCACTGCTAATCTAATTCATAGTATGGCCTTGGTGTAATCTCAGATTTTTGTGTTTTTTTTTTGTTTTTTTTTGTTACAGAAATTTAAATGAGTTTAGAGGCAATTTTATTTAAATACATAAGGGTTAACATAATTATGTTAACTAATTATAATTATATATATATATATAACATAATTATATTATTATTATCTGTTTATTTATTTGAATGACTCTAAATGTTATTTTATATATCACATTTAAGATTGTCAAAGATGTGAGGAGAGAATTCAGTTGAGTTTTAAGTGGACCACTAACACACCAAACTAGCAGCGTTCCTTTGGATCCGATGGAGCGATAGGTTTGTTAGACGTGGCAGCTGGAGCTCGTTCTTTAATTGCAGAGACACATGCAGGAGAGAGAGAGGAGATGCCCCAGCGGCTGAACTCAAGGCATATATATATACTCAAGGTCAGCAGATGAGAGGATGGAAGGGCAGATGTAGATCATCGAGTTAAAGATCGAGTTAGTATCGTTGAGCTCGATCAGACAGACAGGAGTGAGTTAGAAATACACATTCTGCTGACATTCCTCCTGTCTGTGTATTTTAAATGGATTGTTTTGAACTAACTTAACTTCATTAATGAAGCATCTTCATGCATGGTGTTAACAAAAACCTGAAGACAAGCATCAAAGGTAGAGAAGAGCCACATAATGCAGGGGGAGAGATGTGTGCAACAATAGTTAAGAGATGAATTTTTTAATTCAGTCTGATATGCAATTGATATCATTTGATATGCAAAATCCACACGTCAACTTTCAATTTTTCACACTTGCTATCTAAGATTTGATTTGAGAAAATGAAATTTTTACCTATGCAGCCCTACTTAAAGATAAAGAATGTGTCTTTATTCACTAACCAATCTGGACTGCGGGTGTCAGGCTCTAAAAAGTACAAATAGATTAAATAAACCAATCTCACTGTAAATGAATTTTAATCTGAACATCTTTCAGAGGAACTTCTTATCTGATCTCACCTCATGCACCGTGTGAATTGGGACTGACAGAAATAATTTCACTGTACAAATGCAGCAAAGCAGAATCACATTGTTAAATCAGAAAATGTGGCAGCCTCTTCCGAGGAAGAATTTTGCATCTTTAAAATTAAAGTTAAAATCAGGCAGGGCTTAGACTCAGGAAGAATATGGACTGGCAGAATGTGAGGAGGCGATCAGTTAAATCTCTGTTGGTCAGTTGGTTTGTCTCAGTGGGAGTAAAAATATCCCAGCATGCTCTGCACACACATTATCTACCAATGAAAGTCAATGGCAGATTTCAAACACAGAATGCATGCAAAATTAGACATTGTATAAACAGCACAACAAATGGACGCATGAAATATTCCTAGAAAGGTGACGGGCTGCATGCCCTGTTATTTGTTCAATCCATGCGCTTTCATAGAACATCAATAAGAAGTCTCAGTCATCATTTATTTTAGTGATTATAAATATAACCTGAGAATATTACCACCATTGAACATCCTGCTTTTGTGGGAATGATGAAGAAGCACGCAAATACACCAATATTAGAAAAATACTAGAAGACTGGCTTAAGACAAAAACAAGTCAACACCAAACCTTTCTCAATCCAATCAAATGCTTAAAGTTAACATGAAATCTAAATTTACTAAATTATGTAAAACGTTCCTCATTTAAGTTCCTCATGGATAAAATCACTAAATACATCAGATCATGAAGGTAAAAGAGGCATGAATGCTGTTTAATGTAGACTTTAAAGTGACTCTGCGGTAACGTTTTTCTCTCTTCCAGGACTTTGCATCTTTAACACAGTGTTCTGAGATGCTTCAGTTTCCCAGGATTCTGTTAAAGTGAATCTCTGGCAGCTTCTTCCATTACATGTCAGGTACGCAAATGCATGAGCAGTAACAGGCTTGTTAGGGCAGTGTGTTTTCTTGATCTGTTGGAAGTTATTAACATAGCAGTACATTCATTCTGTTAATTCATAACTAACACTGAACATGATAAAATGAAACCATCTGCAACAGCAGCATACTACAATAGTTTTGTCTTCTTTTACTGAACACTTCATTCATTGAAAACTAAGTAGATTGGGCAAGGTGTTAAAAGGGCATTTTCAGATAAATGGTGTTGGCAAAAAGGAACTACATTTGCAATTAGATAGCAGCTAATTGGAGAATAAAATGAAGAGAGGAGAATCACTGGCCATTTTCCCTTTGCAATGCTGTTTAATTAAAAACCCTCATCAGAATTGTAATTAGGACATGAAACATATTCTATCTTCAGTCTAATCAGTACATTTGTGTGTCTGACCTGAGTAAAACATGCTGAAACAAACACACAACAGTGTACACAACTCTTTATCAAAGCATCACATAAAAAAAAAAAAACCTTTCCCCCTCTTTCTACTAAAAGGATGTTTTATTTATCTTTTATCATATTGCATGATTAGAAAATAAATACACAAATGAATAACAATAGTTTTTTTTTTCTTTTGATCCAAATGTTATGATCTCTATAAATCTGATAATGTACTTGATTAATGATGAAACTTTCCATTTATGAGGCAGGCTCTTTGGTCTTCTCAAAATAACAGTGTCTGTTATGCTTTTACAACACCATTTCTGATCAAACTGTGTTTGAAATGGTTTACTGTCATACTCCATGCTGGACATACCGACCTGGGCTGTGTTTTCCCAAAAGCATTGTAAGTACATCGTAGACCCATTGCAACCAATGGAGCTACAATCAACTTAAGCTAACAATGCTTTTGGGAAAACACAGCCCGGATCTCTTGAGAAAATGTAACTATTTTACCAGTCATGAGTTTACTGTGTCCTGTATGGTTTTTAAAGCAGTGCACCAGTATGACACAATCATTTTTTAAAAAATAACTGCATTATGCTGAATCATTTTCACTAGACCTGTGTCTCGAAGCATTCCCAACTCTTCACTAGTCACTATCCTGAGCTGTGACGTCAGCAGACGAGACAAATACCAAATCAAGAGCCTCCAGAAATCATCAGTCACTGGTGAAACTTCTATCGTAAGTTTTTGCAGACAGTGTTTTAGAATCTCTGTGTGCCATCAGATGGTGTATTGCACATCTACCAGCAGGACCAAACTGGACCAAAGTAACCAGCCAAACCTGGACCCCAGATGAGCATGACCATTTTAAAAATTGGAGTTTGTCCAATGACATACTTAGAAAGCTGTCATAGTATGCAAAGTAAATGTATATGTTAGGAAGGAAGTTTAGCATAATGCAATTACTGTCTACCTTCTAGAGCCCGACCGATATATTATTTTGCCGATATGAGCCTGTCGCCAATATATCGTATCAATGAATATGCCACCGAAATGAACATTTTTTTTTATAGAACATATAACGCAGATGAAATGTTAGTATCGGTATCGGCCCCCCCAAAAAAAACATATCGGTCGGGCTCTACTACCTTCATTCCATTACGCTCCACTTGTTTTTCTCTCGGTTGAAAATAATGAAGCTAGAAATATGTAGCTTACATCCACATGGTTTTATCAGAGATGTGTGTTTCCTTGTGCAGGTAGTCTTCAGATTCCGGGTCACGTATGTTCACACCTGGTGACCTCGGGCAGCGGCTTTTGCTCCTGCAGCGCCCCCTGTGGAGGAGTCTGACCGGATCGACCCGACGCCACAGAGTTCTTCTGTAATTCCACTCCAAACCCAGGCAGGGCGCTCTGCAACTGTCTCCTGTACTGCACAAAGCTGCACGTCTTCAGAAAAATGGCGAGGATGTTCTTGGCCATGAGTATCCCAGACACTCTGTTGTCCTTATAGAGGACCATATTCCCTCCACGGATGAAGAGAGTGACAATGTTAATAGTCACCAAACTCAGAATGGGGTAGAGCATCATCTTGTGAGGGCTGATGTTGATGCCCTGCATGCTGATTTCACTCAGAGACACGCAGGGCAGCACTAAAAGAAGAATATAACAGTAGAAAAACATCAGTCCCTCGGCCCAGAGTGGAAGCCCTTTCTTCTGAGGCTCCCACAGGTTGGCCTGGATGTCCAGAATGTCCAGCAGATCCACCACCACCCAGAACAAACGGTTTCTGATCTCCTCCTTCTTCTTGAAAGCCTTCACGTACTCCATGTGGTCAATAGCGACCAGGATCACGAACAGCACGGGAATACTGACGGAGAGCAGGAGCGTCAGAGCTTTCCGAGCCAATGCGTCCAGGCTCTTACGGTCAGCCTTGTAGTTCTGGTAAACAAAATACACCTTAATCTCCAAGACGAAGATGTAAAGGAACCAGAGTATCATGGCGTAGCCTCGTTTTGCCGTCCTCACTTCGGCCCCGACCCACACCGCCACGTATCGCAGCACGATGAGGAAGCAGAGGTCTCCCACCGTCACCATGATGCAGATGCCGATCTTCCGCGGGCCATGGTTCTGCTCCACCAGGTAGGCATCTATCAGTGCCATGCTGGTCATGATGATGATGGTGGACAAGCAAGCGTGTGGCTTGTTGGTGGGAGGTGGTGGCACCATCCTGCTGACCTCTTCCCTGAACCGAGAGGACTCAGAGTCTTCTGCTCCTCAGTGCTGCTCCCATGGAGCTCCAGGATTCACTAGCTGGACACAAACAAATCACCTCGATCACCAAGATGCAAGTCCCAATATGCAAAAACCATCGAAGTCAATATGTTTAGGTACAATGGATCTTTTTCACAAGACTGTGATGATGCATTTAACAGTCACCAGCATCATAAATCCTTGAAAGTTTCTTATTTTGATTTTTTTTTTCCCCTTTTGAGCATTCTGTTGGCAATACGTAACATGTCAACTAACTCTCATCAGAGTATTAGTAGACTATTTGATTAATATCTGCTAACTCTTTATTGTGATATTGTCTCAACCCAGCAATTGGGTTGTTTTGACCCAGTGGTTGGGTTACTACCCAGAAGATTGGGTTAAACATTTAACCCAACCGCTGGGTCAAAACAACCCAATTGCTGGGTTTGTCCATATTTTACCCAGCATTGGGTTGTATTTAACCCAGCATTTTTTTAGTGTAGAAAAGTAGTATTTTCACAAGCTAAAAAATGGTCAGTTTTTTCTTTCTTTTGCTGTAGTGTGTCAATAGGAAATATCAGTTTTTGCCATTAATTGTAATAATCCAGTGAGATTTTTGCTTGCTCCACACAGCGATCTGATCTGATCATCATCAGTCTGTCTGGAATGACATGAAGAAACAGAACAAACTGAGACAGACTAAATCCAGAAGAACTGTCTCCAAGACACTTCAAGAAACCTACCTTCAAAGCTACAGACTGTTAAAAGTTTGAGGCACTTGTGTAAAAATGCTGTAAAATGAGGATGCTGTCAAAAATAATGTCATGAATAGATTTTCTTTATCAGTTAACTTCTATTAACTAAATTAAATCAACATTTGTTGTGAGCATCCTTTGTGTTTAAAGCAGCTTTTGCTCTCGGTGCACTTGAGCAGAGTTTCTCAGGAGCTTTGCAGGTAGCTTTCTTGAAGCATCTTGGAGACAGTTCTTCTGGATTTAGTCTGTCTCAGTTTGTTCTGTTTCTTCATGTCATTCTGGACAGACTGGATGATGATCTTTAAACCATTTTTTAGCTGGTGAAAATATTAGTTTTCTAATCATTTTGGCCACCACTGTACATCTACAGGTGAATTAAATGCACTCTCTGAAAATGACATTTCAAAGAAAATTTAGAAACTGACTGGGCACCTACCTTCTCCTCTGTCTGAAGTTCATCGTAACGATGAGCTGTGGACCGTCCTCACGTGTGTCCTTGGTGAGACCAAATTAGGACAGCAATACACATGTAAAGTGACAGCAAACACACGCAGATTTCCCCTGGTTGTGCTGTGTCCAGCAGTCAGGCATGTCTCTTCACACCACAGCCCCAAATCCCTAATGCCTCGGATGTAATCCACTTAAGTTTGGAATGTGCAAAGAAGGCTGCTGTCGACGTCTCAGAGGGGGATTTTGATTTCAGCAAAAGAGAAAAAAATCAGACTAAAGCTAAACTCACTTTTTTGTGTTTCAGACTAAAAACTTACAGCAAATGCAGGCATGTTATTCTAGATAAAAGTCGGCTTACCCATCGGGGGTGCTGGTGATCGCTCCAGTGGTTCATGTGTGTTTGCTGCTTTGTCCTGTGAATGCAGATGCCGTCGGCTTCGATGTGTCCACTTCAGATCTGAGCAAGAAGCTGTGTATCGCTGTTCCGGTCTCAGCTCTGAGCCACCCCGCATCAGGAATAATGCTGGAATCCAGTCTCTCTCTCTCTTTCCATGTGTGTGTTAATGAGGTGTGTGTGTGTGTGTGTGTGTGTGTCTCCCCCTCCTGCTCTCCTCAGACACTGACACAATGTGGCTCCTTCAACTCTCTCTCTCTCTCTCTCTCTCTCTCTCTCTCTCCCTCTGATTCAGATTCAAATAAGCATTATTTGATAAATAAGGAGGTTTATTGCCAAAAACATTAAATATAAATACATACACGTATACACACAAATAACAACAAAGCACTAATAAAGATGTAAGCAGGAGGAGAATGATGTGAGGGGCTGGTTCTTTTGCTCCGGGCTCTTTAATGCTATGGGTGGTGGGTGGGGTCACTGAGTTTTAAATGCTTTCAGAATTTGACTGCTCATTTATGTATTTTTATAATTTGTGAATGTTTTCCTGACTCTCCCCTGCATGCATTATTTGTAGATATAGAGCAGATGTTTGATTTAAGTGACGCCAGCGGCTGCAGATCATTCCAGACTGAATGCAGGTTTATTGGTGTAAATGTTGAATAACATCCATTTGTCTCACTCCACGCTTTTGGGAAAGATGTTGCTTACATTTACTTTGTGTACATTGATTTACTGAGGCTGTAGGTTTAATTCTTAATCTATTTTCAAAATGTTTGTAAAATAATCCTTGACTGATTGAATCCAGTGTTCATAAAACATGCAAATATTTGGCTTGTAATTTCAACAGCATGTTATTCAGTAAAAATCTAATCTGACTAATAGTCTGTGTGTCATGATGAAGTCTAGGAGTTTATTATAATAATAACTTTCACAGAAATATCTCTATGTAATTACTGGCTCTCCCTTTTTAAAGACGATAGCTGTTATCAGTGCTTGATTCTTGATGAATCAGAGACGTGAACGACATCCACACATTTAATTACGGTCGATTGGAATTTAGTGCTGCTGTGTTTTATCATTTCATTCAACATCCCATCAGATCCAGATGCTCAGTCTAATGGATTTTAGTTATCTTTGATTGTAATTACTGTGAGTTGATTTATATTGTGCTTTTGTGGTTCTGAGTGTGTTTGGGTTCTATGCTGTGTTTCACAGTACAGTAGATGAATCTCTCTGTGTTTCTGAATAGACTGTATTCTGAGATTTTCATGAACGTCTTGACATGAATCTTGGATGGATATAAGATTTAGTCCAGTTTTTATGGACAGCATTTCTCAATGATCTGTATATTTTATTCATTTTGTCAGATAGTGGAGCTCTGTCTCGGGTTTTGTTATGATCTCAACCTCTCTTCCAATGACAGCCATGTTTTCCTGTGTCTGCTGGTTTCTATAGTCATAATGTGTCTTTGTTGTATCTCTATAGTGAGTTTGCACCTGCTTAGTGTTGTATCTGTTACTGCACCGCGGGTCTGTCATGTCGTTCTGTATTTTTAGGGTCAGAGGAACCTGCTCGTGCCCTGTAGACAACATTACATCTCACAGAGAGAGAAAGATGCTGCTTATGATGGATCTCTCCTATTGATTGTGAGAAAGACATTGAATCAGACCAGAGGGACAGCAGGGGATGAAGGAACTGATGCTGAGAGGAATAGAGAGTCAGGGAATGGTGGCAGAGAGTATGAGAGGAAGGGTTGTGATACTGTGTGTTCTTTTATAGTTCTGAAGCAAAGTGAATGATCTATTCACTGTCGTGCACAGATGCTTTGTGTGTGTGTGTGTGTGTGTGTGTGTGTGTTTCATTGCATGAGATTGTACAGCATTTAGTGAAATCAGTGCAGTCAGTCTGGTTATCCACATGTCCACAAGAGTGAAAACCTCAGCAGTTCTGATGGATTAAACCCAGTTCAGTCACCATACAATAATCACGCTTTCTGTTTATCGAAGCGTGCTCTGCAATAATGGTTGACTGCATGATTTAAGTGAGTGTGAAGAAGCGTTTACTCATGCCAGTGTCAGGTGTTTTCTGTGAATTTGTGCTTTCCAAAAAAAATAAAAAATAAAAAAGCATACACATTTTGTAGACCAAAGCATCCAGTCATCTTGACTAAAAATAAAATGTTTAAAATCTCTTTATTTCCCTTATGGATGATTGAATAGGATGAACAGAATCTGAGGATCAAAAAAACATACAGGTACATGCTTCACAGGACGAACAACACTGTAAACTTTTGCCATGTTCATCTTTACACTCTACAGAATTGTAATATTTTTTATCGTATGTCATCAGTTACGCAAACTGAAACGAAGATGCAGGCGGGTGTGATGTTTGCTTTTATAGTGACAGAAGCTGCTGGTGTAATTCTGTCAAAGAATGAGATGTTTTAGTTACTCTAGTCACCCATTCAACCCACATAATGCTGCTGTATTCATAATTCATCAGCTGATTTGCATGTCTTTCATAGCACTCATATATTTCCAAGATGTGCTTTAAAAAGAGCCTAGCTAGCCTGAGTGTTCATTCAGCTCGCTCTCAGACGATGTGTTGAGGAGCAAATCCTGGGCTTCACTTTTAAACAGATCAGCACGTTTTATTCCTTATTCATTTGTTTGTGAGAAGTATTACTGATACATTTTCACTGCTCCGGAGAAAGATGAGAGATTAGGGTGTTTCGTATGTAGGTTTATTCCATTCCAGTTGCTCTGTTGACATGCTTCATCTGTCTGATAGCTTGTCTGTCTTTTGAGAGAACCGTGTTTCTTGCTGTAAATATTATTGTTAGAATTTAAAAACAGGTCAACATATTTTCAGCCCAATTTCAGCTAAATGCATTGAAGCATTGAGTACATAGTACAGTAGATTTACGCTCTGTCCAGTGTTGCCAAGTCCACGGCTACTTTAACAACTGCAGGTTAAAGCAACCCCAATAACGTGATATTTAGCCCCTGGAATGCAAATTTTACCAGTGGAACCCTACCAAAAAAACATGTATTTTACCCCCCGGAATGCGATTTTTACCGGGACCCCCTCGAAATGTGATTGGGGTAGTTTTGAGTAGCAATTGGGTGGGTTTTGTTGTGAAAACCTGGTAACCCTGGCTCTGTCAGATGAAACACTGATGCATAGTGCACACAAAACTGGATTTTTATGTTCTGAAATGTAATAAGTTCTTATCTTATTGACTGTCTATATGTAGCTACCATGAGTAATGGCACATTTGTGTTTGTTCATGAAAACGAAGTTGTGTTTAGAGCATACCAGGTCAGCAAAGACAGAGCTGGAATTATTTTCTGGATTTCTGCATTTGGCAGGTTAGTGGTCATTGAAAGATCTGATTTGAGTTTGATCTCAGGCACTGTGTAGCAAGTAAAGAAGATACCCACTCGCAGAAGTGTATGGTATATTCTGCTTTGTTTGTTGTTTTCTGATTTATGTCTGTGAAATAAGTATTTCTTGTTTTCTTTTTTTTTCTGCTCCATACTGAGTTTCTACACATTTTCAGCTATTTTTATGTCAGTATTTACTTGTATAGCATGTAAAACAACAAAAACAAAAAAGTGATTAGACACTTTAAGTGGCTCTTTCTAAGCAAGGGTTTCCTGATCAGAATAAGCAACAATATAGATGAGAGCGTTCAGTCAGAAGCCTGGCACATCAGGACTCAGGGGTTTAAGGTCTGTCCTTGGTTGATGTCAGTCTGTTCGGGGTGAGAGAGAGAGTTATATCTGTGTGCAGTGAAGGTTAAAGGTTTAGCTCAGAGAGCAGCGGCTTCCCTTCGGGCTTCAGACAGGCACTGTTTCATCGCAGGTCATTAAAGGCTCACTGAAGAACCAGGAGCGCTAAGGATCGCTGCCTTCAGAACTCCCTAGGTTTCAGTATGCTTTAGACAAGCACTTGCTTTGTCCCACTGGTGCACACTAAGTAGATAAGACATCCGCTCCATTAGGGCTTTGTTTATATAACAGGGCAAACCTTGGATCTTTACCTTTCTAAGCCGCAGACTGAGGAAGAGATACTGGACTTTACTCAGGTGGGAAATGCCCAAAACACCACAAGGCTTTATCTTTCACGCTCTTGTTCTTGCATCAATGTCTATTTATTCATTTAGCCAACATTTTTTTTTATCTAAAACCACATACAAATGAGGAAAAATACCAGCAGTTTATCATTTAAGAGCATTGATACTCATGGCAAGTAGAAGAATCTAGAGTGGAAAAAGTAGAGGGTTCAGGAGCAGTGAAGTTTTGTCAAAATAAAAATTTATGTTTCTGTCAGGGTTGCCAGGTCTGTGAAAAAAAAAAAAAAAAAAAAAACCCAACCCAACTGTGATTCAAAACTAACCCAATCACTTTTTTTCTGTGGTTTAAGTAGCCCAACTTTACAGCATTCAAGTATCCCAATTGACAATGCTAGTTATTGCCAGCAAATTGTATTTATTTTTATTATTTAATTATTAACTTGTATCGGCTGGTCATGGTGGTGTTTGTGACCACCTGTGTGTAGACTAACACAGCTTTGCTCTCTTATGAGTATGCATACTTATAACCAAAATTTTCATCTTCAGGCTAGGTTCATGAAAGAAGTGATACAAAATGGAGAGAAAAACTTGCAGTTACAGATTACATTTTTCCTTCTTGGAGGCTTTTTTTATTTTTATTTTTTATAAAAGTCCTCTTCCAAAACGTTCAGGTGATCTACAATGGAGAAGATTGCATTGTGTGCTAGCCACAAATGTTTTTGTTTCTAAATTTAACTTGAATGTTTTGCCCTTTTGACATTTCTGTAATAGTTATGAAACGGTTTTTCATGTTTTCATTGAATGTTCAAGGTTAGTGCCACTTTTTGCATTGCTTGAAAGGATAAACAAAATACTTTTTATTTATGGCTGTAAGTATTCTAAAGTAAACAAGGAACGATGCACTGTTATATGCCAATTTTATATTTGGGCAAGCAAAATTAACTATTTGGAAGACTTGCAGACTTGCTCTTGAAGGGCGAATTATTAATGTTCTTAGCTTCTTTACAGCTTTAGTTGAATCAAGAATAAGGGTAGAAAATATATTTTTAAAACTACAGGAAACATGGTTGAATTCATGTATAATTGTGTGTAATTAGTGGTTCATTTATGTTTTGTGATTGACTCCCTATTATATAATTGGTGATTATCTTTGAGATTTATTTATTTTATTTATTTATTTTATTTTATTTTTTATTGTGCTAAGTGTGTATTTTTTAATGGATTAAAGATTTTCTAAACCTCTTCAGGTTAGTACTTTTATAAGTGTGTTGACGTACAACTGCCATGTAAGTGGTGCAGAAATCATGTTTGGTTTAGCTAGCTATACAGTTTTAATACTCTCTCAGTCTATATTTAAGATGATATAAAGGTTGAAAGGTTAATTACAGAAGAGAGGCAGACAGATTCATGCAGAACACTGTGAACATGATGCTTCTGGCATCTGTTTATAGCTCTATTCTGTTTGTGTGTTTAATTTCTCTAATGACACAAATGCTAATTACCATCTACTGTTGCTAGAGTACACAAGAGAAATAATAAAAACCTTTTGGATTCCTTTGTGTATTAGTTAAGCTTAATTTATTTATTGGTTCATGCTCACTTGATCTTCAAGATGTATACTCTGATCTAATGCAATAATGCAAGTTAATTAAGCACAAGTGAAACTATTAAAAACAGCACAAGCTCCCACAGAGAAGCTGCTGTTTTCAGTTTTGCTTTAACTGTGATAATAAATGTTTCTTTCCGTACCTAGATTAGATTGTTTACAGCTGTCATATTTGCTGTAGATTAACAAGAAAAGTGGAGCTTTTGTGTTGCATGTTTATTTATGTCAAGACTAATAGCTGTATCATTCAGCCCAGCCAGTGAAATGAGTGATGTGTAGCTGTTAATGACAGCATGCATGAGAGAAACACAAACCAATGAAGATAAAGTGAACTGTCTTTTAGTCTCTGGCATTATGTGATTTGCAGGTGTCTGGAGCCCAGAGGAAAGAAAAAACATAAATAAATTACATCCGTTTTGTGAATTGGCCCTGGAGTCAGCAAGAATGCAGGAAGATGGCAAATTTACATCACCAAAGACAATTTGTACATGGAGCATAACAGCAAAAATAGGCTCATAAATCACATTAGCTGCGGCCCTGAGTGCCATCGATTACCTCAAGGCAAAACGAATGGGGACATTAAAGCCTCTGGTATGGGATATATGAGGGCAGGACCCCTGGAGACGAGAACGAGGAAAGGGTCATCAGGTGAGGTCAGTCAAACCCTTTCATTCTGTTTAATAGGGGGTCTGAATCGTGTCTGCGTGATGTTCAGTGTAGCAGGCTAAAACAACTTTCACTACGGTTTATGAATGTTAGGACAAAACATTCTTAAAGTAATGTTTATGTCATGTTCTTATTACTGTAGTAAGAAAACATTTCGAGATCAACATTCTCAGTCTTTATGATGTTAATTGTACTTGATGAACGTTCTGAGAAATGTTTTTTTTGTAATCGTTAAATAATGTAGTAATCACAACAACAAAACTGGACATTTTTCCATTCTTAGAATATTTAAAATAAACATTCAAAAACATATTTTGGGTGGAAGGCTGTAAAAAATATTTTGTAACCTTTCAAATAAAGTTCCAATCACGACAGAAAGTTACACATTTTAACATTCTTACAATATTAAAAACAAACATTCAAATAACGTTATAATTTTGGTAAAAATTGTAAAATGGAAGAAGCCTTTTTGTATCATTTAAATCATGTTAAAATCACGCCAAGAAAACTGGATATTTATGTGTTAGAAACATTTCAAAACAATGTTCCCACAATGGATTTGTAACCCCAGGTGAAAAAAGGTGCACTTCCATAATATAATTAAAGAGCTCTATTTTTGCTCACTAATTTTGTACTTAATATACTAAAAATGATTCTTTAGTACTTCTGAAGATAAACGTAAGATCATCTAAGTGTGCTCAACTGTGGTATTTTGGGACACCATGAATGTGAACTAAAATGCACTTTTAACATACTATCTTAAAATGTATTTAGTCACCACTTGTAGTACACTTGAGCCATCTTTCATACACTAGTACACTCAAGTGTACTACAAGTGCTGACATTTTAAATACAAATAGAGTATGTTAAAAGTGCATTTTAGTTCATATTCATGGTGTCCCAAAATAGCACAGTTGAGTACATTTAGATGTTCTTAAGATTATCTTAAGAAGTACTAAAGAATAATTTTAGTATAAGTACAAAATTAGTGTGCGAAAATAGAGCACTTTAAGTACATTATGGAAGTGCACTTTTTTTCCACCTGGTAATCATGACGCATATGTCCAATGAAGTGGTGAAGAGTTGTCTCAACTTTTACAAGAAAGAAAGAAAGAAAGAAAGAAAGAAAGAAAGAAAGAAAGAAAGAAAGAAAGAAAGAAAGAAAGAAAGAAAGAGTCCTGCTGTGGATATTATTCTGGTACTGAACTGATTGGTGCTTGTTAGTTGTTGATGTATTTTTAATTCACACAGTTCTTGCTGTGTTCTGCCTTCATTTCAAAGCAACACACTGAGTTTTGATTTATTGAGCATAATCCAGGAAGGATTTCACCATTAGCACAGAAAAAACATTAGCCTCTGCCTGGAGCTCCGACACACAGTCATAATTAAACAGCGATAAATCACACGCTAAGAGACTGAGGAGAGACGAGCCCCCCAAGCCGACACATTTTTCACCAGCTAATAGTTTAGTGGGAGTTTCAGATGAAACTCCACCCTCAAAGCAGCTGAGATGCTTTATCATGGTTTGGATTCAGATCTGTATGCCGTCAGGATCCAGATCACTGTCGGGCCTCGTGTTTCCTCCCGTTCTGTAACGGTTGAAGACCATAATACTGTTCCAGAGCCTGGTGAACCGCCTTGCATAAGCAGCTCCTTTTCAAAGCAGCGTGAATTGTGTTTGTGTAAAGATTACTGCATACTCGACTCAGTCTAGCGTTTGATGTTATTGCCATGATAGTCTAAGCCAAAAAAATATATGTGGTAATGTGTGCAAAATTTTAATTTGATTGAATTTTTTCCCCCAGTGATTTGTGGTATTGAATTAATTACATTAATAATAATACCTGTTCATCATCTGGTCATGATGCATTCTGGGTTTGCCTTCTCTTCAAAGAATACATGTAATGCTGCTTTGAACAAATAAAGGTTAGTCCTAAGGCATTGTTATCACCTTTTGGAGCAGTTTTTGTGTCAGGATCATACCTAAGACGCCTTCAAGTGTAGGCAGATCCCTAGGTGCATTAAATCACACCTTTGCTACATGATTTACACAAGTATGACATGTTTCTGAATCAACAGTCTTTGATGCTCTTGCACAGGGCCGTTTCATAAGGGATGCGTCACTGTAGTGACTTTTATCTTGCACAGCCAATGCATTACTCTGCTTTGACCTCAGTCTGGAGGATTTTATCAAGCTAAGATTATTTTTTGAATATTATCATCTTTGAATGATGCAAAATATGTAAGAGTCTTTAACTGCAATACGCAGAGCTGTGTTTTTACTGAGTTTTTACTGAGTTTTTACTGAGAGAAATCAGTAAAAACATAGTAGAAAACCCTGGTAGCACACTAACATGATAGCATTATGCAAATCATTGTTCATTGACTACTGTTGTAACTAATACATACTTTCCAATTCAAGGTAATACATTTAATAAATTCTTTCATAAATCCTTTTGCATGCAGCTCCTTTTTGCAAAAGTTGTTCAAAATGAAGATGTTCTGCATTTCTGCTTTGTAACACTAGTAGCACAGAAATGGCATACTTTACTTTTAATTGTTATATAATCCATGCACTATATTCTGATATAAACATGTCTTCTGGACTCATGCGATTGCCTTGAATAGACCTAATGGATCCAACTTTAATGCTCAAATTGCTAAGAGTCAATATCCGTTGGCCAGGTTAGATGTTGTCAGTGTTCTTTCTTGTCCCATGACCGAAAGCAAATGGCCAAGTTTGTATATGTAGTGTGAAGAGAGATTTACAGTGAATTATGGTTTCAGTTTGGGCTATTCCTCACACAAAGCCATCATATGAATTTAGAAGACTCAGTGAGGAGTTGTCTAGAGATACAATGCAACTTTTGTGCTCCACACATGAAAAGTCCCACAGGTTTGGGACAATATGATGACAGTTTACATTTTTGAGTGAACTATTTAACAGAATCCTGTAAAATGAGTAATGAGTGGTTGATTGGAATGTTATTGGTAATTTCTTGAGCATCATGTTCTGTTAATAGTGTTAAGTCATTTGGGTGGTCGATCCACATGCTTCAATAAATCAATCTTTTTTTTCTCTCATTACAGCTCTAATTAAAGCATTCATGCATAAGGAACTCAGGGGTCATTGTTCAGAGGGGACGTGTCCCTTTAATGCCCTGTTCTGGAACATTCTTCAGCCCAGATCTGCTTGTTTGGATGGGCCGTGTGCTGAGGATAGTATGGCTCGGTGGCTTGAGAAATGAAACCCTACTTAGATCATGTACTTGTGGCATCAGGCCCAACTGAGTGCTCAGTGTTCACGTGTTTCTCAAACGTCCTTCACTTTAACAGCAGAGAAGCACTCATAATGTGATCTTCATTTGCTTTAATACATTCTACCAAAGTACACAAATGATTTAAAGTCATAATGGGAAGAATGCTGAGCTTTGATAAAGACTCTTAAGGACTCGAATTGTAAATGTATTTTGTTTCTGATCGCAGACATATAAGATTCATTCAGTCATAGATAACATCAACATCACCTACACAGTAAACAGATCGAAGCACAAAGCTTGAATTAATAAAATATATTACATGCATTAGGAATATATGAACATTTGTCTTGAATAAATATTATTAAAGAATAATCATTAATAACTAGTGAATTAAAATGCAACTAGTATACTCTAGAGATAGTGCTGGGTCAAAAACTCAATTACCCTTCAAAGTACAGCGAGAGAGCAAATACTCATTATACACACACAGACACACACTCACACTCTCACACTCTCTCTCTCTCTTTCACACACACACGCACACACACACACTCACACTCTCACACTCTCTCTCTCTTTCACACACACACACACACACACACACACACTCTCATGGATTACATCACATGTGAACTCATAAAGTATAAATATTTTTTATATTTTTATAAGTGTGATCAAGAAGTCATCTGTTCTTGCTCTTTTTGTTGATGTTTTAGATTAATTAATGAAATCTTTCTCTGTTTAATTACTTTCAGGAATTTTCTCCTCTTGTCATTCCAATTCAATTAAGGTTTGTTTTTTTATGATAAATATTGTTTCAAAGCCTCTTTACACAAATTCAAATCAGTCAATTCAAACTGCAGTTCAGCATCCCGTGGATGTGGCCAATCAGTTCAGTCACACTCCTGAATTAAAATGAAGCAGATTCTTAAATGGTGAATGGTTCCCAACACTGATATACACAGATGCACAGTTTTGATGGGTTAGAGTGTGCGTGCGTGTGAGTGTGCGTGTGAGTGTGCGTGTACGTGCGCGCGTGCGTGTGTGTGTGTGTGTGTGTGTGCGTGTGTGTGAGTGTGCGTGTGAGTGTGCGTGTGCGTATGTGCGTGTGTGCGTGCGTGTGAGTGTGCGTGTGCGTGCGTGTGTGTGTGAGTGTGCGTGTGTGTGCGTGCGTGTGCGTGTGAGTGTGCGTGCGTGTGTGTGAGTGTGCGTGTGCGTGTGTGTGTGTGTGCGTGTGAGTGTGTGTGTGCGTGTGTGTGAGTGTGAGTGTGCGTGCGTGTGAGTGTGTGTGTGTGTGTGTGTGTGCGTGTGTGTGTGTGTGTGTGAGTGTGAGTGTGCGTGCGTGCGAGTGTGTGTGTATACGTGTGTGTGTGAGTGTGTGTGTGTGTGTGCATGTGTGTGTGTCAAGACTAAAGCTGTGGTAATGAGGCCACCACCTGCCGACAGCATCACTCATACAGAGACAGAGAGTATGACATTATGAGGATGAAGGGAAATGCACACATGAGCATCTGCAGTGCTGATACAGGACAGAAGGAGTGAAGCAGAGGTAAAAGATGCTCCAGGTTGAAGGAGGAGAGATATCAGGAAGGGGTGCGGCAGAATCGAAGTACACCTTTTATGTCACCCATCTCTGCCTTTAAGGCTGGATCTTGAATTAACCCTTTTGAGAATTTTTAAGCATAGATGCTTTGAACACGAAGGCTGTTCCTAAAGATGCTGCAGATTACGCTGCTTTCCAAGATAATTTTTGGCCAAATTCTAAGGTAGCATTGCATGAGAAATCATAAAGAAGTCAATCCTAGAATGCAACAAGCTCAGTGAAAAGATCAGTTAGTTTTTATGCTTATCAGAGTATTGCATTGTTATCTGAAAATAAACTGAGAAAAATGTTACTTTCGATGTGACATATTTGAGCAGCACTATTTGTCTGATGCACTTGTAAAGCATTTAAAGGGGTCATCAGATGCAAAATTCACTTTACAAGTTGTTTGAACATAAATGTGTGTTGAAAGTGTGTATACACATCCATCCTATAATAATAAAAATCCAATGTTTTTTTTTTTTTAATCCCTATTTTAAAATCCTCTTTCTCAAATCAGGCTATTCTGAGACTCCTGTCAGAATGATGTAGTTCTGTACAGGCCCCTCCCACGATAGTTGATTGATGGCCGTCTTACCTTAGACCTGCTCAGAGTGAGCAGAGAGCTGTCCGCCATTGTGTTCACTCCGGTTCAGGGGAAGACGAGAACATCTCCGACTAAGCGATTGAGGCGTTTTGTTGTTGGATGTAATAATGAATATAGTAGTCATCATTTACTCCCGACATCTGAGCCGCTGAAGACGCAGAGGATTAACGTTACTTTTGTTTTGAAGCGAATGCGCCGATCCTGATCTGCCTAAATGCATCTATGTTTGCGTGAATCATTCGTGATCCAGCCTCACCTACAGAAGAAGTGAGTATAGAGGTTTTTATGAATCTTTGCAAATCGCCTTTCCTGATAATGTGCTAGTTAGCCAGTTTCGCGGCTAAAGTTTACAGTCTGCTCGTCACTCCACGGAAGAGAGGGGCGGGGTCAGCAGAACTCATTAGCATTTAAAGCAACATGGACTAAAAAAACAGCTCGCTGAAAACAGAGCTGATTTTGACAGGGTAAAAAAAGGCGTTTTTTAAACTACCATTGAGAAATTTTAACCAAAGTATGTTATAGACTTTTCATTAAGATCCTAAAGAATCATATCAACTTGGAAAGGGGGAAAGGGAAAGGAAGTGGTATGTGGCCAAGTATGGTGGTCCATACTTGGAATTTGTGCTCTGCATTTAACCCATCCAAGTGCACACACACAGTAGTGAACATGTACCTGGAGCAGTGGGCAGCCAATGCTGTGGCGCCCGGAGAGCAGTTGGGGGTTTTGGTGCCTTGCTCAAGGGTCTCACCTCAGTCGTGGTATTGAGGGTGGAGAGAGTGCTGGTGCTGGTACAAACCCACGACAAGTCCGACAAGGGTTACAAGTCCGACTCTCTATCCATTAGGCCACGACTGCCCCCTCCACGACTGCCCTCTCCTTGTTGTAGGAGGGGGCAGTCGTGGAGGGGGCAGTCGTAAATGGGCATCTGATGACCCCTTTAAATGTGAGGATGCAGCATTTAAATATGGAAGTGCACATGTTGTGATACTGAATTAGTCAAATCAAGCTGATCAAATAAGGATTTCTTGAGCAGATTTGGTTTAAGGTTGTAGTTGGAGTATAGAGTTAAAATTTTTAAGACTTGAACTGATTTTTCACATTATATTGTAAGACCGGAAAAAGTCATGTGAACCTTTGACTCTGCTGGTCTTCAAACAGTTCAGGAGCATGAGTTAAATGTTGGCAATTTGTACTTTTATCTGGTCTACAGTTTTCTGGGACATTAGCACTTCTCCATTTCACTCAGACAAATCTCAGCCAGTAAGGTTTTGTTGTTATTTCAGGGAATAAAATGTATCTGGCTTACAGCTTGCTGGCTGAGGTTTCGAGTCTGAAATGTGATGAGATTGGCTGTTTGAATTCCTAGCGGGCTGGAGAGACTGCTGTAACCTTTAAGGAGATTGCTGAGCTGAACTAGGTCATTTGACATCCAGCCGTGTTTGATAAAAATATTGCTGTTCTGTAGGAGCAGACATTGATTCGTTTGGTCTTTTCTTCATGTCTTGCTGTAGACAAACTCAGGCATCAGGTGCCACAAGGGATCTGCTCCAAAAGAAAATAAGTGCAATCTTTTCATCTGAGATAGCTTTTCTTGACTCTGGTTTGATTGGTATGATCAAGGTCAGGCAACCCTGCTGCAGGATGGTCATTCACACGCTGGGTTAACCGAATAAACAAACATGTTAGCATTACTGTTCTTCATTATAAGTGACATTCTGGACAAAATGTACTTCAAAACAAGTCTATTCTCTATTGAAATGGATCGAAAGTGGGTGAAAGATGATGTGAAGCATGCTCAATTTAAAAGACAATTAACATTCAGTAATATTATTGATTTAACTGCACTTACACTACTGGTATACTGCACTTATACTACTAGACAAAATTTTGAAGTGAATTAAGCTGTATAATGACACTAACTTTGCATCATCAACACTGCTATTGAAGTAAACTGATCTGAATAAAGATTGTTGTCTTCAGTAGAGCTGCTTTACAGCTGAAATTGGTAAATAATGAATTCGGAAATGTTAAAACAAATTTCTTCCTGTTTATTACTGTCAAGTCACCGTTATTTCTATAGTGCTTTATACTGTACAATAAAGATAGTTTCAAAGCAGCTTCTCGAAAACAACAGAATCGATGAATAAACTTCAAATGGGAGATGAATTCAAACCTTGCTGTAAAGAAGATTTGAAGACAATGGTGTCATTATTCAGCTTGAATCAGATCGTTGATATAATTCAGTTCAATAATTCAGTTTCAGCTGTAAAGCAGCTCTACAGAAGACAATAGAGTGATTATTCAGATCAATGCGGTTTTGTTTTCATCCAGTGGTCTCAGTGCAGTCAAACTGATGACATTACTAAATATTAAGCGTCTTTTAAATCCCAAATAAATAAGCCAGAAGGTGACAATGACAAGGAACCCAAACTCCATCAGGAGACAGAAATGGAGAAGAAACATTGAAAGAAACCAGACTCAGTCTAGGGACTCACTGTGAAGCTGCTTTGAGACGATCTGTTCTGTATAAAGCGCTATAGAAATAAAACTGGAGTTAGTTCTTTCGCTTTGGACTAACAGCTACTGCAAGAATGTCTGAATTTATTGTGATTCTAACTCTAACCTTAAATGTGTTGTAAAGTGTGAAAACACGTCAAGTCAAGTCAAGTCATCTTTATTTATATAGCGCTTTTAACAATGCGGATTGTGTCAAAGCACTTAACAGTATCAAATTGGAGGATAGAGTGTCAGTAATGTATAATAATAAGATTAAACACTCAATTTTCAGTTAAAGGCATTTCATTATTGAATTCAGAGATGTCATTGCCTAGCTCAGTTTAGTTTAAATAGTATCTATGAAATCAAATTGACGATAATTGTTAGAAATTAAATGTCCCCAACTGAGCAAGCCAGAGGCGACAGCGGCAAGGAACCAAAACTCCCTCTGTGACAGAATGGAGAAAAAAACCTTGGGAGAAACCAGGCTCAGTCGGGGGGCCAGTTCTCCTCTGGCCAGTATATTATTGTTTTTTTTTTTTTTTTTTACTTATTGTTTTAATTAAATTTTAAATGTATAAATGTATTATATTTCTATTTTTATATTGTTACAATTTCTAACAATAATAGTATTATGTAGTTAGGTATTTTATTATATTTTATTTAGATCGCTGACGATCAGGGTCGCAGACATCATCTCCCGGCGCCGATCCACCATCTGATCCGGACACAGACTGAGAAACAGAATAAGAAAGAAACAGACAAATATTAGCGTAGATGCCATTCTTCTTACGATGTAACGAGTACATCGCGTGTTATGAGGAGTGTTCCCGGTTCCGGTTGATCTAATTAATGCAGCCTAACAATCCTTTAACGGATTTGAATAATAGAAGTGTATTAGTGTGTTATGTGTAAGCCAGGTTAAAGAAATGTTTCTTTAATCTAGATTTAAACTGACAGAGTGTGTCTGCCTCCCGAACAGTGTTAGGTAGATTGTTCCAGAGTTTGGGCGCTAAATAGGAAAAGGATCTGCCGCCCGCAGTCGATTTTGATATTCTAGGTATTATCAAATGGCCAGAGTTTTGAGAACGCAATGGACGTGGAGGACTATAATGTGATAAGAGCTCGCTCAAGTACTGAGGAGCTAAGCCATTCAGGGCTTTATAAGTAATTAACAAGATTTTAAAATCTATCCGATGTTTGATAGGGAGCCAGTGCAGTGTTGACAGAACCGGGCTAATATGGTCATACTTCCTGGTTCTAGTAAGGACTCTAGCTGCTGCATTTTGGACCAACTGTAGTTTATTGATCAAGCGTGCAGAAAAACCACCCAGTAAAGCATTACAATAGTCTAACCTTGAGGTCATAAAGGCATGAATTAGCATTTCTGCATTTGACGTTGAGAGCATAGGTCGCAATTTAGATATGTTTTTGAGATGGAAAAACGCAGTTTTACAGATACTAGAAACATGGCTTTCAAATGAAAGATTGCTATCAAACAGCACACCTAGGTTCCTAACTGATGAAGAAGAATTGACAGAGCAGCCGTCAAGTGTTAGATAGTGTTCTAGGTTATTACATGTGGGGTTTTTAGGTCCGATAATTAACACCTCTGTTTTTTCAGAATTTAGCAGTAAGAAGTTACTCGTCATCCAGTTTTTTATATCGACTATGCATTCCATTAGTTTCTCAATTTGGTGTGTTTCACCGGGCCATGAAGAAATATAGAGCTGAGTATCATCAGCATAACAGTGAAAGCTAACACCGTGTCTCCTGATAATATCTCCCAAGGGTAACATGTAAAGCTTGAAAAGTAACGGCCCTAGTACTGAGCCTTGAGGTACTTCATACTGCACTTGTGATCGATATGATACCTCTTCATTTACTGCTACGAACTGATGGCGGTCAGATAAGTACGATTTGAACCATGCTAAGGCACTTCCACTAATGCCAACAAAGTTTTCTAGTCTATTCAAAAGAATGTTGTGGTCGATAGTGTCGAACGCAGCGCTAAGATCCAGTAGAACTAATAAAGAGATACAACCATGATCAGATGATAGAAGGAGGTCATTTGTAACTCTAATGAGAGCAGTCTCAGTACTATGATACGGTCTAAATCCTGACTGGAATTCCTCACAGATACCATTTTTCTCTAAGAAGGAATATAATTGTGAGGATACTACCTTTTCTAGTATCTTTGACAGAAAAGGGAGATTTGAGATCGGTCTGTAATTAACTAGATCTTTGGGGTCAAGTTGTGTTTTTTTAATGAGAGGCTTAATAACAGCCAATTTGAAGGTTTTGGGGACATATGCTAATGACAATGATGAATTAATAATAGCCAAAAGAGGATCTATGACTTCTGGAAGCAGCTCTTTTAGTAGTTTAGATGGAATAGGGTCTAACATACATGTTGTTGGTTTAGATGATTTAACAATTTTATACAATTCTTCCTCTCCTATAATAGAGAATGAGTGGAATTGTTCAAGATTAACTGCAAGATTAACATGCAGTTAATCTTGAGCGGAACGAGAGTTTATTAGCATTCAATCCTCAGATTGCAGAATGAGGTCATTGCACTTGTCCCACAATCCCTGAGGACTTGGCCTTATTATTCCATCTCTGTTTTTATGTCAGCAATGATGCAGAATCAATTCCAGCCCACACTGGACTGCTCACTTTATATTTTCCACTTCATTTATACTTGTTATGGTAGGAAATCTAGACAACAAGGTGTAATTTATATGTCTTTCTTCAACTACACACACATATACTGTATATGCATAATAATACAGTAGTGAGTAGTGACTTTTTGGGGAAATTTTCTTGCAGCGGGTTTTATCATGCATTCACACAAAAACGAACAATTAGTACAAAACAACAACAACACATGAACACACTAACACTATAAGACCACTATCTTTCATTTAAAAAAACATTGGCATCCTAAATCTCCGACTCAAAGGCAATAACTCAAACTCATAAATCAAAGGATGCCTGTGATCTGATATGATTTTCATGGCTTTGCTAAGGCATCTTGTTTGGTAGATTTGTTCTAGTCGCCATGCTCAAGACTTTTCTAAGCAAATTCTTTTGCTCCACTGTGACATTTCTGAACCACCAAGTGATGCGAAAGGTCATAACTCTTTCAATAAAAGAATTACAAAAAACTTTTAGCATTGAGGCACTTACATTGAATGACACCATCAAGGAAGTATAGTCTTTGCTTTTTTCACAGCTTCTGTCCATTTATCCCACCTCAGTTTGTGATCAAGGACAACCCTGAGATATTTTACTTCTTAACACTCTGAATCGGCTCCCCTTTAATAGTGGTCATATTCTCTAAAGACTCTTTCCTAAAATCAGTTCACATCTCCTTAGTTTTTTAAATACTTAGCTTAAGATTTGATATGTCACACCTAGAAATAAATTAATTCAAAATAGCTCCATGACTGTCCTCATCCTCAAACACTCAGTCATCAGGGAAAGGAAAAATGCTGAAAAGTCCACATTAAGCTTTAGTGTCTTGTAAATGTGATTTTACTGCTTTTAATGTTAATCATGCAATATGTCCAGCCCTGAATTGCATAATGAAACCTCATAATCTTATTATTCCAATGACATCAAATTGTTGCATTCGGTGAGCTACTGGTGCTCTCTGTTGCTATTTTTACTGTAACACAACTTGAAATACACTTGTTCAGTGAAATTAACTAAATTAAGGAAAACATTTCCATGCAATTAGTTCAGGTCCATACAACTATACTAAAACATGTTCAATTAAACAATTAATTTTCAGTTATTTGTTTAATTGAACATGTTTTAGTCTTATTGTATGGACCAGAACTAATTGCGTGGAAAAGTTTTCCTTAATTTAGCTAAGTTCACTGAACAATTTATTTATTTATTTATGTATTTATTTATTTTTTGAGTGTGAGAGTAAATTAAACAGAAGCAGAATTTGCTTTATTTCTAGTGGTAAACCAGTAATTTCCAGCAATGGTTGTGTGGACTGAAGAAGATTGTTTGAGAGGAACTGCAAGCTCTATTGCTGTTGAAGTGTATGTGTGTGTGTGTGTGTGTGTGTGTGTGTGTGTGTGTGTGTGTGTGTGTGAATAATCCCAATCCATTCCAGAAAGCTTGATTTGGGTTTGGTTCTTAACCCAGAGTTCAGTCAGGACCACTTTCATCAAATGTATATTTATTATAATCATAATGCGTACATTTAGTGTTATGTTCTGGGCAAACTCGATGTGCGTCAATGCAGCAATGCTTCAACAGATCCGAGAGAGCAGCAAGTCAAACCTTCCTGGGGTAACACAACAGATCCAGCAATCATACGATTCACAATTTAACATGGGTTGTTTCAATGCAATGTTAATAAAATGAAAACAATCTTAACAGATATCAGATTATAATACAGATTTTATGCTACGACCCGCTCCTTTAAAGCTGCAATATAAAAGAGGGATCAAACAACAAAATATAATCAATACAAATTGTTTTATTGAATTAAACTAATACAACAACAGTCAGTAAAAAAATAAAAATAAGTCTGGGGTAATAAAGAAATCAAAGAAATAAATGTAACCACAACAAAACGTCTGAAGAACTAACGATTTTATGTATAAAATATTCTATAGTATGAGCATAAAAAAAGAGCGTGTTGGGAATTAAAGGGAAACTCATGGACCATTCCTTCTGTCTACTTTCCACCCTTGATACTAAAACAAAGTAACATAACTGCAAACATCTGCTGCTCGACACTTAAAAACAACAGCGCTTTAAAAAAACACTTGTGCATTTAAAGCTTTTTGGTTTTCACGTTTCTCTTTTAGTTTCATCTGTCCTTTGGTATTTTGATGAGGTTGTTAAGTCTAGCCCTTCAGCCCAGATGAAACACTTTCCTGCCCATACAATCACAATTTCCCATCAGAAAAAGCGATAGTCATGCTCAAAAGTACTCATATAGTAAATCTGTGGCTAATCATTTATACAGGTGTTCATGGACAAATGCAATATTGAGAATTCTCTGAGCTGCAAGCTGAATCCACTTTATTGATCACATTGTTCCTGCCTGAATCAGTGTGACTGTCATGACCAATTAAATGTTCATTTGTCTAAAATCATGCTATATATTCTTTGTATCATAAGCAGAGCAAAATTCCTGGAGTCTTTTTTTTTTTTTTAATTTTGCAGAGCGTCTTTACATGATCATAGGGAATGCACTTCAGGGTAAATGCGCATACACATGTAGAATTATTGAATAGAGTAAAAGCATTCTTGACGTACAAAGGTGATGAAATTTAAGGTGAAGACTCTTACAAGTCTTCTGCAAATGAAATTATAGGTGTGTCCCTATATTTTTAATTAGGCTAATGGAAAAAATTACAGGTGAAATTGGTGAAATTACTAATTGCTCTTTTATCATTGATTGTGTTTCACACTACCTGAGCGCTTCACATCACGAGAGCAATGCTGAGCTACAGAGAAAGTGTTAAAAAAGCCATAGATATGGAGCTGGTTTTGTGATACAAATAGTAAGTGTTTCAAGGTTATAACTGTCATGTTTTTGGTCTTGTTTTGCCCTGAGTTCTTACTGTGTTTCCTTATTTGGTCACCTTCCTGTCCTTGTTTAGTTTCATTGATTAATCCCTGGCACCTGTGTTTTGTAATTATCCTGTGTTTATTAGTTTCTGCCTGTTCAGTTCTGTTTCGTCTGGTCTACTCGTTACGTTCCCTGTGTTTCTTTGGTTTATGTTCAAGCTTTCATGTTGGATTATCCCCTGTGTTTTCATTTATTAAAGACTATTTAGTTTACTCCTCGTCTCCTGCGTTCTCCCTGTAACACCACCGTGACAGAAGACCAGACCAAGGCAGTAAGCGGCGTCCCCTCCTCCTCAGTTTTGTTTTTCCGTTTTTGAAAGTTTTTTGTTTCCTGGTTTTTCCCCCGCGGCATGGAAGGCGCTGCTCCGCAGTCAAGCTTGCCGACCACGGCTCTCTCCAGCCCGCCGGCCGCTCCGAAGTCAAGTCCGCCGGCTGTGGCTCCCCCAAGCCCGCCGGCCGCTCTGAAGTCAAGCCTGCCAGCTGCGGCTCCCCCAAGTCCCCGAGTCCAGTGCAGACTCCAGCCCCAGACCAAACTCCAGTGCAGGCTCCATCCCCTGACCAGAGTCCAGTGCAGGCTCCAGCCCCTGACCAGAGTCCAGTGCAGGCTCCAGCCCCAGACCAGAGTCCAGTGCAGGCTCCAGCCCCTGACTAGAGTGCAGTGCAGGCTCCAGCCCCAGACCAGAGTCCAGTGCAGGCTCCAGCCCCAGACTAGAGTCCAGTGCAGACTCCAGCCCCAGACCAGACTCCAGTGCAGACTCCAGCCCCTGACCAGAGTCATGTTATAGCTGCAGATCCCCAGTTTAGCCCACGGAGGGCTCCTGTTCCCGAGTTTAGCCCACGGAGGGCTCCTGTTCCCGAGTTTAGCCCACGGAGGGCTCCTGTTCCCGAGTTGAGCCCACAGAGGGCTCCTGATCCCCAGTTTGGCCCACGGAGGGCTCCTGTTCCCCTGTTGAGCCCAAGGAGGGCTCCTGTTCCCCAGTTAAGCCCAAAGAGGGCTCTTGTTCCCCAGTTAAGCCCAAGGAGGGCTCTTGTTCCCCAGTAGCCCAAGTAGGGCTTTGGTCATAGAGGCTGTGGCGGGCGCTGGGGATATGGCCTTGGAGGCAGATCCACCATGACCTCCTAGGTTCCCTGATCCGCCATGGCTCCCCAGACGGTCTATCCTGCCATGGCTCCCCGAGCTCCCAGCTCCTCCATGGCTCCCCGGACGGTCTATTCTGCCATGGCTCCTCAAGCTCCCTGCTCCGCCATGGCCTCCTGAATCCCCTGATCTGTCCTGGAGGCCTCCCCCTTGTCCCTGTCCTGCACCAGCCTCCAGGGCGTCCCCCCCTTCCCCGGTGGTATTGTTACGGTGCAGGACGTGCCTTCCAGGAGGGGGGAGTAATTTTTTTGGTCTTGTTTTGCCCTGAGTTCTTCCTGTGTTTCCTTATTTGGTCACCTTCCTGTCCTTGTTTAGTTTCATTGATTAATCCCTGGCACCTGTGTTTTGTTTTGTAATTATCCTGTGTTTATTAGTTCCTGCCTGTTCAGTTCTGTTTCGTCTGGTCTACTCGCTACGTTCCTTGTGTTTCTTTGGTTTATGATCAAGCTTTCATGTTGGATTATCCCCTGTGTTTTCATTTGTTAAAGACCATTTAGTTTACTCCTCATCTCCTGCGTTCTCCCTGTAACACCACCGTGACAATAACATAGCATTGTGCAAGGAACCGCATGAAAATACATCTTTATTAATCCATGATTTTCCCGTTTCGATAATTTCACTTTTTAATACTGTAAAGCTGCTTTGACACAATCTGCATTGTAAAAAGTGGAATATAAAAAATGGTGATTTTACTTGATAATTTGTCTCTGTAATTACAATTTATAAAAAAAAAATTTAATAAGACCTGTTGGTGTTTTACTGCCATTAGTATTCAATTTAGCTGGAAAACACAATGAATTGTATGTATGTACGTTTTTGGAGTTTTGCAAAACTGTAGGTAGAGGCATGTTTTTCCAGTGAGCCTGGGTGGGAAATAAAAGTTCCCTGTAGACCTTAAAAAGCTTCTCCATGACATCTGGCTGTAAACTGCTTCTAATTGGAGCCTTTATTTTTAAGAGAGAATGTGTGAAATTGATGGTCTGAGCTGAAATTGTGGACGATACCCGAGTCGGATGCATAGCTCCTAAGTCCTAGTCTCTTGCATGATATTCTTGCCTAGACAGAAACATTTCAGCACAGCAGCAGCAGTAAGACTCAATGCTTCCCTAAATATAGCATGCACATCCAGCTTAGCGAGGCTGGTTATGAGTGAACCGTCCCCCTCTGCACAAACAAACACGCTGCCTTTGAAACATAGATGGCCCATTTTACAAGCAAGCCTTCCAAGCAAACTATTGCCTCTGCCAGTCAGTTTCTTCGATTCTTATTCCCGTCTATTTCAGTTGGCTTTCCGAAGTTTCCTGCAATTTTTACTTTTTATCCAGTGTATAATTTTCCAAGCTTACCTTGGTGTCCAGTGATCAGATGGTCTGTTTCCGCTAAGACATTCATTTACAGTCTGTTTAAATACGTGCTATTTCTGTAAATAATACATATGCTCTAAATAAATCATATTCCTTTCTTAGTTTCTGTGGCTTTGACAGAAAGACTTATTTGAGACATTGGTGTAACAGAATGACCAGAGGCTGACCATTTGGAGCATAATCTCATGGTGAGAATGAGCTAGTACGAGTTTGGGGACAGACACTCTTGGTCAGAGAACATTTCAATAGCTACTTGGCTATTGAAATCAAGTGGTGTACAAAATGACATACATGGCTTACTTATGCAGTAAACATTTTTCTTTAACTTGTGCTGTAGATGCTTGTATAACAGTCATTGTGTTATGCTTTATATCAGCCGGGTTTTTTTTTTTTTTTGGTAAACCCCTTCAGAAAGGATACAGCGGTGTCTTGTGTCTCAGATAATGGTTGTTTTCCTATGAGATATTGTTCCAGTGAGTGGGACTACAATGACATCTAAGAGCTTTCTGAAATAACACGATTGGCACAGGACTTCACAAGTTATTACACCAACTTTCCATAAGCTGTTTTCTCTCTGAATTAGATGGCATTTGCTAAACAGAGCAGCTAATAAGTGGCCACAGGTAATAGTGTTTCCAGATCTCTTTTAGGAGGTGGATGACCTTCAGCTCAAGACAGAGAGATGGAGGAAGAAACAACAGTCTAACTCTTTCACTCTGCCTTCTGCTGAGAATCTCCACACTTCATTGCGTCTGGCTAAACTGACTTTATCACACTTATGAAACTACTTTTTTTTTTTTTTTTTTTATGAAACTGCGTTTCCATTGCCTGCAGATACAGTGCTGTTCCTTTTAAAAATATCTACCCACACGCAGTCTTAGCTTCAGATGCAAACTCACAGTGCAGTCAATGACCATCTGATGCAGACTGCACACAAAAACCAAAACCACTTGAAATTCATAGGCTACTCTTCATAAGGTTGATGGGCACAAGCTTATAGTGATCTTCCAGGAAACACGCTCATGTTTAAAAGCAAGGTTGATATAAAGAGAACTACTGAGTAAGAACTAATCTAATTAAACTATATAACCAAGTAGCTATTCAACTATTAAAAACTTTGCATTTTCTAATGCTTATATGATGACTTTAAAGAATTAAAGACAAAAATCTTTTGAAATTTAATGTTAAACCATAAACAGTGTTTAAACGTAGTCTATAAACATATTTCTTTTTTTTCAACAAGCATGTTTCCAGTCCTGTGATGTGATTGGGTCAGAGAGGCTCTTTGTGTTTATGTTCCCTGCGTCTCCCTCATTCCTGTCTGCTCATTAACAGCACTGAGAGAAAAGAGACGTTTTTCATATTGTGCTATTATCGGCACAATTTGGAAGACTCATTGAAAGGTGAGTTCACCCATAAATGTATATTCTGTCTTCATTTAATCACTGACACATTGTTTCAAACCCATATGACTCTTACTGCATGTTCAAATTTTGCTTGATCATTCATGACACACTCACAAGAATTAATAGCGTGATAAAACAAGATCAAGGTTTTCGTCAAAGGAATAGTTCACCCACAAATGAAAATTCTGTCATCATTTATGCACCCTCATACTGTTCAGAAGAGGATATTTAAAGCATGTTGAGGTTAGAAAAACATTGGACCCCACTGACGTTTGTTGTATGGACCAAATAAATAAAAGAATAAAATAAATATTATATTTCCGTCGTACGCTGAATTACTGTATATTGTCATACTCTGCTCTCTTTAGCAGGTCTGTGAAGTGATTCAGACACACTTGTTTCCACTGTGGAGCTCAGTAAATGTCACTGATGGGTTTAAAGAGCACAGTGATCATTCCCAGCATTCATTTCCTGTACTGACGACCTAAAAGCCTTATCATGAGACTGCTCTGTGTCCAGAAGATGTGTGAGGATAGACAGACACTCCTTACAACACAAAGCGTTTCATATTTTTCTGCATTTATGTATCTGATGACAGTTGTACCCCCCTTTTTCTTATACTTTCTTTATTTCTTATTCAATACTGGTCCAGGATCGGCAACTGCTGTCATTTTCTGTGTAAGAGTACTAAAAGGATCTTGTGACTCTGAAGTAGAAGTGATAGAAGGATTCCCTGAAAAATTCTTAGGAAAGATTCTTGGACAGTCTGTTTGGTTGATGAAATATCATCATTATTATTGAAAACGTATTATTGAAATAAGTGTAATCTTGTAATATTTGAACACATCCGAGTCTGACTAACATGAGTCTCTGATGAGATTTGATCGGTCTCAAGTGCTTGTTTAGCATCTCATACGTACTAAGACTAACACAGAAAACATGTCTATGTAATCAACTCATTGGTTATATTTACATCTTAATTGCACTTAATTGCTCAGCAGGGAGAACAAACCTAGCAATTAATCATTTAATGGCTCTTTAATGGTGAGTTAAATGTGCTGTGACAAATATAACTTAATTTAAATCACTGTCTTGTCATTTATCTTCACCAGCAATTCATTTGATGTCATATTGCATTTGAGCATAACATTTCCAATAATTTATCCAAGATGAACACAAACAGGCAGCAGGAATGTTAATCTGTACTAAAGAACCGGCCGGTTGTCATCATGAGAAGAAACACATTTCTCTCCGTAGCAGCTCTGGAAGGCTGTGATTTTATGACCTTGAGGGAAGTCATGCTCGGAACAAAACAATTCTTCACAAGCGTAATTTGTGCTCAAAGTGATTTTTCCCCTGCATGAGACACCGAAGCTGTTCATTACATTGTGGAATTTATAGACAGCATTTATCATTGATAGAATCATTAAAACTATTATAAAGCCATAGGGAAAGGTGGCTCTCCTCTTCTCATATCATTTGTTTGTAATTGCAACTCTATTTTTATTACTTTTTTTTCTTCTTTTACATAGAGTTTAAAAACATTAAACTCTATGTAAAAGAAGAATAAACATAAAAAGGATTAAGTCATTCAGGATCATCTCAGGACAGGAACTATCAGCCGGTGAAGCTTCAGAATGACACGAGTGCTGGTGATGGTAGAGAGTTAGGTTTCCTGAGAGTGTGTTTGGAGAGTGTGGGTGGAAAGTGTGCGGTAAACTGCAGTGTGTGTGTGTGTGTGTGTGTGTGTGTATAGCGCCAGGGTGACAAGCTTATATAAGATAAGATTTTGTGTTGGTTTCCCTTACGAAACAAAAATATATATGTGAATATATTGGAAGATATAATGTGATATATGAAATAATATATTTTGATATATGGGACTCTAGTGCTTATATTTATCAATATTCTGCAATATATGCATGAACCATGTACAGCCATATATTGATACATATAAAATATATTTAGCAATAAAACAGAAACAATACAGTACTACATAGCGTTATTGAAAGACTCATTCCTTTTTATTAACACATGGGTTTACATACAAAATTAAATGTCTCAAAAATACATTCCCAATATGGCTACAAAGGTCCCCAATTCTATACAGATTCAAGCAAAGCAATATATATATATATATATATATATATATATATATATACACACACACACACGTATAGTCATTCATTACGGGACATATACATACATATATGGATATATATTACAAAATATATTTGCTAGATTTGGTTATATGTATATATATATATATATATATATATTGTGACGAGCGTCCCAAACGCACATCAGCGTTGCCCTGGAGACGGACGCGGAGCACCTGCACCCGCTCATCATGGTCTGATCGGCCACAGCTGGGACTCATTAGCCCGGGGCCAGATAAGCCGTGCAAGGCCTGGCAGAGGGGAGACTGGTCTCCCCTATGCTGAGAACTAACGTGCTTTCTCCTCTTCATTCCAGAAACAAGTGTGTGACCGATCAGCACCACACGGAATCACCGTCCACTGGAATCCCACACGGAGAGCACATTCTCACCTCCACACCCCACTTCTCACTTCAATTCTTCGTTTGTGAATAAATCCACCCTCCGGGGTATTTATTTTGAGCTCTCCTTGTCGTGTGATCCTCCCCCCCCCCCCCCCCCCCCCGTCACTATATATATATATATATATATAGTCATGCACCATATCAAATCCAATCTCCCCAATACACTTGACCCGCTCCAGTTTGCATACTGTCCAAACCGATCCACGGACGATGCCATTTCCTCCACCCTCCACCTGGCTCTTACCCACCTAGAAAACAAAGACTCTTATGTTAGAATGTTGTTCATTGACTTCAGCTCAGCATTCAGCACAATAATCCCACAACAGCTCATCAACAAATTAAACCTGATGCCTCCCTCTGTAATTGGATCCTGGACTTTCTAACCGGTAGACCTCAGTCAGTCCGTGTCGGCCACAACACCTCGAGCACTACCACACTGAGCACAGGTGCCCCACAGGGCTGTGTGCTCAGCCCGCTGCTCTTCATGCTGCTGACCTACGACTGCACTGCTAAGTCCAGCTCCAACAACATCAACAACAGTGGTAGGTCTCATCAGCAACAATGATGAAACACCCAACAGAGAGGAAGTGACACAACTGGTTGAATGGTGTGGTGCAAACAACCTGTCCCTCAATGTGAGTAAGACAAAGGAGGTTGTGATGGACTTCAGGAGGAACTCTGTTGAGCACCCCCCCACTGACCATCGACAGCTCAACTGTGGAGAGAGTCAGCAGCACTAAATTTCTGGGGGTGCACATAAAAGAAGACCTCACCTGGACCACCAACACTACATCACTCTCCGAGAAAGCGCAACAGCGACTCCACTTCCTGCTCCGACTTAAAAGAGCAAGTCTCCCTCCACCCATCCTCACCACATTCTACAGGGGAACAATTGAGAGTGTGCTGACCAGCTGCATCACTGTCTGGTACGGGAACTGTAGTGCAGCAGACCGTAAGACCCTACAGCGGACAGTGAACACGGCTGCAAAGATCATCGGTGCCTCTCTCCCCTCCATCCTGGACATTTTCCTTGCACGATGCTCCAGTAAAGCTACCGGTATCGTGAAAGATCCCACCCATCCCTCCCACAGTCTCTTCCAGCTCTTGCCATCAGGAAGACGGTACCGGAGCATCAGAGCCCGCTCCGCCAGACTGCTCAACAGCGTTTTCCCCCAGGCTGTGAGAGCCCTCAATTCCAATCACCTCACCCCCCTCTGAAACCTCATCCACAACCCTAACTCCTGAAACCGGGATCCCCCCCCCCCCCCCATCCCACCACACCACACCACACCACGCCACATGAAAACTGTTGAAAACCTCAAGAACATTGTGCAATTCTGAGTGTGCTACACACAGATGAGTGGGCTGGACAAACCACCTGTAGAAACACACTCTTTTTCTCTCTATATGCACCAGACACTTTCTTATAAACACTCCATGTTAAAAGGACTTAATAAAATAACACAAATGTTTACTTGTGAATGCATCACAAATCATATTGCACTACTTCCTCCTTAACCTTAAATACCTCTATTGCACAATATCATGCACAGTTATTATGTAAAGTACTTGTATAGTCTGTCTTAGGTTATGTGTATGTATAGTCAACTGTTTATAGTATATGTATAGTTAGATTACCGATTCAGTAAATTAGCTATGAAGGTCTAAAAAAATGTTCCCACATGGGTCCCAAATGGGTTCGTAATAATTGGGGCCAAGGTGGGTCACATACAGAACCCTTATGGGGCCCAAATGGGTGGCCACTCTGAACCTACAAATGGCCCATATATGGGGATTTTGTGGGACCACAGTGGGTCGGAACTGGGCCCCATTTATATTTCTTTATTAATTCCTCTGGATAAAGTTAATGTGCTAATATGCAAAATCATCTTTCTAACCACTCCAACTCTCAAGTTAAAATGTTTTTTTTTTTTTTTTTTGGAAACCTGTACCTGACCTGATTTGTTGATTTCATGTGGTGCTCAATACATTTTAAATTACATGATAAAATATTTCAACTGTGAAGAAAATGACTTCAACTCAATCTCTAAATCACATTTTTTATTGAGTAAAACAAAATATTAAACAAAAATAGACAAAAACACTTGAATAGATCAGGATAAAATGATATTCCTAGGCCTGTGCAGACTCCTCAGCTTCATACCTAAAAACAGTAAAGAAAAAAGAAGAAACCGAGAAAAGGCATTTATTTTAAAATACTACTAAACATTTACAAGAGCATTAAAGGGATAGTTCACCCAAAAATGAAAATTCTGTCATCATTTACTCACCTTCAAATAGTTCCAGACCTGTATGAATGTCTTTGTTCTGCCCGAACACAAAGGAAGATATTTTGAAGAAAGTTTGTAACCAGGCTGTTTTGGGGTACCATTGACTTCCATAGTAGGAAAAAAAAAATTACTATGGAAGTCAATGGTGTCCCAGAACTGCTCTGTTTCCCACATTCTTCAGAATATCTTCCTTTGTGTTCAGCAGAACAAAGACATTCATACAGGTTTGGAACTACTTGAGGGTGAGTAAATGACAGAATTTTCATTTTTGGGTGAACTATCCCTTTAAAAGGCATGCGTGGTTATAATTAAGCTGTGCCAGTATTTTTCCCTATGTGACAAAACTGTCACTTAAAGGGATAGTTATAACTAAAGGCAATATGAACAAGTTAAAGGTGACACTATTCAGTTAAGAAATTTAATTATGTGCTAGGAACTATTTTTGTAAAATAGCCTAAATGATAATGCAACAGTTTGATTTCAAAAGAGTGTATAACCGTAAAATGTTTGTCAAATTAAAAGTAACTTACTGGCAACAAATATCCAGTAGTTGCTGTATTTCATACCACTGTAAAACTGTAAAGTACAGTAGTTTTAAGCACACTATAAAATGAATTACAGAGTTATACTGTTATACACAATAACAAAATATATTCAATAACACAAGTTATTGCTTCAGACCAACAGCTTTATTCATGATTCATCTTTTATATTTCATAGCTGTTCATAGAATTATATAAATTAATACTTTAATTTAGCAAGGATGCTTTAAATTGAACAAAAGTGATTATAAAGACATTTATAATGTTACAAAAGATTTCCATTTCCGATAAATGCTGTTCTTTAACTTTTTATTCATCAAAGAAACCTGAACAAAAAAATTCTACTCTGCTGTTTTCACAGGAATAAATGACATTTTAACATATATTCAAATAGAAAGCAGTTATTAAAAAAAAACAAAAACAAAAAAAAAAAACACAATATTACTGCTTTTGCTGTATTTTGGATCAGATAAATGCAGGCTTGGTGAGCAGAAGATAATTCTTTAAAAACATTAAAAATCTTACAGTTCAAAAACTTTTGACTGGTAGTGTATAACCTAAAAGTAAAATCACAGTTAACAACACATTGTGCCAGTGGAAAATAAATGTATTAAATATAAGAATAAAAGTTTGAAGAGTTAAAGTACTTAATTAGTAAGAGCATACAACAATCAGAGAACGCATATCATCTGAAAATGTTTAAAACGGTCTTCTTTATGGCCGCCTGCCTCACGAGTCTCCCGCCGGTCTGCCAGCGCCGCTGCGGGGGAAATACTAGCTAGCACCGCTTTACTGGGAAAGTGAGCAAGTTACATTAAAATAACACATACAAGACAATGAAGAAAAGTGTATACATGGATTTTAACGTATACCTACCCATTTAACACACTCTTAGGACCTTCGCCTTCACGATGAGTCTCTCCGCCGGTCCGTCAGCCGCGTCGCGTTGAAAAAATATCCAATTAGATAAAAGCAGCAGTAACTCGGCTAATATAAAATTAAATATAAATCTTACTTTGATAGATTAGGCCTAGAGTTTATCCACTGACCCGCAGGTGCTCGTGTTTAAGTGGTGAATGGCAAACCGTTTTTTTTTTTTTTTTTTTTTTTTAAATGAGAAAGGGCGGGAAGACACGCGCGCCAATCTTCGCATGACGCAATGACTGCATAACACAAGTGATTTTAGATTATAAGGAAAAAAACTTGAGTAGGCCTACTTTTTTGGAGATGCTTATAAATAAATAAAATGAAATTATTCCTAAAGTAAATGGTCTTGGATTGTTGTAGCCTATATGCAGTACATTATGATAATCCTTTAAAACACATGCAATACTTAAGTTACCCATAATTGCATAAAAATAAACCAACTGCAAAAAAATAAATTTTTGTAACTATAAATATAGCCTAATATAGCCCAAATGTGGCCCATGTGGGACCCACAAATAAACAATAATGGGCAACCTAACTGGGGCACACAGTTTTATCCAAGCTGGGGCCCATATTCAGCCCATCAAAGTGCCCACTCTGAGCCCATGCCCAGTTGACGCCCATATAAATCCCACGTGGGGCCCACATGGACATGTTGGCTGGGGTAGCACCGTGGTCCTGTGAGACACGACATTTCGCTCCACTGTATGTCCACACATGTACTGGAATGACAATAAAACGCGACTTGACATATATGAATGAATGAATAAATTATGCATTTATATAGCGCTTTTATTGGGTATCGCCATACACCCAAAGCGCTTTAAAAATCATGTGGGGGGTCTCTCCTCAACCAACACCAGTGTGCAGCATCCACCTGGATGAAGCGACGGCAGCCACAGCACACCAGCTACAGGTGGAGAGGAGAGAGAGAGATAGAGCCAATCAAGTGGATGGGGATTTTAGGGAGGCCATGATTGGTAAGGGCCAGTGGAGGGAATTTGGCCAGGACACCGGGGTTACATCCCTACTCTTTACGAGAAGTGCCATGGGATTTTTAATGACCACAGAGAGTCAGGACCTCGGTTTAACGTCTCATCCGAAAGATATATATGTATGCGTGTAATATACTGTGGCGGGAGGAGCAAACGACAGACAGTGGATGTGGCTTCAGGCCTCGGAGAGGCTTTTATTAAACAGAAATAATAAAATAAAGTGTCCAAAATGAAGAGGGGATCTGGTGTCCTCGTCGTGCTGCGGGGTTCGTGAAGGAGGGATCCAGGTAAGGGGCGGAGTCCGGCGGCTGCACACGCTCCCCACTCGGGTCAGGGGCCCGAGGGGCGGCGGCTTCATCCAGCGGCTTCGACCTCCTTTAGCCCACGGCGCTTGCGGGGATGAACGGCCCGTCAGCCGTATAACGGGTGCGGTTCTGTCCGGACCGCGGGTCCAGCGGCTCGCGTCTCTGGTGACGCGGGAATCCCTCTACGCACCCTTCCTGGACCCACGAGGACACCAGCGCGCATGCACGCGAAAGACACCGGTCTCCCGAGGAGAGGCGTTTAACAGCGGCGGTGACGAGGCTCCATTCCCTTCAGGTGCGCCTCATCACACGCCGCCAGACCTGGCTGCTTCAGCGCCCCTCCTCTCTCACACACCCACTCCCTCAGGAGCCTGCTGAAGGGCGGTGATTAAGGGACGGGGTGCTGCTGATAATCAGGGGAGGCAGCCGACTCATCACAATACATATATGGATATATATTATAAAATATATGATGCACTGTTAACTTAGTAAAATTACGTTGATTTTACTTATTTTTTTCTGCTCTGTTGACATTACTCAGTTTGATCGAGTTTTTATTGCTTTATGTTACTTAAAGCATTGCAATTAAGTTCAATAAACTTAATTTCTTTGTGTTCTATTAAAAAGTCGAACATGTGACTCCTTTGTGCATGTGTTATAGACATAGATGCACATTAGTTTTTCAGCCTGATTCTCATAAGAGAACCTGGAGATTTGGTTTGGTCCTCACACTGCACATAGTGTGACCCTAATAAATAAATGAATAAAAAGTGCTGTTTATTTTGGATGTGATTAATCGTTTGACAGCACTAATATATATATATATATATATATATATATATATATATATATATATATTTATTTATATGAAGACTTTATTTGCAAAAACAGATAACTAATTATAATTTTCAAAAATCATGTTTTTATTATGTTATAATGTTTTTATTCTGTTTTATTGTTTTAGTTAGCTGTATTTTTAAAATAAAAAGTATTAAATACAAATACAATTATTATATAATATAATATATTATGATATATTATTATATATATTAAAACTTAATATTACTAATATTTACTTCTTCTTCTTTTTTTTTTTCATATGAATTTTCATCATTTTCAAACTTAAAATCAGCAGGCTTTTATTTTGGCGGGTTGCCGGCGCTTCCGACAGACGCGTGCGAGCACTTGTGCTACCGCGGGCATTTTCAAAAGATATTTGCATGGTTTTTTTATATATTGTCAAACGGCGGTAAGTTATTTACTTCCACAGTCTATAAATATGTAAGCAAAAACACTGTAATGGTAATGCTTAAAGTGTTGTCAGGTGGTAATTGAAGCAAAATAAACCCTTTGAAATTAGCCCCGAAATTAACTGTCTCATTCTGAAGGGACGCAAGTTAAACATGATGGCGCAATCAACCGCGAAGACTGAAGATATTAATTCTGAATATTACTGAAGATAATACCACCGCGATAGATTGTGTATGACTTTATTCTGCGTTGAGGGCACTTTATTAAACCTACAGAGGACGAGACTCAGAGGCCATCACTAACATGAGCAGTTTGAAATTCAAACCGTAACGGTCATCTGACGGTGACGCGGCTCTAACGGTCATCTGACGGTGACGCGGCTCTAACGGTCATCTGACGGTGACGCGGCTCTAACGGTCATCTGACGGTGACGCGGCTCTAACGGTCTTCTGACGGTGACCTGGCTCTAACGGTCTTCTGACGGTGACCTGGCTCTAACGGTCTTCTGACGGTGACCTGGCTCTAACGGTCTTCTGACGGTGACGCGGCTCTAACGGTCATCTGACGGTGACGCGGCTCTAACGGTCATCTGACGGTGACGCGGCTCTAACGGTCATCTGACGGTGACGCGGCTCTAACGGTCATCTGACGGTGACGCGGCTCTAACGGTCTTCTGACGGTGACCTGGCTCTAACGGTCTTCTGACGGTGACCTGGCTCTAACGGTCTTCTGACGGTGACCTGGCTCTAACGGTCTTCTGACGGTGACGCGGCTCTAACGGTCATCTGACGGTGACGCGGCTCTAACGGTCATCTGACGGTGACGCGGCTCTAACGGTCTTCTGACGGTGACCTGGCTCTAACGGTCATCTGACGGTGACGCGGCTCTAACGGTCATCTGACGGTGACGCGGCTCTAACGGTCATCTGACGGTGACGCGGCTCTAACGGTCATCTGACGGTGACGCGGCTCTAACGGTCTTCTGACGGTGACGCGGCTCTAACGGTCATCTGACGGTGACCTGGCTCTAACGGTCTTCTGACGGTGACCTGGCTCTAACGGTCTTCTGACGGTGACCTGGCTCTAACGGTCTTCTGACGGTGACCTGGCTCTAACGGTCATCTGACGGTGACGCGGCTCTAACGGTCTTCTGACGGTGACCTGGCTCTAACGGTCATCTGACGGTGACGCGGCTCTAACGGTCATCTGACGGTGACGCGGCTCTAACGGTCTTCTGACGGTGACGCGGCTCTAACGGTCATCTGACGGTGACGCGGCTCTAACGGTCTTCTGACAGACGGACGGGTGCTGAGACAAAGGTAAGCTTTATAAATCTACTTTTATCTGTCGTTTTGTCCGCGGCTCTAACGGTCATCTGACGGTGACGCGGCTCTAACGGTCTTCTGACGGTGACGCGGCTCTAACGGTCTTCTGACGGTGACGCGGCTCTAACGGTCTTCTGATGGTGACCTGGCTCTAACGGTCATCTGACGGTGACGCGGCTCTAACGGTCTTCTGACGGTGACCTGGCTCTAACGGTCTTCTGACGGTGACGCGGCTCTAACGGTCTTCTGACGGTGACCTGGCTCTAACGGTCTTCTGACGGTGACCTGGCTCTAACGGTCATCTGACGGTGACGCGGCTCTAACGGTCTTCTGACGGTGACGCGGCTCTAACGGTCATCTGACGGTGACGCGGCTCTAACGGTCTTCTGACGGTGACCTGGCTCTAACGGTCATCTGACGGTGACCTGGCTCTAACGGTCTTCTGACGGTGACCTGGCTCTAACGGTCATCTGACGGTGACGCGGCTCTAACGGTCTTCTGACGGTGACGCGGCTCTAACGGTCATCTGACGGTGACGCGGCTCTAACGGTCATCTGACGGTGACGCGGCTCTAACGGTCTTCTGACGGTGACGCGGCTCTAACGGTCTTCTGACGGTGACCTGGCTCTAACGGTCATCTGACGGTGACGCGGCTCTAACGGTCATCTGACGGTGACGCGGCTCTAACGGTCTTCTGACAGACGGACGGGTGCTGAGACAAAGGTAAGCTTTATAAATCTACTTTTATCTGTCGTTTTGTCCATGTAATGTTAAATTTCACTCTAAATTTATATTTTTCAGTGTTAATAAGTTTTCAAATTCACCTCTTTATTTTACATGGGCAATCCCTGTTGGTGTATTCAAAGACTATAGAAATACAAAGACGGTTCACTCCTATACTTATGAATGGGAGAAATTGCAACGCGCAATATGGCGGGATAGTCCCGCCTTCTAAATGAAAGAGCCAATCGCTGATTGGTAAATTCATTGCGTCACTACAGCGGCCGTTAGAAGCTCCGGTTCCCATAGAAACCGGAGGCTAGAGCAGCCGATGCACATGCGCACATTGCGCAGTCATAAGCGCGTTGGAACTACGCATGCGCATTGGCTGGTCTAGCCTGAAAAATAAGCTTTTTAAACGCTATTTGAGTATAAGAAACAACATTCATGGGGCAGTCCATTTCAAATTTTGTTGCTGATTTGAAATATGTAATTTAATCGCGAGTTCAGAGAGCAGTTTTTGAGATCTCAGGATCCCCCATTCATTTAGATAGGACTTGGTCTTGTTTGAGCTGCCCAGAGGCATTGCAAATATGGCGGCCGAGTGAACAGACTTTCTTTAAAAGGGACTTTGGTGTATTTGCGCTTGAGGTGGTTCAAGATACAGTCTGAGGTAAATTTGTTTATCCCTTTTAGTTGTTTAAATTGGTCACTAAAACACGTAACTTTACAATAATATATTTAATATTTTCAAAACTTTATCTGGTGTGAAGTGTTTGTTCTTGTAGTAAAATAGGTTTTGTCGTGGATCCCGGACACTCACGCGAGCCTGTGAGAGGCGTTTACAATTTAAAAAGAATTAAAAAAAAAAAAAAAACACACTGAAACGATTCAGTAAAGACTAAATATCAGTCTGACAGAAGCGGAAATCAGCATTGTGAAGCTATATTTATATTTATGATAATCGTTTTTCAATTGTGTTTCAGGGCAGTTCATGAAGGCAGTTCTAGCTCCACCTGCCACATCAGACTCTGCTGTATGGAGGCCCTTATGTGTGTACTTCTCATTATTGTGCATGCAGATATTATTCAGGTGCGTGAACACTTGACTATTGCAAGAATAATGAATGTACCATCTTTGAATGTACCAAAATTTTAATTGGTTAATTGCAGTTTAAATAAAAATGAATTAGAAATGTTCCCCCAATTCAGCTCCAACAGGTGAACATGCACTAATAGTCAAAAGTTTTTGAACAATAAGATTTTTAATGTTTTTTATTTATTTATTTATTTTATTTTTTTTAAAGAAGTCTCTCCTGCTCACCAAGCCTGCATTTATGTGATCGTAAGTACAACAAAAATAGTAACATTTTTAAATATATATTTATAATATATATATATTTATATATTTGGTGAGAAGAAGAGACTTCTTTAAAAACTTGTGAGTTGATATGTATGAGTTTTAATTGAATGCATCCTAAGAGTGTTCATTTTGTCAAGCAGTATAAATGATGTCTAAATGAGACTGCGGTTATTCCTAGTCAACCATGTTGTGTTAATGCCTCTCATATCATTTCAGGCATATGCTAAGAACACGCTTAAGCAGAAGTGTCAGCGCAGGACTATTTAATGGATTATACATTCTTCTTTCGTGTGAGCAAATTGTAGTAAGTTATTTACTTTGACAGTCTTGTAATATGTAAAGAAAAGGTAGTATAATTGTAATGTTTGAAGTGTCTGTTAAATTAGTCCCAAAAAGGCCACGTCTCATTCTGAAGGTGTTCGCTAACAATAACAATGTCAATAACACCTAATGTACTTGTTACATCGTAAGAAGTATGGCATCTGTGTTAATATTAGTCTGTTTCATTCTTATTCCGAGGTCACCGTAGCCATCTGGGTCTAGTCCGTATTCAGATCAGATGGTCACTGCAGTCACCCGGACCCAGTCCAGATCCAGTCCAGATGGTGGAGACAACTCTACAGCCCTGAATGTCAGCAGAGACCATGTCAACTAGATGAGCCCCAAAGACAGATCCCCAGTGAAGGCCTCATCACCTATACCACTCATCGGCACAAAACCTCAGCAAAGACCATGATGACAAACACCACGTTGGTTCGTCTGGCCAGAGGAGAACTGGCCCCCCCGACTGAGCCTGCTTTCTACCAAGGTTTTTTCTCCATTTCTGTTATCTTTGGCTTGCTTATTTGGGGACACTTAATTTTTGGGAATATTAACGACTTGATTTCAGAGACACTTTTTGAAGGGAACTGAACTGAGCTGGATGATGATGACATCACTGAATCAACGATGAACTGACTTTAACTGAAATATTGACTGTTTTGTCCTCTATTTAGAGCTGCTTTAATGCATAACTGAATTTTGTTTGCATTATTGACACTATTTTCCGGTTTAACAATGTAAAGCTGCTTTGACACCATCTGTATTGTATGAAGTGCTATATATAAATAAGAGTGAGTTGACTTGATTTTGAGAATTCTTCATAGAAATGTTAGTGTGCTATCTGTTTTGAACAATTTAGTATTTTTGAGAATTGTATTAGTAGCCTTCAATGGGAAAGAAATCAGTAAAATAAGATCACATCAAATCAGTCTCAAGTGAATTGTAATTACACAAATACAATAAGTTGTGGTTACTTAATTTTCTCAAGGCAACGGGTTTCCTCAATTTAATTAAGTAGACAGAACTCAGATTAACTTGTTAGTTTTAAGTTAAGTAGATTCACACTTTTAAGTAATCGCAATTTAATGAATTTAAGTTAGTCCAACTTAAAATAAAAAGTTGTCAAGTTCACTTAACTTTTTTCTTTTAATTTTGCATGAATTTCCTTTACTTAATAATTTCAAGGCAATGGGTTTCCTAATTTTTTTTTTTTTTTTTTTTTTTTTTTTTTAAGTAAAGTCAACTGATCGCTTTTTACAGTGTATATATGTAACATACATGTTCCCATATAAATGTTAATATATAGTAGGGGTGGGTGGTATAGCCTCAAAATTATATCACGATATTTAAAGAATATTTGCGATATTGATATTTATGATGATATACAAAAAAATATGGAACAACATTTTATTGGTGATTGCAGCTGGCAGGCAGCAGTATTAATAAGTGGAAACACAATGAAGGGTATTTTCCATCCTTTTCCAATGAGCTACTGTCATTGTTGACAGACTACCTAATTCGAAGTGTAAATCTATTGTCATAAGGTGTCAGAAGCAGCATTATAGTGCAATAGTAGTGACCAGTGTTCGGCAAGTTACTTTAAAAAAAGTAATTAGTTATAGTTACTAGTTACTTCTCACAAA
>JBCAMP010000241.1:220000-342500 GCA_039654775.1 Spinibarbus caldwelli
ACAATCTCATTGGCTGGCGCTCACCTATTATCGTCCCTGTTTTGATTTCAGCAAATCAATACGAGGAACGTAGACTACATGATTAATATTCATGAACCCAGCAGCTCATTAATCCTTAGTGCATTTTATATTGTTATTAGTAGCAGAATTCGTAGTAGTTTTATCGTATCAATTTTTTCCCCCTTTTTTATAGAAACACTAAATGACAAACAATATCTTAAGCACCACCACCAGTCCTAAGTTCAGTCAACATGACATATATGCATTCATACTTGGTTATTCTAATTACTAAAGTTCTATCATCATATAATGCTAAATTATCATAATATCATATTATAATGCTTGACTGACTGATGCTAAGTGTCAGTAGATAAATAGTGTAGATTAATGTACAATGTTTTATAATAATAATTTATTCTATTTAGTGTCCATTTCATTAATTTAACATATTTAATATTGGGGACATCCAAGTTATTTGACATTTGAACATTTTTTATATAAAAAAAAGTAACGCAATAGTTACTTTCCCTGGTAATTAGTTACTTTTATAATGATGTAACTCAGTTACTAACTCAGTTACTATTTGTGAGAAGTAATTAGTAACTATAACTAATTACTTTTTAAAGTAACATGCCCAACGCTGTGTATTTGTGGCCACTGCATGATGGGATCTGAATAAATGTCAGATGTAGGTCAGTAACTGATATCCCTGGTGCATTTGCTGAGGCTGTCGCATGGTGTGAAGGTCACATGCGAGCACTGATGTTTAAACCAATGCAAGTTCACTGAAAACACAATGACATTTAGAAGCATGCAGATGTCACATTGCTGAATAAAATTCAATTATCTTGTATGCTGTTTTTCACATTGCATATTGTTTCATTGCTTCACAAAGATTAGTGTCACAAACCCCCAGTGATCAAGCCAGAAGAAAAACCTGAAGTTAATAATAAGGTAAATTAGAGACAAGCTTCATTAAAATAAATCAATATGCTTGTTTTGCGCTGTTATTTCACCATACATTCTTGTACTTTTCAGTCCAGATGATTGGCACGAGAAGAAGCAAAGTTTTCAACAGTCTCTCTCTGGGTGCCGCCGTGTTCAAGTGATGTCATACTGTCATCCATTTCACGCGTGAAAATTTCCACACTGGTTTCCAAGTAAGTGGGTTTCTGTTGCACTTTTCCTAGTAGGACGTAGAGGAAAGTTCTACTAAAGATCATTTTGATTTCAGCTCTTTGGATTGTTATAATAATGTTGTCCATACAGTGCAGATATCATTTGTTTCCGAACTCTGAAGATGACCCAGATTCAGTTTCCTCAGAGGCTTTATTTGGGATGTTGTTGTATCGTTTATGTCTCAGCAGTCTTTTAGTCGAAATGAAATCAAACAAAATAAACACGTAATGATCTGTTCTGAATGTAAACAGACTTTAACTCTGGATGGAGAATCAGCAGCTTGATCAGTCTCAGACACCATCTGTTATGTCTTTCACTTCATTCTTTCACTGTAAGTCGTCTTGACAAGCCCTCAGCAAAGATCCCAATGACCAGTTACAAACCCATCACGCCTCGACCAGCGAGGACTGCAATGCAGATTTTAACAAAAAGCACAATAATTGTGCTTACAGCTGGAGATAAGCCAATGGTCTACTCCTGATTGATTCATAATTGATTCTGCTATTTTCTTGATTATTACTGTATTGTATAAAGTACTGTATTGAGTTTTTATCAGTGGCATTCCATCCATATAAACTGCGAACGCTCCGCATACACAGGTCGTCTGAGAGAATGAGTTTGTGGGTTAGTTAATATGAACATGATTATAAATTGATCCCTTGTGATTTGAGATGGAACTTAAAGCTTAATAGAGTGTTGAGTATAAGTACATAAATTATTTATTTCACAAACAATGGTAATTTTCGCTGTTGCCGCCAGATCTCGATTGCGGAAAATTACATTGTGATTGTTGCAAAACTAACTCGACTAAATCAAATGAAAAAAACATAGTAACTGTGTTTTCATGCTTTCTCAAGAAAAGCAAATTTTGAAAGTTCACTGAAAACATATCTTACATATTTGGTCATAGACAATGTTGAAGAAATACGTTATTGTCAACATGCCTAAGTGGTACATAAAAAAAAAAGGTTTAAAAAAATGTTTGTTAAAATTTTAAATAATAACAAACATTAGGAAAAAAAGGAAACAATACAATCCTCAGAACATTTTGAACATTCGGAAGATATTATTTTTAGACTACCTTTGTTTTCCGTATGCTTGCAGTTAAAATCTTTCTCTGATTTATTGTTGTTTGCAATGTTACTTGGCAATATTTCAAAGGTATTATTTTTGGTATTTTGCATGGTCTGTTATTGGAGTAGTGTCACCCGGGAGGGAGTTTTAACTCCTATTAACTGGAAATAAAATAATCATTCAAATACAGTGAATCCCCCTTCTCCCCACCCTCTGAATATTACATATCATAATGTAACTACGTGTAAACATTATTTGGCGTTTTTTTTTACCTGGAAAGCAGCTATATGTTTTTTCTAGCATTCGAATAACTATGGATAAACCTGAAATGATAGAAGAAGAATTGGAGAGTAATTTCATTTACAAATAAGGTAGGAAATGTGCATACTTTTAAATTTACACCTGCCACAGTGTTTCCCTCTTTGAGTGTATCCTAAAGCCGATGGGGATCTTTACCTTAGCACTCAGCATACCTGGTTAAAAAAAAGTCACTACTTGCCACTGTTTTTTATGTACAGACATAGACAATGTTTACACAGGGTAACCTTTATGTAAGACAGCTTCTGAGCTCACTTTATCTTGCAAAACATATCTTAAAATCACATTGAAATACGTCAGTGATTCCCCTAAAGTATTTGAATAATTGCAGTAGTTGGATGGCAACAGTCTAACCTGCTCCTGTGGACTCACTGTCCTGCAAAGTTTATTTCCAACCTGCTTCAGCACACCTGCCTGTGTACTTTCAAGTGATCCTGAAAAGCTTAATTAGCTGGTTCAGGTGTGTTCGATTAGGATTGGCGCTGAGCTCTGCAGGACTGTGGGTCTCCAGGAGCAGGGTTGAAGACCTCTGGTTTAACCCATTTGATGGTAATTGAAGTACTATCATAGTAAAGAGAGATGTAATCTCATTAGGTGATTATTAGTAAGCTGTGCTTTATGGTCATTAAGCTGTGGTTTTAAACAGCTGCTCTCACTGGACCGAAATATATGTGTTTCCTCGACCGCAGGGCAGAAACTACAATGGAAAGAGACTGCATCAACATTTGTAGACACGTCCCTCTGTTAGTGTTTTTTTTTTGTTTTTTTTTTAAATTTATTTATTTATTTATTTATTTTTTAATTTTAGCTGTCAGTGTTTAAGAAAGGTTGACATTACTGCATAAACAAGTTGCTCCATTCCATTCCATTCAGTTCACGTTACAGTGATTGAGTGAGTGACGAGTTGAATGCAGGTGTCACTTCTCAATAACTGAAGTCTTAGCAGAATGAGATCAAAGAGTCACTCTGTCTTGAACTGCAGTGTGAACGAGATGCAAGGTTTTACAAAAACTATTTATAGGGGTGGGTGATAAACTGGTTAAAATTTGACAATCAATAAAAATTGGCTCATTGCTGAAATCATTGCTTGTCTGTCACTCAAAGTCAGAGCATGTGAGCGAAGCGGTGTGACGCTCAGCTCAATATTCCGCTTTGTGGGCGTCACTCAAGGCCAAAGCAAACACTCCGCTAATGTTCCACTCACGCTCGCCGGTAAACCAAATCCCGCTCAGATCACGCTCTGATATTAAATTTCTCCAGTAGACCTAATTATTATTATTATTATTATTATTATTATTTTTTTTTTCTGTTTATAATGAAATTCTCGAATAAATGTCTCAATTAAAGCAGTAGTCCGATAAGTCACACAAATTCATAATTCCATCTGTCTGTATGGCAACACTCGTGTTTACAGAGTCTGTGCTTAGTTTAGAGTTGGTCCCTGTGCTCAGGTATTCTGATAGTTTAAATGGTCTATTTAGAAACAAGAGAACATCACAGTTGTTAGAGATATTTGTCTGTCTCAGTATCAATCATTTATTTTGGTCTAGCTGGGGTTTTCTTCGGGTGTTCAGCTGGGATTGTCTCTGGCATCAGCTCTTGCTGGCCTAATGCCTCTTTTTTTTTTTTTTTTTTTTTTTTAAACATTTAATTATTAGTGGGTACAATTTTATTTTGAGTTTTTAATCAGTGTGCTTATTGCCTATTTTAACTGCAAATCTTGAAACTGATATTATTACGAATGTTTTTCCATCCAGGTCCTCATTAGCTGGGACTGAGGAATCAAAGGTCAAACACGGCAATCAAAGTTTCTCATCTATTACCCAGGTGAAAAAAGTGCACTTGCGTAATATACTTAAAGTGCTCTATTTTTGCGTACTAATTTTGTACTTAATATACTAAAAATGATTTTTTAGTACTTCTTAAGATAAACTAAGTGTACTCAACTGTGCTATTTTGGGACACCACGAATATGAACTACAATGTGCTTTTAACATACTATCTCTGTATTTAAAATTTAAACCATATTTCATACACTAGTACTGTCACAATTCACTGTAGAGGAAGCACGCAGGAGGCATGAGTAAATGTTCAAAGTCTTTAACCCACAGAACACAGGGGAAATCTACACAATAGGAGCTTGAGCAACACATGAAGTAAACAAGTAGACCCGACACGGAGAAACACACAGACAGGAACTTAAATACACAGGATAATTAATTAAACACAGGTGCAGGGGATGAACGAATTAGACAGGAAGAGGAAAATAACCAAATATGGGCATAAACACTGGGACACAGGGAGCACGTGGGGAGCAAAACACACACGGGCAGTCCAGACTCCTGACATATCGCCCCCTCCCGCACCGTGGAAACAACATGGGGAGGGGCGGGCAGGAACTAAGGAGGAGGACGGATATCCGGGAGGAGGACAACGGGCAGATACCAAGTCAAGTCAAGTCAAGTCACCTTTATTTATATAGCGCTTTTAACAATACAGATTGTGTCAAAGCACTTAACAGTATCAAATTGGAGGATAGAGTGTCAGTAATGTATAATAATAAGATTAAACACTCAATTTTCAGTTAAAGGCATTTCATTATTGAATTCAGAGATGTCATTGTCTAGCTCAGTTTAGTTTAAATAGTATCTATGAAATCAAATTGACGATAATCGTTAGAAATTAAGTGTCCCCAACTGAGCAAGCCAGAGGCGACAGCGGCAAGGAACCAAAACTCCCTCTGTGACAGAATGGAGAAAAAAACCTTGGGAGAAACCAGGCTCAGTCGGGGGGCCAGTTCTCCTCTGGCCAGGATATTATTGTTTATTTTTTTACTTATTGTTTTAATTAAATTTTAAATGTATAAATGTATTATATTTCTATTTTTATATTGTTACAATTTCTAACAATAATAGTATTATGTAGTTAGGTATTTTATTATATTATAGTTATTTTGTTTAATTTTAAGTTTTATTGTATTTAAGTCAAGGTCTTCACTGGGGATATGTCCCCGTGGCTCATCCAGGTGATAGAAGCAGGTCATTTGTAACTCTAATGAGAGCAGTCTCAGTACTATGATTCGGTCTAAATCCTGACTGGAATTCCTCACAGATACCATTTTTCTCTAAGAAGGAATATAATTCTGAGGATACTACCTTTTCTAGTATCTTTGACAGAAAAGGGAGATTTGAGATCGGTCTGTAATTAACTAGATCTTTGGGGTCAAGTTGTGTTTTTTTAATGAGAGGCTTAATAACAGCCAATTTGAAGGTTTTGGGGACATATCCTAATGACAATGATGAAATAATAATAGCCAAAAGAGGATCTATGACTTCTGGAAGCAGCTCTTTTAGTAGTTTAGATGGAATAGGGTCTAACATACATGTTGTTGGTTTAGATGATTTAACAAGTTTATACAATTCTTCCTCTCCTATAATGGAGAATGAGTGGAATTGTTCCTCAGGGGATCTATAGTGCACTATCTGATGCGATACTGTAGCTGACGGCTGCATGGTTACAATTTTATCTCTAATAGTATCGATCTTGGAAGTAAAGTAGTTCATAAAGTCATTACAGCTGTGCTCTTGGGAAATGCCAACACCTGTTGATGCTTTATTTTTCGTTAATTTAGTTACTGTATTGAATAAATACCGGGGGTTATGTTTGTTTTCTTCTAGAAGAGACGAAAAGTAATCAGATCTAGCCGTTTTTAATGCTTTTCTGTAGGATAGGGTACTTTCCCGCCAAGCTATACGAAATACCTCTAGTTTTGTTTTCCTCCAGCTGCGCTCCATTTTCCGGGCTGCTCTCTTTAGGGTGCGAGTGTGCTCATTATACCACGGAGTCAAACAGTTTTCTTTGATCTTCCTTAAGCGTAAAGGAGCAACTGTATCTAAAGTGCTAGAAAAGAGAGCGTCCATAGTTTCTGTTACATCATCACTGTCGCTGTTGGATATGCTGAGGAATTGAGATAAATCAGGAAGATTACTTACAAAGCAATCTTTTGTGGTAGAAGTGATGATTCTACCATACTTGTAACAAGGAGTAGAATTTACATTTTTAGCTATATGGAGTTTACACAAGACTAGATAATGATCTGAGATATCATCGCTTTGCTGCAGAATTTCAACACCACTAACATCAATTCCATGTGACAGTATTAAATCTAGAGTATGATTTCGACAATGAGTAGGTCCTGAAACATGTTGTCTAACCCCAATAGAGTTCAGAATGTCTATGAATGCTGATCCTAATGCATCTTTTTCATTATCGACATGGATATTAAAATCAATTAAGACTTTATCTGCAGCCAGTACTAACTCAAATAGAAAATCAGAAAATTCTTTAATAAAGTCTGTGTGGTGCCCTGGTGGCCTGTACACAGTAGCCAATACAAACATCACAGGGGATTTATCACTAACACGTGTTTCTCTAGATAATGTTATACGCAGCACCATAACTTCAAACGAGTTATACTTAAAGCCTGCCCTCTGAGAAATACAGAGAATATTGCTATAAATTGTAGCAACACCTCCCCCTTTACCTTTTGGACGTGGCTCATTTTTATAGCAGTAATCTTGGGGGGTAGACTCATTTAAAGTAATGTATTCATCTGGTTTTAGCCATGTTTCTGTCAAACAAAGCACATCTAGCTTATGGTCAGTGATCATATCATTTACAAATAGTGCTTTTGTAGAAAGGGACCTGATATTCAGTAAGCCAAGTTTTATCAGTTGTTTCTCTGTATTGTAAACATTTTTTATTTGTTGAACATCAATTAAATTGTTACTTTGGTTTGGACGTTGTCTGTATTTTCTAGTACGGGGAACAGACACAGTGTCTATAGTGTGATATCTAGGTGAAGGAGTCTCTATGTGCTGAGAATTAACTGACTTCTGTGACGTGAGGCGGCTAGCAGACGATCGGTTTAGCCAGTCTGTCTGCTCCCTAACCTGGGCCCTAGTTAGTCAAGTACGAACTCTAAGACTATGTGCCATATTTCTAGAGAGAAGAGTGGCACCACCCCAGGAGGGATGAACACCATCTCTTTTCAACAGGTCAGGTCTGCCCCAAAAACTCTTCCAATTGTCTATGAAACCTACGTTATTCTGCGGGCACCACTTAGACATCCAGCCATTGAGTGACGACAGTCTGCTATGAATCTCATCGCCACGGTAAGCAGGGAGGGGACCAGAGCATATTACAGTGTCTGACATCGTACTTGCAAGTTCACACACCTCTTTAACATTATTTTTAGTGCTCTCCGACTGGCGAAGTCGAACATCATTAGCGCCGACATGGATAACAATCTTATTGAATTTACGTTTAGCATTAGCCAGCACTTTTAAATTTGCCAAGATGTCAGGCGCTCTGGCTCCCGGTAAACATTGGACTAGGTGGCTGGTGTCTCTATTTTCATGTTCCGTACAATAGAATCGCCAATTACTAGAGCACTTTCATCAGGTTTCTCAGTGGGTGCGTCACCGAGTGGGGAGAACCTGTTTGATGTTCTGATCGGAACGGAAGAGTGGTGTTTTGACCCGCGACTAGGCCGTCTTACAGTCACCCAGTTGCCCTGCTGCACGGGCACAACCGGAACCGAACAATGTACAGAAGTCCCTGAGCTAGTCGCATCCAAAGCAGTATCTACAGCCCTCACATTCTTACTATCCTCAACTAAAGTTTGGATGCGTGTCTCTAGTTCTAAAATCTTCTCTGTCAGCCTAACTATTTCCCTGCATTTATCACATGTGAATCCCTCGTCGCCGACAGAGAGAGATAAACTGTATATGTGACATGAAGTGCAAACAACAAGAGAAGGAGAAGCCATTGCTCACCGTGATTGATGAATGATACGAACTTAACTTACCACTTACCACTGTTGTTTGATGAACTTGTGAAAAAACGGAGCGAGAGAGAAATGAAAATGGAGCGAGAAAAAAGAAAACAATAATAGGCGCGAATAGAAACATGAATGGAACCGCGAGTAACAAGCTAACCGGCTAACGCGCTGCACGCGCGCTGCACTCGCAGTTTTAAAAGCGAACGATCAAATTAGTTAGATTAGTTTGATAGATAATACCAGAAATATGGTGGGAATTAAGTTATATATTATCACTTTAAACAACAGAGAGTGAAAGTAAGGTAAAGATTCAATAAAAAAGCGGAGCTACAATCGCAAACCTCTCAGCAGCACAACAGACAGGAACAGACTGAAGCAATCGATCAGCAATCAGCGATCAAACAACCAATCAGCCAAGATACCAGGGAGGCGATGAAGGAGGGAGGAGCCAGGGAGGAGACAGCAGGGGCCCAGAGCAGGAGTAGCACAGCAGGACCCAGGCCACAGCCATGATGACGGCCCACGGTGGAGCCGACGGAGGGAGAAGCCATGGAGGAGGAATGGCCACCGACTCCAGGGGGGCGGCCAACAGCGGTGGAGCAGGTGGTAGAGGAGCCCGAGGCGGAGATCCAACAAGTCAGGGGGATGCTGAGGATCCGGGGGTCCAGGGTGGAGCTGAGGGCTCTGGTGACCGAGGCGGAGGTGGAGATCCGGAGATCCGTGGCGGAGCCGGAGCGACTGAGGGGCCGAGGGGATGAAGGAGCCTGACGGAGCCGGAGGGACGAAGGGATGGGGTGCAGCCGGTGGAGTGGAGTCCTGAAATGCAGCATGGTCGATGCCAGATCAAGGCGGAGCAGAAGGGACGAGGGAGCCCGGTGGATCGATGGATGACGGTGGAGGCGAGGGTGCTAGGAGCCGAAGTGGAGCTGCTGGGTCAACGGGCCGAGGCGGAGTCCGGGCCTCGGAGGCTGGAGGCGGAGGTGAGGGATATTCCAGCCTCGGCGACACTGGAGGACGGCAGTCCCGCGGCGCTCGCACCGAACAGATAGGGGGCTAAGGCCGAGCAGAGGGGCTGCCAGATGACGGCGGTGGAGGAGGCAGGAGTGGGTGGGAGGACGGGCATTTGTGAGCCTCCTCTGGGCTGAACAAGGGAACAGGATGACGCTCTGGAATATCGGGCTCTGGAGGGCACTCTCGAGGAGCAGGCACTGGAGGGCGCTTTCGAGGAGCGGGCACTAGAGGTTCGGGAGCCCCCTCTGGGCTGGACATTGGGACCAGAGACAAAGGAGGGCTGGATGGGACCAGCAGGGACAACGGAGAGAGGAGAGGGGGCAGGTCAATCTCCAGATCAGTTTCCCAGTCTATCAGGTCCCCTTCCAAATCCAGCAGCCCCAGATGTATAATCAGCTCACCCTCATCCGTGATATAGTTGGCAGAGCTCCACTCCGCGCTCTCGCCGTCCACGGATTGCTCCCTCGCGGTGAGCACTGTCACCAGCTCTCGCACCTGGTCTGACGGGTTGGGCTCAACGTCCGGGGCGATCCTCCGCTCAGTCGCTCAGTTTTGCGCTAGCTCGTCAATCGCGGCGGGAAATGTCTCTCCGTCATCGGTGGGCTCGGGCTGATGCTCCGCACCACGGGGAGATGGTGGGCTGGGCTCTGGGTCAGGAGTGGATCTGGCCTTCTGGATTTCTCCCCAGAGTCCACTCCACTAAGGCGGCGAATTCTGCTCGAGGACCATCTTCGGACGATGATGCTCTGCGCGGGCCGTTCAGGCTATCATCATAGAACACGCAGAGCGCGTCGTCTGGGTAGCTGGTGAGCTCCACGAGGGCCAGAAACAGTCTGGTATTGTCCTCGAGCGAACGCTCCCCCTGCGCCAGCAGGAGGAGGAGGAATTCCGGGCGGACAAGGGGATACATGAGGGCACAACGTACTGCAAGTGGTGACCTAAATACATTTTTAAATACAGAGATAGCATGTTAAAATTTAAATTCACGGTGTCCCAAAATAGCACAGTTGAGTACACTTAGTTTATCTTAAGTTTATCTTAAGTACTAAAGAATCATTTTTAGTATATTAAGTACAAAATTATTGTGTGAAAATAGAGCACTTTAAGTATAATTATGGAAGTGTACTTTTTTTTTAACCTGGGTAGACTGGAGAACACTCGATCTGAACTTCCTACAGGTTTGGCAGAGAGGAGCCGTGTTTATGAAGACTCGGCACTTTATAAATCTGGTTGAGGATCTAAAAGGCTTACAGGAAGATTTGATGGCTGCTATTTTTGTCTTTTATCAGGCTGAAATGCAGTACGGCTGGCACTCTTTTGTGGCCACACACGACAATGCACACATGTGATTTACTAACTCAATTTATGCTAATAACAACCAGAGTAAACAGATCAGATAAATCCTGTTAGCAATTGCCGTGGTCAGCATGTCTCCTGTGTTCAATACATCAAGAGAAAGCAATTAGGGAAGATGGTAGAACATCTTAACATTTAAGTGATGTATTTTAAAACAACAAACAAACAAACAAATAAAAAAAACACTATGTAGTTTGAATTATGTTGAAACCTGAAGGAGAACTTAAATTTTATTAAGAGTAGTGTGTGTGTGTGTGTGTGTGTTAACAAAGGCTGTGTCTTTGAAAGAAATGTTAAATAAGTCTTTGAGTGTGTCTTCTAAAGGCTGGCCACACACTTGAAGATTTTAAGGCCGATTTGCACCACTGAAATGATTGGGGAGTATGGTCCGATTCAAGACTTGTTGCAAATGATTTTTTGTCCAAAAAATCCTCTATTGTGTTGTCATTACTATTATTTAACTGCTCCTGATTGAGACAGAGCTTCCCCAAACTCAAACAAGTTTGATATTTACGACTCTTGATCGGGCTGCCTCTGACGTGATACCTGCGATAGACAATGAGCGCGAGCAAACGTCACTTACCGGATGTCGCATGGTACTATAGATGAAACTTGGCAGCCACAAACATGCCACGAAAGTAGAGTACTGAGTAAGAACATCACCCATATTCTTTTTTTTTTTTTTTTTTCACTGTACAACAGTAACTGAAGAACATTAGATTTACAAAGACAGTGGATATTATCATAATACTGCATTATGATATAGTGCAAAAATGTTCCACCCAAGGCTTTGTTTACATAATCTAACCATTCATAACATTTCATTATACAAGTGTGTATAGTGTGCCGAAATCAACCACACAAAAGGACCTCAGTGGTCTAATGCATTTCACTGTCATTTCTCAATGCATCTGTTTCTGTGTAATGTGCTCACATTGTCAGAGGGGTTCAACCATTGATGAGGATGGATAAGATCAAACAGAATCTATGATGGGCATTCAAGACACTCAGCCTCAAACATCGCACCATAGTTACAGTGATATCTCCATTTCCAATTCAATAGCTCTTCTCCAGTTAGAAGATGCTGGAGTGAAGTATTGTAGTTGGCATGTATAGGATCAAGGTGAATGAGATTCTCAATCTGTTCTATTGCTTTGTGATTGTTTATGATGACAAAGAAAATGAAGATTTTGACCTTTTAATTAGTGATTTGGGTGCAAGGGTAGAACAATAGTAATGTGTAGCACTGGTAGCCATAGAATAGACTGAGCCCATTTCTACCTTTACCAGTGTTACACGTTGTGTGTGTGTGTGTGTGTGTGTGTGTGAGTGATAAAACTTAGACAATATGTTAAAAGGCTGTTAATGCAAGGAATTTACTCAAGATGCAATAAGCACCATTTGATGTACACTTAACCCTTTTGTGCATGCTGCTCTTTCAATAAGCAGGTTTCTCCCCACCACAGTTTATTCAGTCTTTCCATGCACTGTCTGTAAAAACCTGTAAGAATCCTGCATATGCACTTACAGGGTTTGACCCTTAACCTGAGTACAGCTTTCACTAGGGCTGCGTCAAAAAGTCTTTCACTGGTTAGTACCATGTCAAGGTTTTAGAAATGAATGTTTAACATGCAGCCATACCCAATAACTGTCAGTAGTGAGCACATCTCCTTTGTTCCATCGTTTATATGGATACGTAAAAAGTGTTTTTTTTTTCTTTCTCATCTTTGTTTCTCCCTCATTAGTTATCCAGAGTCAAAAATGAACCACAGATACTTGGCTCATTATGGAATCAGTGCAGGTTGCTAATGCTGTGGGAATATGGCCAAACTTTTGGATTTATTGATTGAAACATTCTTGATGTTGTTTTATTGGAAAATTGGAGCATTATTTCAGTTTCATCATTTAGGTTTATATCTTGAGTAACTAAAATGCTGCATGTGCCACTAATGACTTTTTTGTGCCAAGAAAAAAAAGGATTCAATTGGTTTGGAGAATAAGTTAACAGAATAAGTTAACAGCTTGTTGGCATATTTACCTGCAGAAGAGTAAACTTAATCAAAGTTCCATTTTCTTCTGTTGAAATTACAAATTAATATGAACAAGGTGATAATTGCTACATGATGCTGTTTAAGCGATGTTTGATCTGATCACACATTATAACAGGACATGCTGTTGACCAGTCGCTCTACTAAACTTTAGAAAATCACTGCAGCAACAGAGAATAGTGTTCAAGTCTGTGGTGCATTGAGGTTTTAGTCTTTGTAAATTAAATGTGATTCAAGTCAATTCAAGTCACCATGATTTATATATCGCTTTTTACAATGCAGATTGTGTCAAAGCAGCTTTACAGTATTAATCAGGGAAATAGTGTGTTGAAATAGTGCGCTGTTCTCCTGTTACAGAGCCGACGAGACGAGAGACATCCGGATCCATTTGCAAGGCTTTATTTTGAGACGTGGTCATGAAACAGGCATAGATTCAATAATGGCAAACAGGTACAACATAGGCAAGACAAAGAGTAATCCTAGAGCAAGTGTGGGTCTTTGATCAGTGTACAATATCCAACAGGGCAAGGCAGAGAGATAATCCAGGTTCACAGCAATAATCCAGGCAGGGGCAAACTGAGTCCAAACGGCAAGGCTAGGGTTAATCCAGGAAACACGGGCAAGAATCAGAACACGAGAAAACAAGGCAAGGCAAGACTATAATAACTAAAGTGGGCTCCGTAGAGATGCTATCGCTAGGAGAGTGATATACGCAATACAATACTCGGCGAACTGAGTACTTTTATATGGTGTGTGTAATAGCTCACAGGTGAGCGTGTGATTGGTGACAGCTGTGTGTGTGTCGTCAGTGCAATGATTGATGGGAATTGTAGTCTGGGGTAATGTGACAGTCTGTGCAATGTGTGAGTCAATGTGATGGAGGAGTGACCTCTGGTGGCGAGCGAATGGAAGTCCATGGACCGGATTCATGACATCTCCTCTGGCCAGATGAAACCAGCAGTTTAATTCTAGGCTGCAGTAAAATCAGATTGTGCAGAGGACTCATCTGGTTCCCGTGGTCTTGTCCCGATGGCCATCTAGGAAACAAGGTCTTCACTGGGGATCTGTCTCTGGGGCTCATCTAGTTGTCCTGGTCTCTGCTGACATTCAGGGCTGTAGAGATCATCTCTAGGTCCTGATCCACCATCTGGGCTGGATATGGACTGGATCTGGTGGCTACGGTGACCTTGGAATAATAAAGAAACAGACTAATATTAACGTAGATGCCATTTTTCTTACGATGTAACAAGTACATTGTGTGTTATGGGAAGTGTTCCCGGTTCCGGTTGACCTAATTAATGCAGCCTAACAATCCTTTAACAGATTTGAATAGAAATGTGTTACTGTGTTATGTGTAAGCCAGGTCAAGTCAAGTCACTATTATTTGTATAGCGCTTTTAACAATGCAAATTGTGTAAAAGCAGCTTTACATCAGCTTGATATAAAGCTGGGTGACTTTACATCAGCTTTACAGTATTTAGATGGGGAAATAGTGTATCGAAATAGTGTCATTCTCCTCTGGCCAGACAAAATCAGTAGTTTAAATCTAGGCTGCAGCAGAGTCAGATTGTGTAAAGGACTCATCTGGTTCCTGTGGTCTTGTCCCGATGTCCGTCTAGGAGACAGGGTCTTCACTGGGGATCGGTCTCTGGGGCTCATCTAGTTGTTCTTGTATCCGCTGACGTTCAGGGCTGTAGAGCTCATCTCTAGGTGCTGATCCACCTTCTTCTCTTTTTAGCGTTTGCATTGCGTGCCCAGCCACAGAATAGCATCTTGTTCAGCCAGGTGAAGAGCCTTGAGTCCGCCGTTGAAATGAGTCAGCGGGCACTCGTTGACAATGTGCTGCATGGTTTCTGGTTCCCCACAGCTGCAGTTCGGATTGGTGGCTTGGCCCCACCGGACAAGGTTGACTGCACATCGGCCTTGTCCCATCCGGAATCGGTTCAGCAATGACCAGTGTCGTCGAGGAAGGTCGAAGCCAGGAGGGCAGACCAATGGCTCAGCAACGAGGGAGTGATTCACGACATCAGTTGCTGCCCACTCATCACTCCATGCCGAATTGGCTGTCATATCCTCTGGTGGCGGGTCCAGCCAAACAGGTTTTCTCAATGGCAGGTGGGCTGCTGGATGCAGTGTGATGTCCGGCTGATCCACCATCTGATGTGGATACGGACTGGATCCGGGTGGCTGCAGTGACCATCTGATCTGGATACAGTCTGGATCTAGGTGGCTACGGTGACCTCGGAATAAGAAAGAAACAGACTAATATTAGCGTAGATGCCATTCTTCTAACAATGTAACGAGTACAGCGGGTGTTTTGGGAAGTATTCCCGGTTCCGGTTGACCTAATTAATGCAGCCTAACAATCCTTTAACGGATTTGAATTATAGAAATGCGATAGTGTATTATGTGTAAGCCAGGTTAAAAAGATGGGTTTTTAATCTAGATTTAAACTGACAGAGTGCGTCTGCTTCCCGAACAGTGTTAGTTAGTTAGATAATGTAATGTAATGTAAGTCCCATCTGTATCCAGTATGCACATGTTGATCTGTTGAGATGATCCATTGAGTCACATGCTTTGCTGTTCTTCTAGCTTTTAGCTAAACAATTAAGTCAGTTTGACCAAACCCTGAGTCTTGTGTGCAGTGCTGATCTTTCAGTAAGCCATTCTGGAATTCTGATAAGTAGTCATCTGATGTGTGACTTTCATCAAAGCATTTAGCTCCTTTTAGTTCCTGGTTATGTCATCGCCAACAGCTGTAATTGCTCAGCACTGATGAGTTCAGATGCCAGCCTCAGATATGATGAACACTATTGAGGGAGACACTCTCATATATTCAGCTATGGAAATACCAGGGTAATTTTAAATGACACCCCAAAAAATCATTCCCAGCAATTATGTCTTATCCTGATTGTGAATCGTTTGTTCGGAACTGTTTGTTAAAAATCATTATTTCAAAAAGTTGCCAGCAACAATTTATCAAACAAGGGTAAGTGAAGGCCAGAGATGGATGTGCATTTAAGGTGGGCTACGGTGAGGCGATACACACCTTTAAAATGATTCCAAGTGTTTACATGTCAATATCAGTTCTTTGGTTGCCATTGTCCCTTATCCATCAAAATCTAGCTTATATTTCATATGAAAAGCAATAGATCATCAGTAGACCAGTCATTTAGGAGGCTACTGCTGAAGTGACAGATTATACTGTCCAGAAAAACATGTTGTCGTGTTCTGCAGTTTATTCTCTCCTACTCCTCCAAACACTGACTGAGCTCCTAATTAATGGATCATAATAAATGTGTCTGTGCCGCATATTATCTGCCCAGGGCTTGATGTGATGGAGATTTCATTTGTTTTGCTCTGTGCGAGCGAGCATGTGTCACATGTTGAATGTTTTGCTCACAGCTGTTTTTCCTGCTGTGACGGTATTTGCATTTTCCACATCTAGATTGACCAGACTCTTACCTGGGCTTGCTTTCTCTTATCATAATTACTCTCTCTCTCTCTCTCTCTCTCTCTCTCTCTCTCTCTCTCTCTCATATCACTCTGATTTTATCTGGACCAGCTGCTTCCTGTTTAACCCTCTTTGTTCTTTACAAGGTTTGTCCTTTTCCAACCTCCTTTTCTTAAAAAAAAAAAAAGAATTTACCCCCAAACTTCTGTCATTTATTTACCCTCAAGTGGTTCCACTTGCTCTGTGTGTGTGTGTGTGTGTGTGTGTGCGTGCGTGTGTGTGTGTGTGTGTGTGTGTGTGTGTGTGGAACAGAAAATATATTTTTTTAAAAAACTAGTGTCTGACTTTATAAATCCTGAACTATACCACACAACTTGTATACTTCTGATATTTTACTTAGAATAAACATTCTGTGCTGTACGCTGACAAAATAAAAGCATACAGATTTGTAAGGCTGAGTAAATAATGGCAGAATTGTAATTTTGGTGAAATTATTCTTTTAATCTCTGCATACAACATGAGCTGCTATGCTGATCCGGCCATGATCTTTAATTACCACTAATGGAAAGCTGAATCTGCTCTGCTATGGACAATAATTCTAATGTCACTGATCCTGGAAGGTGAATGAATTCCCTGTTCTTCCCTCCACCTCACTGACCTAACCAAGACAGATTTCCTGACATGCGGCGTGTGGCTCGCTTTAACCTGCAATTCTTTTCATTTCGCCTGCATTGCGGTTATTAGCGACGACAGAGATTGCTTTAACCAGTAATAGTATCATTTGATTAAATTCCATGTCATTAAGGCTTTGAATTATAGGTAAAATGTTGCTTTTTATCTTATGAAATGGAACAAGAACATTCAGAAACTGATGTCTCAGTAAATTGCATTTTCCCCCTTCTTGACTAATATGCCATGATTTATAATAGCAAGAGTTCACCATGACCCCAAACATGATGAACCACAAAAACCCCATCATTCCCTCTCAGTGATCCAGTGATCGAGACGAGATCAAATAAACTGGGCTGCAAACACACAAACAGTATAGTACAGTACATAATGTGTATAGTATTTGCACTATTTATGCTTATTAGTAGATCTTTGAGGATTATGTGTAGTTTAATCTTTACCAGGAATATGGTTGGGAACCACTGCATAAGATGAACCAATCTGATGTTTAAAAAAAGTGTGCACTTGACAGAGTTGTTGAGAGAGATCGACACTGGTACTGAGAGAGCTGGAGGCAGCGCTGCACTTCTGAGCACAAAGAACGTATGCAGAAGAAAAGCTTGATGCTTGTCTGGAAATGGCAGGCTCGCTGATTGAGCTGGCATCACTAACGCAGGTACTTGGCAGCGTCTTCTAGCCATAGATTGCAGTTAAAGTGGCTCCTTCAGCCGTGGCACGGCAAGAGTGCAGCATTAATAGAATCATCAGGAATCATTAAGGTGTTTAAGAGGATTTGAGGGTTGAACTTCAGGAGGCTGCTTGCTCTAAGCGTTTCCGAGGTGTCACTGTCTGGACGCTAAATCCCACCAGAGAATCCTAGAAGCTCGTATTCTCTGTCATAGAAATGTAAGTCTTGGAGAACAGTGAGATTTGTGCCATCTCGAGAGTTTATACTGGGTTATATCACTTTGTGATCATCTTGAAGGTGTAAGATGTTTATTTTCTGTTATCCAATTACATGGACTAAAAAGACTAATCATTTGTACAATCATTTTGAAATATCAAATGTACAAAAATGCTTACATAATAGAAGAACATGTCAAAATCAATATATGTGTGTCCTGTTCATTGTCACTGGATGCACTGTATGGAAAGCGTTCACCGCGTGAGTCACAGAGACTTAGGCTTTTTATTTGATATGATGAAAATCAAGTTTATATGGACTCCTGTAAGCAGGTATTGATGTTATACTAATGTATCTCTCAGAACAGGGTCTGGAGAATTGCGATCTGAACATCTCTACCAATTCATGTTCAAAAAACGATGATCGCACTTGCATTAGGATTGCGTGGTTATGACAACAATCATAATTGCAGACAATTGCCCTTGACATCATAATCGTGATTATTGATTGCTCTTCAGTTCTGCTCAGAAGTTAACATACTCCAAGAGGGAAAACTGCATGTTATTATTTATTTTTTTAAATTATTTTGTTTAAAGATCATATTTAGTACTGCCTTTCAGAAACTCTATAAAATACTTATGTTTCCCAGAAGACAAAATAAGTACAATTTACTGTAATCATCCAATTCAAAAAGTTTACATCATTCGACTTTTAATGCATCGTGTTTCCTTCCTGAGAAACAGCAAAAGTTTTCACCTTTTGTAATAGTTGAGTTCCTTAGTTGTCCTCAATGTATGTAAACCTATAAGCACAGCTGTATATCTGCTATATAAAATAATAAATTCAATAGATGTCATCCATACTGTCTAGCCCTAAAACTGCTTTATGTTAAAGCATTAAAGCATTATAGACATATTAGCATGATTTTCTGCTTTGAAACAATGTATTGTGAAATTAATACATTTTAAAGAAAGATTGATGAAATTTATATTAAAATTCTATCTGATTAGCCATTGTATTCATATGCTCATCATGTTTTGGTATCTGTTATGTGAGATATGATGGACATTTATAGGGGAAATAATGTCTATGTAAGGAACAAGGCCTCTGAGGGTTAAATGGCTTTGACTCAGACTCAGTATTGGACAGCTGTTCTCAGATGAAAATGTCCTGAAAAGTGTTTTCTAGCAAGTGCTAATGGATTCTGAGAATTCTCTCGTCAGTGCTGGTGTCCAGAGTGCTGGCGTCTGTGACGGCGGGTGAGTGCTCGCAATTGTAAGCATTAGACTCTGTCTATACTGCAACCTGCTTGTCTGGTGAATAAAAACATCTCAGAATCTGTTCAAATGCCACTTAATAGACAGCCATAAATGGTCGGGTTTTACGGGTTTACCTACCTAGCATTTTCGCATTTGGGTCCTGGACTCTGGAACATCCTTCCTGGTAAAGTTCAGGGCTCAGACACATTCTCTCTGTTTACATCTAGATTAAAGACACATCTCTTTAACCAAGCATTCACATAATTCATCTCATAATTTTGTACTATAGTTTGTACATAACCTTGTATTTTTTTCTAGATTTTAGATCAAATACACGATTATATTGTGTTTGAAATGTAATGAACAGCAGTTACACTTATTATTCTTCATTTGCTTTTCTTTTTCTCCCTAGGGAAACCAATCCTGGATGCCCATCCCAAAGTAAATAGAGAATCTCCAGACTGAATCCATTGCACTTTATTCTAGGTCTTCTCAGATGCAGATTTGAGCGGTTATTCACTGAAAATCTTCCCCTCCGCTGCAGAGCAGCCGTCTGTTTATAATATATAAACTCTTGTACGTCACACAGATTTTCTGCTCTTATTTAAATGGGGAGTTGAGAGATGTCACATATGACAGAAGCAAAACCTTCTTATCCTGTATTGATAGATCCGTGACCTCAATATTTTAAAACTCTCACCACAAAAACTCACAATATTGTTGATTTGAAGTTTAAGTTTTTATTTGGATGTGGAGTTTGAACAGTTTTGGCTCTCTGTCTGAAGTGTCTTTTTTTAAAGACTTCATATTTGTTATTTGTCTTATTGCATCACATAGTGTCGTTCGTTACAGACAGATCCATATGTGCATTGGCGTTGTTTTTGATGAAAGCTCTTGGCTGCGGTTCTGGAGGACTGGATCTCTCCTGATCTCAGTGTCCAGGTAACTGATGCCACACCTCTACATTCAGAATGATTTCAGTAAGCAGCTTGTCTCTCAGACTGGTTGGCCTTGAATTCTGTAAGATGAAAGACTCTTGAACAGCTTGTGTTTACTAGGAAGGATAGAAACAGTAATATTCAGACACACACAGTTCTGGGATGAACTCGCGGTGCGCCCATCTTAGATATTGCAGAGCATCTTTTGTATTCAAACAGCTTTAACAAGTTGAATTCCTTTCCACACGACACCCATCAACATTTGAGCAACATTTGCCACAGTGAAAGGAACTTGAGGTTTGTGATTTGGGGATAAATGTCACTTCTTAATTAATAATTGAATTCCAGATGTATGACATTCATTTTAATAGGTGCCCATTTTTGTGGAAACTATGTAAAGTTAACTAATATGATTATGATAAAGATTTTAATGCACTCTATAATGAAAATATGATAAATGAAATATAATTATTCTAAATGCAGCCACAGAGAAAAAGGATCTGGACACGTTTCTCAAAATAACTGAATTATTCTGTATATGAAACATTTCTGTACAGTAAGCTTTAATTTGAAATATTTGTGTTTGTGTCTTGATTTTCTGCTTTTCTGGTAATGGTAATCTGTCTTTGTATTATACCTTGATAGCAGTAGATTATCTTCTCATGTAGGGATGTGCCCGAATCCGAATACGGTATTCGGAAAGGTAAAGGTATACTACGGCAACCGTAAAGGGAATATATACGATACTTACGAGATATGAGAAAAATATAATTCAATGCTTTTTCTCACAATTATATCGTTGGGTAATTATCCTGTATATAAATTGCGGGCATCAGGGAACCGTTATTAATATGCGGGACATTGAAATCACTTACGAACGCGCGTTTGCTTTTTACTTTCACGATCACACATAGCCTGCTCTGCTACAGAGCGGCAGTACTTACCACACATTTCACAAGATTAGATGTTTGTCAGTGGTGCTCAGGATCTGTAAATCATTTGACATCGTTCTATCGGTCATCTCTCGTTACCTCTCTCTGTTTATGTGGTAAGTAAAATTTTATGTAATGTAATGTAACAGGCTACTGCTAGCAAGCGGCTAACCGTGTCCCTTTTGTGGCTCCGTAGAACGCATTATTCGTTTTCCGTGCCTTTCTGAACATGGATTTGCTATTTGGGCACATCTCTATTCAAAGCATCTTTTTTTCTTTTCTTTTTTTTTTGCATCCTCTGAGTGCACATTATTCAAACATCTCTAACCCTAACTAAAAACACTTGATGAAGTAAGCCTGGCTTTAATAAGCATAATAAAAGAAAACATCCAGAAGAATGTTTGTCAGCTGTCAGGAGATTATGAGCTTTTTCACAGCTATGCCCACATTTATTTCATCTAACGCTGCAGAAGGCTGTGACGTCACTCGTCATAGACTGTAAGCTACTAAACATTCAGAATATTTATTCAGATGTCTTGGGAAGGTCAAGCTTTACTGGTTTTGATTCAAATTTTGGGTTTTGGGTGTTTTTCCTTTTAAACGGATCAGATTTAATATTTAACTGTAACTAACCTGACTAAACTCAACTCTTTTGTGATTCTATGTTCTTCTTTAGCTATAGAAACGTCATTTCATTGTCTGCAGTTAGCTGGTATTTGTTCACTTAAAACTACGATCATGCCAGGAATGTGCTGTCTTTCACTTTCATTTTATTGATGTAATCCCTGTGAATGGTGTGAGGAATGATTACTTTGTTAAATGGAGAGCCGGAGGATAAATAAGAAAAATAGGGAATTTTTCCCTAATAATTTCCTAAAAAGGAGAAATAAAGAGAACACTGAGCAGCGGACAAAGAGAAAGCTTTTTCCTTTGCTTGAGCTCATGCAACTTACGAAGGAACAATTGGTTCTTCGACCTTCATTTCTGCTCAACTGCATTTCATTAACCTCTAGAATGGCCCTCATCAGACCTTGTGGTGCTGCACCTCCAGTTATACTATATATGATTACTTATTATAGATTTATATATTAGACTTGACATGTCTGAGGAACTATAGGTAATCAGTGTGATCAGCTTCTTTTTTCTACATCAGCTCTCTTCGGTAATAATATAAGCACTTCAGGACATTAATGATTTATGTTGACAAATGTCTTTTTTTTCCTGCCATCACTTGCACATGGGTTTCCCTGTGTTTCTTTATCAGTGCTGAATTGGGACATTCAGTATCCTCATGTTTAGAAATCTCAGTGAGCTCAGACAGATGTCCTCATAGAGAACCATCAATCATGACCAGCTCTGGATAATTATATTTCTGTTGAATTTCAGAATGAAACGGTTAATAATAGCCATATATAATGTTTGTATTTGACGACATTTTCGGCCACAGCCACAGCCAAATACTACATTTGACATCTGGCCCATGTCTTGTGTGCCGTCTTAAACCCGGTACCATCTCTGCCAAACCCGGGCCATGTTTGGCCCACATGCTGTATGCCAGTGCCGGATGAATGTCAGCTGTGCCAGATGCATGCCAAATCTGGGCCAAATTTGTTTGCTGACTGGGTTGTTGTTGCTGTATGATTAATATTAAGAAAGTGGTGTCACTTTAAGAGAATGCACTGATCCAGTGTACTGATACAGTACGTTCAGCCGGCTATTTCTGCTATAGGATACTTACCAAGATGGGCATTTTGACTATTTTTGTGTGAATTTGTCCATTCAAACACAATACTTCAGAGAAAGCTTAATATTTGCGTGCGTTCTGAAGCATGGGTTTGCGCGCTTCGGATGAGTGCACATGTAAATCTTCTCACTGCACGGTCTCGCGTCATCTGGCTCTTAAATGTTTAAACTGGCAAACCTTAAATTAGTTAAATTAGAGAGAATGTGTCTGAGCCCCGAAATTTACCAGGAAGGCTGTTCCAGAGTCCAGGACCCAAGTGAGGTGGAGGGAAGAACAGGGAATTCATTCACCTTCCAGCATCAGTGACATTAGAATTATTGTCCATAGCAGAGCAGATTCAGCTTTCCGTTAGTGGTAATTAAAGATCACGGCCTGATCAGCGGAGCAGCTCATGTTGTATGAAGAGATTAAATGAGTAAATTCACCAAAATTACAATTCTGCCATTATTTACTAAGCCTTACAAATCAGTATGATTTTTATTTTTTTTATTTTAAATTCGATGAATATTCAAAATTAGGTTTTTTTTTTTTTTTGACAGCTCTAATAAGATCTAGCAGCCATGGACCGTTCTCAGTTCACGTACAGACACAAAAGAAGAACATCACAAACACATTCAGACGTGTGATCAGCCCCTGAATGACCTCCACTTCAGTGGTGGACAGTAACAATGCAGTCACCCTGCAGCCCAAAACTGGTTACCCACTGAAGCTAAGCAGGGTTGAGCCTGGTTAGTACCTGGATGGGAGACCTCCTGGGAAAACTAGGTTGCTGTTGAAAGAGGTGTTAGTGAGGAATTGGCTCTATCTCTCTCTCTCTCCTGTAGCTGGTGTGTGGTGAGCGCACTGGCGCCGTTGTGCTGTGGCTGCCGTCGCATCATCCAGGTAGATGCTGCACACTGGTGGTGGTTGAGGAGAGACCCCCCTACATGATTGTAAAGCGCTTTTGGTGTACGACAATACACAATAAAGCGCTATATAAATGCATCATTCATTAATTTAATAAGGCTAAAATGCAACTGATGAACCTGTAAAGCTTCTGATCAGACTCTTGAAAACTGACATATATTACTCTATAAACATACAGATATATTTCTGTCCAAGTGTTTCCGCAGTAATGCTTTTGTACATGTACGACTAAGAACTGGCTACAGGTGAATCTGGACTGGTGGCTCATTCCTGACAAATGTGAAATTACCTACAGCTCCACAATCAGAGCTCACACACGCTCCTGGCTGTCCTCCATATGAATGTGATTTGGGTAATAATATGCCATTACTGTATGGTACAAAGCCTGTCTGGCTTCTGAGATAGGCCATGACAAACATGAACCTGGCTGTCTCTGAGACCTCCATTCTTTCTGTTCAATGCTTCTGTAGAGATTTGGCAGGATCTCGCACCCGGTGGCTGGCGCTCAAAGCAATGGCAAGACAGCGTTGGCTGGTTGTCCACCTCAATTAAACTGGAGCTTGACTCCCATCTAACAGCCTCAGCAAAGACAAATGTGAAGATAAACGCACAGTGCACCATCTGCTGTCCGCTATCAGAGTAACTGAACAAGTAGTCATCATGAGCAATGCAACATTTTTATAAAAGATTAAAATAAACTCTGAATACATATTATAGTGTTTTTAAAACAAGAACACATAAGTTCTGTAAATACAACAGTAGATTTACTGAGTAAAAATAAAGAGATGTTTGTGGATGTGTTTTGAGCAGCACTGCCATCTACAGTGTACATTTGTTAGTGAAATACACAATGAAGACCTTAGATAAACTAATATACTTTTACTGGCACGTTAAAAAGACTGCAGAACATGTGTTTGTTGCTTAAGTCAAGTCACCTTTATTTATATAGCGCTTTTTACAATACAGATTGTGTCAAAGCAGCTTTACAGTTTCAAAAGGGAAAACAGTTTGTCAATATCATTTGAATCAGTGAGTTGTTGACTTGAGAACACCTGCAGTCAGATCAGGTTTAACAGGTTCATTTAAAAGAATAAGCTCATTCACGAATCGGACACCGCTATCATGGAGCGGGAGACAGTTTATGTTCAAAATAACGAGGAATGACATGATTTTTTGAAATGTAGTGGAGTAAAATGTATGATATTATGCTTTGAAATGTAGCAAGGTAAAAGTTTCTCAAATAAAAATAGTTTATGCTTGAAAAATGTTCTTAAGTAGAGTAACAAAGTAAAAATACATTGTTACTGTCCACCACTGAAGTGGAGGTCATTCAGGGGCTGATCACACGTCTGAATGTGTTTGTGATGTTCTTCTTTTGTGTCTGTACGTGAACTGAGAACGGTCCATGGCTGCTAGATCTTATTAGAGCTGTCAAAAAAAAAAAAAAACCTAATTTTGAATATTCATCGAATTTAAAATAAAAAAAATAAAAATCATACTGATTTGTAAGGCTTAGTAAATAATGGCAGAATTGTAATTTTGGTGAATTTACTCATTTAATCTCTTCATACAACATGAGCTGCTCCGCTGATCAGGCCGTGATCTTTAATTACCACTAACGGAAAGCTGAATCTGCTCTGCTATGGACAATAATTCTAATGTCACTGATGCTGGAAGGTGAATGAATTCCCTGTTCTTCCCTCCACCTCACTTGGGTCCTGGACTCTGGAACAGCCTTCCTGGTAAATTTCGGGGCTCAGACACATTCTCTCTAATTTAACTAATTTAAGGTTTGCCAGTTTAAACATTTAAGAGCCAGATGACGCGAGACCGTGCAGTGAGAAGATTTACATGTGCACTCATCCGAAGCGCGCAAACCCATGCTTCAGAACGCACGCAAATATTAAGCTTTCTCTGAAGTATTGTGTTTGAATGGACAAATTCACACAAAAATAGTCAAAATGCCCATCTTGGTAAGTATCCTATAGCAGAAATAGCCGGCTGAACGTACTGTATCAGTACACTGGATCAGTGCATTCTCTTAAAGTGACACCACTTTCTTAATATTAATCATACAGCAACAACAACCCAGTCAGCAAACAAATTTGGCCCAGATTTGGCATGCATCTGGCACAGCTTCAGTTTGGCATGCATCGATTGCTTCAGTCTGTTCCTGTCTGTTGTGCTGCTGAGAGGTTTGCGATTGTAGCTCCGCTTTTTTATTGAATCTTTACCTTACTTTCACTCTCTGTTGTTTAAAGTGATAATATATAACTTAATTCCCACCATATTTCTGGTATTATCTATCAAACTAATCTAACTAATTTGATCGTTCGCTTTTAAAACCACGAGTGCAGCGCGCGTGCAGCGCGTTAGCCGGTTAGCTTGTTACTCGCGGTTCCATTCACGTTTCTATTCGCGCCTATTATTGTTTTCTTTTTTCTCGCTCCGTTTTCATTTCTCTCTCGCTCCGTTTTTCACGAGTTCATCAAACAACAGTGGTAAGTTAAGTTGGTATCATTCATCAATCACGGTGAGTAATGGCTTCTCCTTCTCTTGTTGTTTGCACTTCATGTCACATGTACAGTTTATCTCTCTCTGTCGGCGACGAGGGATTCACATGTGATAAATGCAGGGAAATAGTTAGGCTGACAGAGAAGATTTTAGAACTAGAGACACGCATCCAAACTTTAGTTGAGGATAGTAAGAATGTGAGGGCTGTAGATACTGCTTTGGATGCGACTAGCTCAGGGACTCCTGTACATTGTTCGGTTCCGGTTGTGCCCGTGCAGCAGGGCAACTGGGTGACTGTAAGGCGGCATAGTCGCGGGTCAAAACACCACTCTTCCGTTCCGATCAAAACATCAAACAGGTTCTCCCCACTCGGTGACGCACCCACTGAGAAACCTGATGAAAGTGCTCTAGTTATTGGCGATTCTATTGTACGGAACGTGAAAATAGAGACACCAGCCACCATAGTCCAATGTTTACCGGGAGCCAGAGCGTCTGACATCTTGGCAAATTTAAAAGTGCTGGCTAATGCTAAACGTAAATTCAGTAAGATTGTTATCCACGTCGGCGCTAATGATGTTCGACTTCGCCAGTCGGAGATCACTAAAAATAATGTTAAAGAGGTGTGTGAACTTGCTAGTACGATGTCAGACACTGTAATATGCTCTGGTCCCCTCCCTGCTTACCGTGGCGATGAGATTCATAGCAGACTGTCGTCACTCAATGGCTGGATGTCTAAGTGGTGCCCGCAGAATAACGTAGGTTTCATAGACAATTGGAAGAGTTTTTGGGGCAGACCTGACCTGTTGAAAAGAGATGGTGTTCATCCCTCCTGGGGTGGTGCCGCTCTTCTCTCTAGAAATATGGCACATAGTCTTAGAGTTCGTACTTGACTAACTAGGGCCCAGGTCAGGGAGCAGACAGACTGGCTAAACCGATCGTCTGCTAGCCGCCTCACGTCACAGAAGTCAGTTAATTCTCAGCACATAGAGACTCCTTCACCTAGATATCACACTATAGAGACTGTGTCTGTTCCCCGTACTAGAAAATACAGACAACGTCCAAACCAAAGTAATAGTAACAATTTAATTGATGTTCAACAAATAAAAAATGTTTACAATACAGAGAAACAACTGATAAAACTTGGCTTACTGAATATCAGGTCCCTTTCTACAAAAGCACTATTTGTAAATGATATGATCACTGACCATAAGCTAGATGTGCTTTGTTTGACAGAAACATGGCTAAAACCAGATGAATACATTACTTTAAATGAGTCTACCCCCCAAGATTACTGCTATAAAAATGAGCCATGTCCAAAAGGTAAAGGGGGAGGTGTTGCTACAATTTATAGCAATATTCTCTGTATTTCTCAGAGGGCAGGCTTTAAGTATAACTCGTTTGAAGTTATGGTGCTGCGTATAATATTATCTAGAGAAACACGTGTTAGTGATAAATCCCCTGTGATGTTTGTATTAGCTACTGTGTACATGCCACCAGGGCACCACACAGACTTTATTAAAGAATTTTCTGATTTTCTATCTGAGTTAGTACTGGCTGCAGATAAAGTCTTAATTGTTGGTGATTTTAATATCCATGTCGATAATAAAAAAGATGCATTAGGATCAGCATTCATAGACATTCTGAACTCTATTGGGGTTAGACAACATGTTTCAGGACCTACTCATTGTCGAAATCATACTCTAGATTTAATACTGTCACATGGAATTGATGTTAGTGGTGTTGAAATTCTGCAGCAAAGCGATGATATCTCAGATCATTATCTAGTCTTGTGTAAACTCCATATAGCTAAAACTGTAAATTCTACTCCTTGTTACAAGTATGGTAGAATCATCACTTCTACCACAAAAGACTGCTTTGTAAGTAATCTTCCTGATTTACCTCAATTCCTCGGCATATCCAACAGCGCAGAAAAACTTGATGATGTAACAGAAACTATGGACTCTCTCTTTTCTAGCACTTCAGATACAGTTGCTCCTTTACGCTTAAGGAAGATCAAAGAAAACAGTTTGACTCCGTGGTATAATGAGCACACTCGCACCCTAAAGAGAGCAGCCCGGAAAATGGAGCGCAGCTGGAGGAAAACAAAACTAGAGCTATTTCATATAGCTTGGCGGGAAAGTACCCTATCCTACAGAAAAGCATTAAAAACGGCTAGATCTGATTACTTTTCGTCTCTTCTAGAAGAAAACAAACATAACCCCCGGTATTTATTCAATACAGTCACTAATTTAACGAAAAATAAAGCATCAACAGGTGTTGGCATTTCCCAAGAGCACAGCTGTAATGACTTTATGAACTACTTTACTTCCAAGATCGATACTATTAGAGATAAAATTGTAACCATGCAGCCGTCAGCTACAGTATCGCATCAAATAGTGCACTATAGATCCCCTGAGGAACAATTCCACTCATTCTCTATTATAGGAGAGGAAGAATTGTATAAACTTGTTAAATCATCTAAACCAACAACATGTATGTTAGACCCTATTCCATCTAAACTACTAAAAGAGCTGCTTCCAGAAGTCATAGATCCTCTTTTGGCTATTATTAATTCATCATTGTCATTAGGATATGTCCCCAAAACCTTCAAATTGGCTGTTATTAAGCCTCTCATTAAAAAACCACAACTTGACCCCAAAGATCTAGTTAATTACAGACCGATCTCAAATCTCCCTTTTCTGTCAAAGATACTAGAAAAGGTAGTATCCTCACAATTATATTCCTTCTTAGAGAAAAATGGTATCTGTGAGGAATTCCAGTCAGGATTTAGACCGTATCATAGTACTGAGACTGCTCTCATTAGAGTTACAAATGACCTGCTTCTATCATCTGATCATGGTTGTATCTCTTTATTAGTTCTACTGGATCTTGGCGCTGCGTTCGACACTATCGACCACAACATTCTTTTGAATAGACTAGAAAACTTAGTTGGCATTAGTGGAAGTGCCCTAGCATGGTTCAAATCGTACTTATCTGACCGCCATCAGTTCGTAGCAGTAAATGAAGAGGTATCATATCGATCACAAGTGCAGTATGGAGTACCTCAAGGCTCAGTACTAGGGCCGTTACAATCTTTCATTTGAAAGCCATGTTTCTAGTATCTGTAAAACTGCGTTTTTCCATCTCAAAAACATATCTAAATTGCGACCTATGCTCTCAACGTCAAATGCAGAAATGCTAATTCATGCGTTTATGACCTCAGGGTTAGACTATTGTAATGCTTTACTGGGTGGTTGTTCTGCACGCTTGATCAATAAACTACAGTTGGTCCAAAATGCAGCAGTTAGAGTCCTTACTAGAACCAGGAAGTATGATCATATTAGCCCGGTTCTGTCAACACTGCACTGGCTCCCTATCAAACATCGGATAGATTTTAAAATCTTGTTAATTACTTATAAAGCCCTGAATGGCTTAGCTCCTCAGTACTTGAGCGAGCTCTTATCACATTATAGTCCTCCACGTCTGCTGCGTTCTCAAAACTCTGGCCATTTGATAATACCTAGAATATCAAAATCGACTGCGGGCGGCAGATCCTTTTCCTATTTAGTGCCCAAACTCTGGAACAATCTACCTAACACTGTTCAGGAGGCAGACACACACTGTCAGTTTAAATCTAGATTAAAGACACATTTCTTTAACCTGGCTTACACATAACACACTAATACACTTCTATTATTCAAATCCGTTAAAGGATTGTTAGGCTGCATTAATTAGATCAACCGGAACCGGGAACACTCCTCATAACACACGATGTACTCGTTACATCGTAAGAAGAATGGCATCTACGCTAATATTTGTCTGTTTCTTTATTATTCTGTTTCTCAGTCCGTGTCCGGATCAGATGGCGCCGGGAGATGATGTCTGCAACCCTGACCGTCGGCGGAGGCCGGACACCTGGATGAGCCCCGGGGACATATCCCCAGTGAAGACCTCGACTTAAATACAATAAAACTTAAAATTAAACAAAATAACTATAATATAATAAAATACCTAACTACATAATACTATTATTGTTAGAAATTGCAACAATATAAAAAATAGAAATATAATACATTTATACATTTAAAATTTAATTAATACAATAAGTAAAAAAATAAATAATAATATCCTGGCCAGAGGAGAACTGGCCCCCCGACTGAGCCTGGTTTCTCCCAAGGTTTTTTTCTCCATTCTGTCACAGAGGGAGTTTTGGTTCCTTGCCGCTGTCGCCTCTGGCTTGCTCAGTTGGGGACACTTAATTTCTAACGATTATCGTCAATTTGATTTCATATATACTATTTAAACTAAACTGAGCTAGACAATGACAGCTCTGAATTCAATAATGAAATGCCTTTAACTGAAAATTGAGTCTTTAATCTTATTATTATACATTACTGACACTCTATCCTCCAATTTGATACTGTTAAGTGCTTTGACACAATCTGTATTGTTAAAAGCGCTATATAAATAAAGGTGACTTGACTTGACTTGACAGCTGGCATTCATCCGGCACTGGCATACAGCATGTGGGCCAAACATGGCCCGGGTTTGGCAGAGATGGTACCGGGTTTAAGACGGCACACAAGACATGGGCCAGATGTCAAATGTAGTATTTGGCCCAGATGTCAAATATAGATACGTGGGCCACATAAGTATTGCCGATCTTGACCCACATTTAAAATCCATTTCAAATATTTTTGAGTAAAATGCCAGTGTTTTCCCATATAGAAAGGTATATTCACATATGTGAAACACTGTTAAATATATTTTTAAAATATATTTTTAAAATGCATAACATAATGCTCATGTTGTGTGTTATTATGTGTTTACTTATATGCAAAATTATATTCATGCCTCATATGATATTATATAATATATGATATTATATATAATGTATATTATAGAATAGTATATTCTGTTGTTATATATATATATATATATATATATATATATATATATATTCATCTGCCATTCATCCGGCACTGGCATACAGCATGTGGGCCAAACATGTCCCGGCTTTGGCAGAGGTGGTACCGGGTTTAAGACAGCACACAAGACATGGGCCAGATGTCAAATGTAGAAAGGGGGGCCACATAAGTATTGCCGATCTTGACCCACATTCAAAATCCATTTCAAATATTTTTTACTAAAATCCCAATGTTTTCCCATACAGAAAGGTAATATAGTCACATATATGTGAAACACTGTTAAATATATTAAAATACATTTTGAAAATATATTTTTAAAATGCATAACATAAAGCTCATATTGTGTGTTTAATTGTGTTTACATGTGAAATTATATTCATGCCTCATATGATATTATATGATATGATATTATATGTTATAGAATAGTGTATCCTGTTGTTTTATTTACAACTGACTTCAAACAATGTTTTGCATTCACTGCTTTCATATTCTCATTCAATTTACAGTTTGATGTAGGCCTACTAAACAATACATGATGAAGTTTCAGGACATTTTATTTGACTTATGTACTATTTATGCAAATACGTAACTCTGATGTGTTTTAGGCCATGTTGGCCAATCAGAAGCCGGGAAAAGTTTCCAGTAGGCGGAGATAACAGCGCAGGCTCCGACGTCACAAGCCAAAAACTCTGGTTTTGCTGTCTACATGATAACACTGCAACCGGAGTTTTTGAAAATCTTCACTCTGGCAGGAGTTTTCAAAATGTTCGGTTTCAGTGACCTGGTGCAGCGTTTGCGTGAGGACGAACGGCCAAACCGCACAGAAAAAGCTGCTGTTTTGAAAATAACCGCGTTCGTGTGGACAGGGCCAATGGGCGCGCGCGTTGAGCATTCAAATCGCGTTTAAACTGGAGCAAGGAGGTTAGTCAAAGTCAAAGTCAAAGTCAAAGTCAGCTTTATTGTCAATTCCACCACATGTACAGCACATACATACAGAGAATTGAAATTGCGTAACTCTCAGACCCTTGGTGCATACAGTTAACACTAAACACTAACAGTAATGTAAAAAAACAGATAGTTACAGTTTAAATATATATAAATACAAACTATACAGATATGCAATAAGGACATTGTAAAAAAGAGATAGTTAAAGTGGCGTAAGGCACATGGCAGATAGTGCAACCATTAAATAAACAAAACTGTGCAGATATAATGGGTGTAGTGCAAAAAAACTGTGCAGATATAATGGGTGTAGTGCAAAAAAACTGTGCAGATGTAATGAGTGTAGTGCAAAAGAGCTTATCAGTGTTAAAGTGATGAAGAGATAAAGAGCTCAGAGAACAGTCTTAATTAAACTGACCTAGGAGGTAGTTTGCAGTCAATGCTGGATGGGGTAGTGATCAGTCCAATGCTGCACAAAGTGACTAGTGCGGGTCACAGTTTGTAAGTGGGAAAGGGAGGGGGGGGTTGGAGGGTCAGAGTTCAGTGGTGCGTGGGGCAAAAGAGGGGAGGGGGGGCAAGGTCGGGAGGGAGTTCAGCTTCCTGACAGCCTGATGGATGAAGCTGTCCTTCAGTCTGCTGGTCCTGGCCTGGAGACTCCGCAGTCTCCTCCCTGATGGCAGCAGACTGAAGAAGCTGTGTGTCGGGTGGGTGGGATCACCTGCAATGCAGAGGGCTTTGCGGGTGAGACGGGTGTTGTAGATGTCCTGGAGGGAGGGGAGAGAGACACCAACGATCCTCTCAGCTGCTTTCACTATGCGTTGAAGTGACTTGCGGCAGGACGCGTTGCAGGCGCCATACCACACAGTGATGCAGCTCGTTAGAATGCTCTCGATGGTGCCTCTGTAGAAGATGCACATGATGGGGGCCGGGGCTCTGGCTCTTCTCAGTTTGCGGAGGAAGTAGAGACGCTGTTGTGCTTTCTTGGCCAGTGCTACAGTGTTGTTGGTCCAGGAAAGGTCCTCTGTGATGTGCACACCTAGGAACTTGGTGCTGCTCACCCTCTCCACAGTCGCACCATTGATGGTCAGAGGAGCATGCTGAGTGTGCACTCTCCTGAAGTCAACAACAATCTCCTTCGTCTTCTCCACATTCAGAGAGAGATTGTTGTCACTGCACCACCCGGCCAGGCGGCTCACCTCGCTCCTGTAGTTTGTCTCATCTCTGTTGCTAATGAGACCCACCACAGTCGTGTCGTCCGCAAACTTAATGAAAAGGTTGGAGTTATGTGACGGTGTGCAGTCGTGGGTCAGCAGAGTGAAGAGGAGGGGGCTCAGCACACATCCTTGGGGGGCCCCTGTGTTCAGTGTGATGGTGCTGGATGTGTTACTGCCGACCCGTACTGCCTGAGGTCTCCCAGTCAGGAAGTCCAACAGCCAGTTGCACAGAGAGGTGTTGAGCCCCAGCTGGACCAGTTTGTGAATGAGCTGTTGAGGGATGATTGTGTTGAATGCTGAACTGAAGTCTATGAACAGCATTCTGACATATGAGTCTTTTTTGTCCAGATGTGTGAGGGCTGGGTGGAGGGCAGTGGCGATGGCATCATCGGTCGAGCGGTTGGACCGATATGCAAACTGGAAGGGGTCCAGGGAGGGGGGGAGGGCAGACTTGATGTGGTGCATGACTAGCCGTTCAAAGCACTTCATGAGGATCGGAGTAAGTGCGACTGGACGGTAGTCATTGAAGCAGGATGGAGATGACTTCTTCGGGACTGGAATGATGGTGGTAGCCTTGAAGCATGTGGGGACAACAGCCTGACTCAGCGAGATGTTGAAAATGTCTGTGAAGACATCAGTGAGTTCCGCTGCACAGTCTCTCAGTACACGACCAGGAATGTTGTCAGGACCCGGAGCTTTTCGTGTGTTGATCCTGCTGAGGGATCTCCTCACACTGTCCGGAGGTGGGGTCTTCTGTGCAGTGGTGCTGTTTTGTGCCTCAAAGCGAGCGAAGAAGGCGTTCAGCTCATTCAGCAGGGGGATGGTGCTGTCACAGGTGCGCGGTGGGGGCTTGTAGTCCGTAATGGTCTGAATCCCCTGCCACAGGCTCCGAGTGTCTCTGCTGTCGCTGAAGCGATGGGCTACCCTCCTGGAGTACTGTCTCTTGGCCTCTCTGATGCCGCGGGATAGATTGGCCCTAGCTGTCCTCAGGCCCACCTCATCTCCGGCTCTAAAAGCAGCGTTCCGAGCCTTCAGGAGTCTGTGGACCTCCCCTGTCAGCCATGGCTTCTGGTTGGCCCGGACAGTGATGGTCTTTGTGACTGTTACATCATCAATGCACTTGGTGATGTAGGCAGTGACAGTCTCTGAGTACTCTTGGAGGTCTGTGGTGTTATTATATGTGGCAGCCTGCTTGAACATATTCCAGTCAGTGGTGTCAAAACAGTCTTGAAGTGCCTCTGACGACCCTTTTGGCCACACTTGTATCTGTTTGTGAACAGGTTTGGTGACTTTAACGATCGGTCTGTATGCAGGCATTAGCATTACAGTGATGTGGTCTGAGGTGCCAAGATGGGGGAGGGGAAGGGCCTTGTAAGCTCCTCTCTGGGTGGTGTAAACAAAGTCCAGAGTGTTGTTTCCTCGTGTTGGAAAGTTCACATGTTGGTGTATTTTAGGGAACACACTCTTTAGGTCTGCGTGATTAAAATCCCCCGCCAAGATGAGAAAAGCATCTGGGTGGGCTGTCTGCTGCTCACTGATGTGCTGGTACAGTTCATTAAGTGCCTCACTCCTGTTGTTGTTGGAGTTGGGAGGGATGTATACAGCAGCGAGCAGTATGGCTGTGTATTCCCTCGGTAGATAGAACGGCCGACACTTAATAATCATAAACTCCACCAGGGGCGAGCAGTGTTTGCAGACCACAACAGCGTCGCGGCACCACGCGTCATTAATGTAAACACAAAGCCCGCCGCCGCGGGTCTTACCTCCCTCGACGAGAGCTCTGTCCGCTCGATAGCATGTTAGCTGGTCGAGCTGAATGGCGCAGTCCGGCACGCTGTTGTTGAGCCATGTTTCCGTGAAAACAAAAACACAACAGTCTCTTACAGTCCTCTGATATGAGCGTAGTAGTCGGATGTGGTCCAGTTTATTGTCCAAAGAGCGTACGTTGGCCAGTACGATGGTGGGGATAGCTGGCTTGTGTGGGTTAGCTGCTAGCCTAGCCCGGATACCTCCGCGCTTACCCCTCTTCTGCTTCCTCTCGCGCCGCTTGTGGCGCCTCCGCTCTGGGCGAGATGCAGTAGTGGGGGTCGGTGATGGTGTAGGCCTCCGGAGCAGACCGAGGTCCCGCAGCTCTTCGGCGTGCGCGAAGTTTAACTCTAAAAATGTGGTTCTGCCGACGTCGAGCAGAAACTCACGACTGTATGCGCGCTTTAGGACAGATAGACGCGACGAAGACGTACAAAAACACGGCGTCTCACAAGATAAAAAACACGAAAACACCATTCTTTCGGGAGAGAGAGAAGCCGCAGCGTGTGCACGCGCCGCCATCTTGAGTCAATTACCGTTACCATGGTAACGGCGTCAACTCACTCAGCTGACAAGTAGAGAGGCTGTCTCTGCTGTTTTCACTGCTTTCAGGTAAGTTTAGTCCCTAAAGTTACACAAATAATACATACAACCGTTCCTGACACTTTCTTACATGTAACTGACACGTTTCTGTTGAATCTTTACTTTACAGGAGTGGTTTAGTGTCTTCAAAAAAGACCGTTAGCATCACAACTGTTAACTATAGAGGCTAACAATTAGAGGTAAGCTAACTTATAGATTTGAGCTCTTATTAATGAACGTTTGAGCTTTTAAGCACTTTTTATGTGTAGATGAGCAGTTTTGATAGTTTTGTAAAGGCACCCTAATCCTACATTGTCAATAGATAAATGGAAGTCACTATAACGTAATTAATTTAACCTAAAAGTCTGCATTGTGGGGTCAATCCGTGACGTCACTTACATGAACTAATGGGCTGAAACTATTTCAAACACATTTTAAACTTTCATTGCAAACAAATATTGATAAATTGTACTGTGATTTCAGGAGCGTCAGAAAAAAATACCTAAAACGGGAAGTTACAAGAAAATTTGTAATGGGAGCTGCTGACAGAGATACAGGAAACACAGGTGATCTGAGAAATCTTATTAAATAACTTTATATGAATTTTTCACAATATATTTAAACTATATCATGCATCTGTAAAACCTAAAAATATGAATTGTGGTATCTTAAGATTTTTTGTATGTTTTAAATATTATTATTATTATTATTATTATTATTGCATTTCACCTCTGCTGTAGTTTGTTTATTTCTAATAATCCTGACATTGTATACTACATTTTGTTGGCTATGTGACATATTGTTCCTATTCTTCCATGCTGATGGCTGTGCTGCAGAGCTGGAGCGGAGCGGATCTCCTGTCGAAGAACATCTCCAAAGCGCCATGAATCTGACTAGTAAGTAAAACCTCAAACATTCAAAAGTTTATCAAATGTTCAAAAAAATATATCAAATAAATATCAAATATTTCCCAGACAGCAAGCAGTGTCGACCGTCGGCCCAGATCGGGCCCACATCTGGCCCTCCTGGATTTCATGCGGGCCAGATGTGGGCCGGATCTGGGACAACACTATGTTGCTGTCTGGGTTCCTGTATGTCCTACAAGGCCATCTTGTTTAACTCTGCTCTGAGGGCACTTCATACACAACAACCTACAGAGGGGTCAATCATAATTTAAAAAAAAAAAGACACAGATGATAATAAAAAAGTTATTTGAAATTAAAATTAATAACGGTAAGACAGAGTACTGTGAACGCACCTCACTTCAAACTGTAACGGTCTGTATGTATATTATTTTCTAAACTTTAAATGTAGGGAAGTTTTTGTTCAAGCTGACTTTGTTGCTTGTGGAAACCTCACGCAAGCCTGAAAGATACTTAAAACCTAAACTATTATTTGCACTCTTGAAGACTGTTCACCAAAGACTAAATTTCAGTCCAGCAGAATTTTCTGCACATTGTGAATGTAAGAGCCTCACACTACATTGTTTGTTTGAATTGTATTTCAGGGCAGTTTGTGAAGACATAACCTGGACAGAATTCAGTTCAAGATCCAGCCTACACACCAGACTTCTCACTCACAAGGATTGCTGTCTGCTAGATATTATGTGTACTCTTCAGACTTAGGTTAATGCAGATATTATTCAGGGACATGAACACTTGAATACTGCAAAAATAGAGAAACTACCTTATTTAAGAATTTTGTGTTAATTGCGTGAACATTAAACAAATATATATTTCTTTTACTGTTCTTTTTGTTTTGTTTTCCAAAGCACCTAAAAGCCAATTCACACTGCCATACTCCAACAGGGTGAACACACTGACCAAGCAAAACAAATAAGCATGTTTTTTTTTAATAGTTTTTTTTTATAGTTCTTGTGAAAGTATGATCTGACCGTAATGCTGTATGTTAAGGTGTGAGATTCATTCAACTTGGTTTGCTGACTAAACATGATTAAATATTTGTTCAGAATATTGTCGTTGTTGTGACTATTCATTTGGGAGGGGTGTGTATCAAGTGGCTTGGTTATGGTTTTGTTGAGGCTGACATGTGGAACCCATCTGGTCCAGCGTATAGGACCAGAATAGGGCCAGCTATGGTCATACAGGTATGGTCATACAGGACCTCAGATCCCACATAGCAATTTTTCTCTGGCCCAGCTCCAGCCCACATAGCAATTTTTCTCTGGCCCAGCTCCGGCCCACACAATCAGCTTTTGCTTGGCCCACATACCGCAATGACTTACGGTCCTAGTGTGGACCAGGTCTGGATTCCAGACAAGGGCCACACATGGGCCATAACGGGCCCAATTCAGGGCCAGTTATGGGTAATTAACTTGGCTGAGACTTGAGCCAGTTATGCCTGTGTTGAACTTACCTGTTTTGATTTAATGAAAGACTTTGTTTTGATTTATTCCACATCTCCCCGTTCCTGGTTTCCGTCTCCCCTGTGGAATCGTGACAGCGACTAACAACTGCTTTTATTACAACATTTTTACTTTGTGGAAGCTTTGCTTTTGGTTGGCTAATAAAATATTCAAACTCAAATCAATATTCTCTGTAGAAATATTTATGTCATCCTGGTATCGCAGACTCACTCTCTTGTGTTTCATACAAACCCAGCTGCTGCCATTTTGCAATGATTGTTTTGTACGTTGTAATGGATTGTAAGATAATGAACAAACTGATAAGCTTTTAAAACAGTTTTGTCTTAAATCAGTATCTTTTATCGCCATAATTATTCATGTGGTCAAATGCTGTGTAATAAGCAATATGACCGCACCATATCTCTTCAGGTCCGTCTAGTTTAAAGTGCCGCTTGCTAGCAACCGCTTTCTTCACCGAAGCTTTGCGTTCAGATATTACATCTCAAATCAATATTTCATGTCTAATTATTTAGTTTTGTGGCAAGTACCCGTGTAATAAGAAGAATAATATACATCCAGCCGGTTGTTATCGCAAAATAAAGCCCTGCAGTTTTATACAATACTTATTTATTGAAGGACATAGAGCAGCGTGAGTCTCTCTAAATCACATTTCATTCACAAGGGTGTAAAAAGGACGTAGATCCCAGGAACTTTTTGCAAAACATTGGCAGGCCAACATGAACCTTAACTTTTTTTTTCTTTTTTCTTTTTTTAAAGCTGTGGTTTATGTGGGTGTGTATACATTCCACCAGTATAACATCAGTTAGAAATGCAGATTTTAATTTACATTTACATTTACATTTATGCATTTGGCAGACACTTTTATCCAAAGCGACTTACAATGCATTCAGGCTATACATTTTTTTTTTTTTTATCAGTATGTCAGTAATTGTTTCCTTTCTTCCTGTGAGGTACTGACAGTGTTAAAGATTCTCCTGTCCTTGGGCCTCTCTTGATTTGGCCCTTGTGTTTAAGTGTTTCATTCCCCATTTTGTATGGTGTACTTCTGCACTCTGTATTTGTATGCCCCTTTTAGGTTGAGTGTACTTATTTCTTTATTTATTCCTTTTTGACTTGTTCTATTGCATTTGCTGTTACATAGTATGCATTTTGTGTTAATGGGTGGTTCATTTTGTTGCTGCTGTTTTTTTTGGGGGTTTTTTTTTGTGTGGGTCATATTATAGGGTGCGCACTATCTAGGGTGTGCACTATCTAGGGTCATATTATAGACCCTAGATAGTGCGCTACTATCTAGGGTCATATTATAGGGTGCGCACTATCTAGGGTCATTTTACATTATAGGGTGCGCACTATCTAGGGTCATATTATAGACCCTAGATAGTGCGCTACTATCTAGGGTCATATTATAGGGTGCGCACTATCTAGGGTCATTTTACATTATAGGGTGCGCACTATCTAGGGTCATATTATAGACCCTAGATAGTGCGCTACTATCTAGGGTCATATTATAGGGTGCGCACTATCTAGGGTCATATTACATTAGAGGGTGCGCACTATCTAGGGTGCGCACTATCTAGGGTCATATTACATTATAGGGTGTGCACTATCTAGGGTCATATTACATTATAAGGGTCATATGCGCCACTATCTAGGGTCATATTATGGGGTGCGCACTATCTAGGGTCATATTACATTATAGGGTGCGCACTATCTAGGGTGCGCACTATCTAGGGTCATATTACATTATAGGGTGAACACTATCTAGGGTGCGCACTATCTAGGGTCATATTATAGAACCTAGATAGTGCGCTACTATCTAGGGTCATATTATAGGGTGCGCACTATCTAGGGTCATATTACATTATAGGGTGCGAACTATCTAGGGTGCGCACTATCTAGGGTCATATTACATTATAGGGTGCGCACTATCTATGGTCATATTACACAAAGCAGTTTACAAATGAGGAGTTTTAGAGCCCAATATTTAAACCCTTACTGGAACCAGGTGAAAAACCAGAGCAGCTCCTGGAATTAACTTTTATATCTGTGGTGTGGTGCATCATGGGATGTAGGAGAAACCAAAGTAGAGCATAAAATGGATTTTTGTTTTTTTAAATTTTAGTGACTGGAACTATGCATAAATGGCTGTTGAATAATAATTTGTTGATTAAGGCATGTACCGAATTTGTTATAATCTTGAGATTTGGTTGTTTGGTGAATGCAATTCCTGGTTGCTTGCATCCCCATCAATGGTTTTGTCCATGAGTATAAATGCTCATGAGCTGAAATTTCACAGGATTGTCAGTGTAAGATGGAGGTTGGAGAGCGTGTAACCTGCACGAGATTGAAATCATTGTGAGTGGGAATATTTTTTTATCTGGCATTTTTTAATTGTGCTTTTTTCTTGTAATTATTTACCCTGCTTCTATAGTTGTGACTTTAATGGTACTAAAACATCTAACCTGGAGTGGTCAATATTAATCCTGCAGAGTTCAGCTCCAACCCTAATCAAACACACCTGAACCAACTAATCAAGGTCTAAGGGTTTCTAGAAAGCTACAGGTGAGTTTTTGTGTGTGTGTGACCCGGATTTTAAGAGCTGCATCAAGAGAAATCGCCCCAGAGGAGAGTATTCGGTGTCTATTGTGAATGTATATTTTCATAACTGTGTTTGTTTAACACTATAGTATTTATTTTTTTCTCCATTTCAGTTAAGACTTAATGCTGGCACATTCTGAAGGAACTTGATTTTTGTTTTCTTCAAAAAAAAAAAAAAAAAAAAAAGATCTGTGAGCTTGAGGATTAAAAGCTCATTGCAATTTCAAATGTTTCGTTGTTGCTGTAAATGGGTGAGGGACATTCAGAAATTTACCCACACAAAGCTTGTTTAGGTTTATTTGCATGTTCATTTGGTTCTGAGAAGTGTTGAATCATAATGGTTTAAATTGTGGATACAGACCAAATGCAGTGGTTGCATTAACCATTTCGGTTAAACCCTTGATATTCAACATCCACAATGTTGTGCTGATTGTTAAAACTGGAATTGATAGGAGTAAATGTGTTCTGATGCAAGTTATGCTATAGCATCATATGCAGAAATTGTCCTTTTTAAAATGTCATCTCAAATTGTCAATTTCGAGATCTGTCTAGCAATGTGCGCACTAAAGAGTTTCAGGGTTTATTCTTGGCTGCATTGATAACTGCTTGTTAATGTCAATTTACCTCTTGTGACTGTGTGTTTGAGTTTTGAATTGATGCACTCCATGTCTGCATATTTAATTAAATTTTAAACCATGCTTAAATGTCCTTTTTGCTGCTCACTGTTTTTCATCTGTCAAATATAAAGGACTCACTTCAGTTCACAGATGGCTCTGATTTTCACAAGCAGCTCACAGCGTTCCTGTTGCACCTCTAGAAACATCAGTTAGAAATGCAGGTTTTAATTGTTTGCTTTCTTCCTGTGAGGTACTGACAGTGTTAAAGATTCTCCTGTCCTTGGGCCTCTCTTGATTTGGCCCTTGTGTTTAAGTGTTTCATTCCCCATTTTGTATGGTGTACTTCTGCACTCTGTATTTGCATGCCCCTTTTAGGTTGTGTACTTATTTCTTTATTCATTCCTTTTTGACTTGTTCTATTGCATTTGCTGTTACATAGTATGCATTTTGTGTTAATAGGTGGTTCATTTTGTTGCTGCGTTGTTGGGTTTTTTTTATTTTATTTTTTTTTTATAAAAAAAAAAAAAGCACTATCTAGGGTCATATTATAGGGTGCAGACTATTACAGGGTGCGGACTATCTAGGGTCATATTACCCAAAGCAACTTACAAATGAGGAGTTTTAGAGCCCAATAATTAAACCCTTGCTGGAACCAGGTGAAAAACCAGAGCAACTCCTGGAATTAACTTTTATATCTGTGGTGTGGTGCATCATGAGATGTAGGAGAAACCAAAGTAGAGCATAAAATGGATTTTTGTTGTTTTAAAATTTAATTACTGGAACTATGCATAAATGGCTGTTGTAAACAGCATGGAGACCGTGTTTAAATATGAGTTCGGTTCATATGGTTCACCACGCGGTCATATTATAATGATTATTTTGCGTCCTCCATAGTATTTTAGGTTTCGTCTGGGACCGAGTTCGTCTCTTTAGATATTCAACCGCATTAAGCCTGCCACTTAACATCATACTGAGCAAAACCCAACACATCGGTAGGTCTACAATATTAGCCTAATATCAGTTCACACACAGGTTTATCGCTGTGTTAGTTGTAGTGGGTGACAAGCTACGGTATTAAGCTTGGTAACCTTATAAATTGCTCATAGAAAATAAATATCACTAAATATCATGTTACTGGGGGTAGAGCGTAAAAGTAGCCCAATTCCGCAGGAAAACCGCGGACTTGGCAACATTGCTCCCGCCAGGCTCGTGTCAAGTCAAGTCAAGTCACCTTTATTTATATAGCGCTTTTAACAATACAGATTGTGTCAAAGCACTTAACAGTATCAAATTGGAGGATAGAGTGTCAGTAATGTATAATAATAAGATTAAACACTCAATTTTCAGTTAAAGGCATTTCATTATTGAATTCAGAGATGTCATTGTCTAGCTCAGTTTAGTTTAAATAGTATCTATGAAATAAAATTGACGTTAATCGTAAAAAATTAAGTGTCCCCAACTGAGCAAGCCAGAGGCGACAGCGGCAAGGAACCAAAACTCCCTCTGTGACAGAATGGAGAAAAAAACCTTGGGAGAAACCAGGCTCAGTCGGGGGGCCAGTTCTCCTCTGGCCAGGATATTATTATTTATTTTTTTACTTATTGTTTTAATTAAATGTTAAATGTATAAATGTATTATATGTCTATTTTTATATTGTTGCAATTTCTAACAATAATAGTTTTATGTAGTTAGGTATTTTATTATAATTATAGTTATTTTGTTTAATTTTAAGTTCTATTGTATTTAAGTCGAGGTCTTCACTGGGGATATGTCCCCGGGGCTCATCCAGGTGTCCGGCCTCCACTGACGATCAGGGTCGCAGACATCATCTCCCGGTGCCGATCCACCATCTGATCCGGACACGGACTGAGAAACAGAATAATAAAGAAACAGACAAATATTACCGTAGATGCCATTCTTCTTACGATGTAACGAGTACATCGTGTGTTATGAGGAGTGTTCCCGGTTCCGGTTGATCTAATTAATGCAGCCTAACAATCCTTTAAGGGATTTGAATAATAGAAGTGTATTAGTATGTTATGTGTAAGCCAGGTTAAAGAAATGTGTCTTTAATCTAGATTTAAACTGACAGAGTGTGTCTGCCTCCCGAACAGTGTTAGGTAGATTGTTCCAGAGTTTAGGCGCTAAATAGGAAAAGGATCTGCCGCCCGCAGTCGATTTTGATATTCTAGGTATTATCAAATGGCCAGAGTTTTGAGAACGCAGCAGACGTGGAGGACTATAATGTGATAAGAGCTCGCTCAAGTACTGAGGAGCTAAGCCATTCAGGGCTTTATAAGTAATTAACAAGATTTTAAAATCTATCCGATGTTTGATAGGGAGCCAGTGCAGTGTTGACAGAACCGGGCTAATATGGTCATACTTCCTGGTTCTAGTAAGGACTCTAGCTGCTGCATTTTGGACCAACTGTAGTTTATTGATCAAGCGTGCAGAACAACCACCCAGTAAAGCATTACAATAGTCTAACCTTGAGGTCATAAACGCATGAATTAGCATTTCTGCATTTGACGTTGAGAGCATAGGTCGCAATTTAGATATGTTTTTGAGATGGAAAAACGCAGTTTTACAGATACTAGAAACATGGCTTTCAAATGAAAGATTGCTATCAAACAGCACACCTAGGTTCCTAACTGATGAAGAAGAACTGACAGAGCAGCCGTCAAGTGTTAGATAGTGTTCTAGGTTATTACATGTGGGGTTTTTAGGTCCGATAATTAACACCTCTGTTTTTTCAGAATTTAGCAGTAAGAAGTTACTAGTCATCCAGTTTTTTTATATCGACTATACATTCCGTTAGTTTCTCAATTTGGTGTGTTTCACTGGGCCGTGAAGAAATATAGAGCTGAGTATCATCAGCATAACAGTGAAAGCTAACACCATGTCTCCTGATAATATCTCCCAAGGGTAACATGTAAAGCGTGAAAAGTAACGGCCCTAGTACTGAGCCTTGAGGTACTCCATACTGCACTTGTGATCGATATGATACCTCTTCATTTACTGCTACGAACTGATGGCGGTCAGATAAGTACGATTTGAACCATGCTAAGGCACTTCCACTAATGCCAACAAAGTTTTCTAGTCTATTCAAAAGAATGTTGTGGTCGATAGTGTCGAATGCAGCGCTAAGATCCAGTAGAACTAATAAAGAGATACAACCACGATCAGATGATAGAAGCAGGTCATTTGTAACTCTAATGAGAGCAGTCTCAGTACTATGATACGGTCTAAATCCTGACTGGAATTCCTCACAGATACCATTTTTCTCTAAGAAGGAATATAATTGTGAGGATACTACCTTTTCTAGTATCTTTGACAGAAAAGGGAGATTTGAGATCGGTCTGTAATTAACTAGATCTTTGGGGTCAAGTTGTGGTTTTTTAATGAGAGGCTTAATAACAGCCAATTTGAAGGTTTTGGGGACATATCCTAATGACAATGATGAATTAATAATAGCCAAAAGAGGATCTATGACTTCTGGAAGCAGCTCTTTTAGTAGTTTAGATGGAATAGGGTCTAACATACATGTTGTTGGTTTAGATGATTTAACAAGTTTATACAATTCTTCCTCTCCTATAATAGAGAATGAGTGGAATTGTTCCTCAGGGGATCTATAGTGCACTATCTGATGCGATACTGTAGCTGACGGCTGCATGGTTACAATTTTATCTCTGATAGTATCGATCTTGGAAGTAAAGTAGTTCATAAAGTCATTACAGCTGTGCTCTTGGGAAATGCCAACACCTGTTGATGCTTTATTTTTCATTAAATTAGTGACTGTATTGAATAAATACCGGGGGTTATGTTTGTTTTCTTCTAGAAGAGATGAAAAGTAATCAGATCTAGCCGTTTTTAATGCTTTTCTGTAGGATAGGGTACTTTCCCGCCAAGCTATACGAAATACCTCTAGTTTTGTTTTCCTCCAGCTGCGCTCCATTTTCCGGGCTGCTCTCTTTAGGGTGCGAGTGTGCTCATTATACCACGGAGTCAAACTGTTTTCTTTGATCTTCCTTAAGCGTAAAGGAGCAACTGTATCTAAAGTGCTAGAAAAGAGAGAGTCCATAGTTTCTGTTACATCATCAAGTTTTTCTGCACTGTTGGATATGCTGAGGAATTGAGATAAATCAGGAAGATTACTTACAAAGCAGTCTTTTGTGGTAGAAGTGATGATTCTACCATACTTGTAACAAGGAGTAGAATTTACAGTTTTAGCTATATGGAGTTTACACAAGACTAGATAATGATCTGAGATATCATCGCTTTGCTGCAGAATTTCAACACCACTAACATCAATTCCATGTGACAGTATTAAATCTAGCGTATGATTTCGACAATGAGTAGGTCCTGAAACATGTTGTCTAACCCCAATAGAGTTCAGAATGTCTATGAATGCTGATCCTAATGCATCTTTTTCATTATCGACATGGATATTAAAATCACCAACAATTAAGACTTTATCTGCAGCCAGTACTAACTCAGATAGAAAATCTGAAAATTCTTTAATAAAGTCTGTGTGGTGCCCTGGTGGCCTGTACACAGTAGCCAAAACAAACATCACAGGGGATTTATCACTAACACGTGTTTCTCTAGATAATGTTATACGCAGCACCATAACTTCAAACGAGTTATACTTAAAGCCTGCCCTCTGAGAAATACTGAGAATATTGCTATAAATTGTAGCAACACCTCCCCCTTTACCTTTTGGGCGTGGCTCATTTTTATAGCAGTAATCTTGGGGGGTAGACTCATTTAAAGTAATGTATTCATCTGGTTTTAGCCATGTTTCTGTCAAACAAAGCATATCTAGCTTATGGTCAGTGATCATATCATTTACAAATAGTGCTTTTGTAGAAAGGGACCGGATATTCAGTAAGCCAAGTTTTATCAATTGTTTCTCTGTATTGTAAACATTTTTTATTTGTTGAACATCAATTAAATTGTTACTATTACTTTGGTTTGGACGTTTTCTGTATTTTCTAGTACGGGGAACAGACACAGTCTCTATAGTGTGATATCTAGGTGAAGGAGTCTCTATGTGCTGAGAATTAACTGACTTCTGTGACGTTAGGCGGCTAGCAGACGGTCGGTTTATCCAGTCTGTCTGCTCCCTGACCTGGGCCCTAGTTAGTCAAGTACGAACTCTAAGACTATGTGCCATATTTCTAGAGAGAAGAGCGGCACCACCCCAGGAGGGATGAACACCATCTCTTTTCAACAGGTCAGGTCTGCCCCAAAAACTCTTCCAATTGTCTATGAAACTTACGTTATTCTGCGGGCACCACTTAGACATCCAGCCATTGAGTGACGACAGTCTGCTATGAATCTCATCGCCACGGTAAGCAGGGAGGGGACCAGAGCATATTACAGTGTCTGACATCGTGTCCTGAGTGTATCGAGGCAGTGGACCAAACCACTGAGGGGAGGGGGGAATCAAAACATTTCTGAACTTAAAATGCTTTTTTGCGTTTATTTTGTTTTACTACTTACACAATTATTTTGAGTATATGTCCATTACATTTATTTTCAAAACACAGAGTTGCTTGTAATGATATTTTTAGGGGGGACAACCCTCAGATGGGGGGTTCCTGTCCCCCCCCGGGATTTACACCTATGGTCATGAAGGAAACTGGAGAGTGTAGCGGGTTTTGTCAGACAACAGGACCGGTGGATAAGCAGCCGTCACTTGTCTTCAGAACAGTTTTACTAAAAGCAGACGATCTTGATGTGCAACACTTGAAAGTCAAGAGAAACTCTGCGATGCTTCCTGTGAGCGACGTCTGGTGCAACAGTTCAACAAGTGGCAGTCTTTCCACTTTATTTAATAATGCCCTTGCTGCTAATTTGGACATTTTTGCTCCTATTAAAACACAATTTCTCTGTCGTACATGCAGCTCCCTGGTATAATGATAATTTACGTTCAAAGAAGGTGGAATGTCGCAAACTGGAACGTAAATGGCGTGGCTCTGGCTTGTCAGTTTTTCATCAAGCTTGGAAATCATGTTTGGGCCAGTATAAAGCAGAAATTGATACTGCGAGGTCTTCATATTTTTCTCAGATCATTGACAATAAACATAATAACCCTAGGCAGCTCTTTCACATCATTAACGGTCTATTGAAAGTAGACAGTGTGAATACTTTAACTGCGTCAGTTCAGTCATGCAATGATTTTCTTTATTATTATTATTATTATTATTATTATTATTATTATTATTATTATTTTTTATTTTTTTTTAGTTCAAAAATTGATAACATTCGCAAAGATATTCTTAATTCTTCTAGGCCTCATATTTTTACAGTTAATCTACCAAGTTTTTCCGGTACACCCTTCTCTAATTTTTCCTTAGTCACTTTTGAGTCTCTTTGTGCACAGATATCTCGTATGAAAGCTTCCACTTGCATACTTGATCCCTTGCCTTCTAGTTTATTCAAATCCTGTTTTGGTTACTTGTGCCCTGCTGTTCTTACAATAATAAATGACTCCTTGTCCACCGGTGTTGTGCCAACAGCATTTAAAACTCCTGCCGTCACTCCTATATTAAAAAAGCAAAATAGTGATTGGAACAATCTCTGTAACTTTCGTCCAATTTCACACCTTCCATTTATTGCAAAAATTTTAGAGGGTGTTGTTTTGTCTCAGTTACACAATCATTTAACTGTCAATAATCTGTTTGAGCCCCTTCAATCTGGGTTCAGGAAGTTGCATAGTACTGAAACAGCCCTGGTTAAAGTTGTCAATGACTTGCTGTTAGCTTCTGATTCTGGCTCTCTCTCGATTCTCATCTTACTTGATCTCAGTTCAGCCTTCGACACTGTTGACCACATGGTTTTACTTAATCGACTGGAAACTGTTTTTGGTGTATCTGGGACTGCCCTAGATTGGTTTAGGTCATATTTTATGGGTCGCAGTCAATTTGTCTTCATGGATGGTTCCAGGTCTGATGTGGATCCTGTTTGTACTGGTGTCCCACAGGGTTCAGTTCTTGCTCCCCTGTTTTTTAGCATTTATATTTATCCTCTTGGTCAACTACTAAGATCCCTTGATCTCAGCTATCACTTCTATGCTGATGATACTCAGATTTATATACATTCTCAACCTGGTCAATTTGTGGATGTTTCTCATCTTTCCAACTGTATTTCTGAGATTAAGTTGTGGATGTCTGACTGTGTGTGTGTGTGTGTGTGTGTGTCTGCATAGCTCTAAAACTGAAGTCATGCTTCTTGGCTCTCCCCACCAACTGCGAAATGCTGCTTCTATAGATCTGTCAGTTGATGGTGTTGCCCTAGAGCTACAAAGTAAATTTTAAAAAACCTTGGCGTTATCTTTGATGCCACCCTGTCATTTGAGCCTTTTGTACAGAACATGGTAAAGACCTAAATTTTTCATCTCAGAAATATTGCACATATTCGGTCTAAGTTGCCCTTTTCTGTTGCTGAAAAATTGATTAACTCTTTTGTTTTCTCACAAATTGATTTATTGCAATGCTCTCCTTATTGGAGTGTCCAAATCTTCTCTTAACAAATTGTAATATTTGCAGAATTCAGTAGCTAGAATTTTAACTGGGGCTAGGGCTGGTGATCATATAACTCCTGTCTTGGAGACGTTACACTGGCTCCCTGTTAAATACCGTGCAGATTTTAAAATTTTAATGCTTACATACAAGGCTCTGCATGGACTTACTCCACAGTATTTGGCAGATCTTTTAACGTCCTACACGCCATCTCGCAATTTACGATCGTCTCAGCATGGTCTCTTAGTTGTTCCTAAAACACGGCTGCGATCTAGGGGGGACAGGGCATTCTCAACGTATGCCCCTAAACTGTGGAATTCTCTCCCAGCTGACATTAGGGATGCTAATTCTTTAGCTGTTTTTAAAACCTCTCTCAAAACTTTTTTTTTTTTTTTTTTGGAATGCTTTTATTTGATTAGGTTTCCGTTGTATTTTTGTGATTTTTATTTCTTGTTGAATTTATAGTTTGTGTAATAATAATTAATTATTATTATTATTATTATTATTATTATTATTATTATTATTATTACTTTGCATGGTAATCCCCCTCAATCAATCTCACTATTGCAAACCTTACTAATGACACAATCTCTCTCTCTCGGGTACAACACGCTTCCTTATATCCTCCTTCCTTCCACTGTTAATTGAAACACTCCACCCCAATCATGCAAAGTTAAAGTAAAATGATTTCTGTGTCATGGATTTTCTGCATTGCACAACCTGCAGATGCTGATCCATTGTGGCTTGAGCTCAGATCAGATAGACGGGGCACCCCGATCTCAGTACAGTTATAGGGATGGTTGGTCTTGGTGCTTTGGATAAACATACTGGTCTCAAACATTTAAGCCGCTTGTTATTGTTTTGTGTGTGTTTGTTTGTTTGTTTGTTTGTTTGTTTGTTTGTTTGTTTGTTTCTGCACTCCACCCACATTTGCTTACAGCGGTTCTGAACCTCCATAGTCCCAGAGCTGAAGCCGCTCTCTGCTCATCTTTGGCTTGATTGAGACCTTGATTTTAACAGAGGACACGATGACTTCACTTTCTCCCAGACCAGATTCTAAACAAGTAACAATTATTATTTTATTTTATTTTATTTTATTTATTTATTTTAAATGCTGTCAGTTGATGACCTTTTTGCAGTACTTGTCTTTTCTTTATGCTCTGTATTAGGATTTATTTTCCGTAATGCGTCTTTATGCTGCTTTTGCCTCTCAGACACTGTTATTATCAGTGTTTACTTTGATGTGAAAGTTAATTTCTAGGAAAAAATTAGGAGAGTTGCTCCTTTAATTGCATTCATTCATACAATGTTGTGGACCATTTTGAACAAGTGATGTCTTGTGTCCTTACAGAATTAGCACTAATGCAGAAACTTTAGCATGTCACGTGAAGCCCTCTTTGTTCGGAGAGATGTTTGAAGACCCAAGAGACTATCACAAGTTCACTGATCAGTGCTTCAAATAAGGCACTTAGTTAAACTATTTCTTATTCACTTTAATGTTCTTTCAGCACATTGCTGTTTTCCTTGTTGCAGTTCCTTAATTTAAAAACCGTAAGGGGAGATGGAATGGGTTCCCTTCTCTTAAAAACTTGGAAATATACTCTCTATGCAGTTCCTTTGAATTGTATGTGGTTAATATTAACGCTGATGTCACACTGTCTTCCAGGTGAGCTGGGAAGGTTCTGAGATGAGTTACATGTGCTCCTGTCCTGTTCCTTGATGGCAGCATGTATTCATTAAGACTATTGTAGGTGAGTGCTGAAGTTGTCTTTATCTAGAATTAAACTCTTAGGAATGTCTTCTCGGGAAATGTGGAGAGCTTTCTTCAGTAAACTGCCAACTGAAGTTTCAGCTGAAGTCTCCATTTGGCATTCTCAATTATTGGGTTGAGCCATATTCTTCAAAGCCATAGGGGATCTTAACCATCCTTCAACACATCCTGATTAACCAATGTTAGGTTTAGTAGTTAGTGAGGAGGAGAAGGGTTTAATCTGTCAGCTGCAGGTTTAGATCCAAAACCACCAGCTCCGATATCAGATAGACAGGGGCGCCCCGAACTTGGTGATGAGACAAATTATTTGGAGAGATGTTACTGTGCACACTAAAGTTTTAGGGATTGGCTGGTCATTGGTATAACTTGATCAATCAAAATTAAAACACTAAACCAATTGAAATATGATTGTTTGCAAAGGCTTTCCAAATTTCTGCAGTGCTGCTTGCTTCTGTTTTTTTTTTTTTTTTTTTTTTTTTTTCATTTGCATGCCAGCATTCTTTGCCTATTTGTATCTTATTTTCATTTTGTCTTTAAGTTTCATATGAAACATGTTTTTCCTTTAATGTAATTGTCAATGCCCTTTTTTCCTGTTTCGTCACAATACATAGCTTAAGTATTAAAAAGAAAAGAAGGAAAAAAGAGAACTAACTTTTTAAAAGTCCTTTTTCTTTTAATCTTTATGCTTCTTTGATTTGGCAGTTTCTTTTTGAGTGCTTTTTTTTCTTTTTTTTTTTTTTTTCTTTTTTTTTTTTTTTTAAACCGGGTATGCTGAGTGCTAAGATTAAGACATCATTTTATATACACTCTTATAAACCCTTCTTCTTCATTTTCTTCTTCTTCTTCTTCTTCTTCTTCTTTATTATTTTATTTTTATTTATTTTTTTGTTTACTACTAAGGCATGCTGACAATAACGTCTTCAACATTGTCTATGACCAGATATGTTTTTAGTGGACTTTCAAAATTTGCTTTGCTTGAGAAAGCATGAACATATAGAGTTATGATGTTTTTTTCATATGATTTAGTCAAGTTAGTTTTTCATCAAACACGATGTAATTTTCGGCAATCGAGATCTGGCAGCAACAGCGCATTTTTCCGCTTGGGCGAGCGCTTCGCGGACAGCTTACCGATCACATGAAAACAGGCGCATACCAGCAAACCACTGAGAACGCGCTACAATCCTGATGAGTCATAGAGACAGAGCGGAGGCGCCAAAACTGCGTAACTGACGTAGATTTACAGAAAATTACCATTGTTTTCAAATAAATAATTTTACATACTTATTCCCAACACTTTATTAAGCTTTGTCACATCTCAAATGACAAGGGGTCAACTTATAATCATGTTTATATTAATTAGCCCGTGAACTCATTTTCTCAGACGGCCTGGGTATGTGGCGTATTCTCAGTTTATATGGACGGAACACCATTGATATATAAATACACACATACAGTATAAATTTTGAAAATATTTACATGTATTTACGTCTATATTTTTATTCATATAATTTAAATTATGAATAAATATGTAATATATAAAAATAACATTTTTCTGAAATATATACGTGTATGTATGTATGTGTGTGTGTGTGTGTGTATATATACGGAGTACACATATATTTATTATGTAAACAAAAACGTTTATTTTCGACGCGATTAATTGTTTGACCACACACTCACACATTATTATTATTATTATTATTATTATTATTATTATTTTATTTATATCTTAAATTTGACATTGTACTTGTTCTTTGTTTTTCTATTTATGGTTTTGTGCCTTGTATTCAGATTAATAGCTATAATTTTCCTTTGTGTGCCTTTTTTTTTTTTAAATTTTGCTTTTGTTAAATTTGTTTTCATGTCTTTTTGTGCTGTTATGGCCTTGCTTGCTTTCATATTCTGACTGCCTCCAAGTATTAATTGATGGTTGTGTTTTTGTACTTAATAACCGCCATAGCATATAATGTTCTTTGTTCCTCCTTTTTAAAAGAAATATTGCTGTCAACAGAATGTGTTAAAGGGACCATCAAAATAAAGTGAAACCAAGATGTTTTATGTCTGTTATTTCTCTCAGCCTCTTTGAATCCACCCTCATTCTCTTTGCATTTGTTGTCTATGTGTTCCCCTTTTATGGCGTTGAACATTTTGTATTAATGCCGTTTGTATTTGTCTTTTTTTTTTTTTTTTTTTTTTTATTACACCAGTTCATTCATGGGTTTTAAAAAAAAAAAAAAAAAAAAAGACAACTCTATAACTGTACTTGCCTTGACTAATTTATGTATGTTCAAAACTTTTGTAAGGTTTGTGTTCTCGAAGCTCTGTTCTTCTGATGTGTTTACTTTGATGTGAAAGTTAATTTCTAGGAAAAAATTAGGAGAGTTGCTCCTTTAATTGCATTCATTCATACAATGTTGTGGACCATTTTGAACAAGTGATGTCTTGTGTCCTTACAGAATTAGCACTAATGCAGAAACTTTAGCATGTCACGTGAAGCCCTCTTTGTTTGGAGAGATGTTTGAAGACCCAAGAGACTATCACAAGTTCACTGATCAGTGCTCTGTTCTCTGTTCCTCTTTCTTTACACCAAACTTTGTTGAATCAAACCTAGGGTGTTTTTTTTTTTGTTTTTTTTTTGTTTTTTTTTTTTTTAGTTGTCTCCCCATTGGGCTCATTGCACCACTGGCGGATCCTGGACAGCACAACACTAAACCCAGCCCTTGTCTGTTTTCCATGGAGGAAGAAGTACACATCACATCTTATGGTTATTCTTTGTGCAAGTATGGCTATTTCTAGAGGCTACGAAGTGTTAACTTAACTTATCCTCAGTGGAATTTATTTATTTTTGTGCATGTGTGTCCCGTCCCCCCACCCAAGTGTATGGGTAATGCTGAATTCATTATAGATAACTGAGTTTTTGTTCTGTAGTTTTGTTTGTGGTAATGTTGTGTATGAATTTGTAGTTGCATATTTTATTCTAAAAGATTGGTACAATAAAAATAAGAAACTTGAATGTTTAAATTTTTTTTTTTTTTTTTTTTTTTTTTTTTTTTTTGATGTCGCTAGAGTCCTAGGGATTAGGGTTAGGGTTAGGGTTAGGGATTATATATCCAGAAGTCAGAACAATGTCCGGCTCCGGCTGTGCACTGTCCTCACTACTTCCCTGACCGCTCCCAGTCCTGTTTTGATCAGGCCCAGGTCTCAGAAACAGTCCACCATTTATATATGTATATACTATTTGATTTTGTATTATTTATTTATTTATTTATTTATTTATGTATTTATTATTTATTTATTTAATTATTTATTTATTTATGTGTTGAATATGAGTCTGTGTGTCTTTTTCCTCTGGATGATAAACTTTATATTTGGCTGTTTCCTTGTTCCTTCTATTAGGGGTACATCAGCTAGGGGTGCGAGCCATAGGGCTGTGAGCCTTAGGTCTAGCATTTGTGGGGCTAAAATCCCCAGGGCTAAAAATTATGTGGTTACCCCACTGAGGGCTAAGTTTTAGTGTTGCTGTTGTGTGGGGCCTAGGTTTCAAAATTGTGTGGTTATTCCACTGAGGGCTAAGTTTTAGTGTTGTTGTTGTGTAAGGCCTAGGTTTAAAAATTGTATAGTTACCCCACTGAGGGCTAAGTTTTAGTGTTGTTGTTGTGTGAGGCCTAGGTTTAGAAAGTTTTTGTTAGGGCTATATCAGCTAGGGGTGTGAGCTATAGGGCTGTGAGCCTTAGGTTTAGAACTTGTGGGGTTAAAATCCCTAGGGCTAGAAACCATGTGGCTACCCCACTGAGGGCTAAGTTTTAGTGTTGTTGTTGTGTGAAGCCTAGGTTTAGAAATTGTGTGATTAGGGTTAGGGTTAGGGTTAGGGTTAGGGTTAGGGTTAGGATCAGAAAGAATCCAAGAGCTGAAGCAGCGTCCAGCTCTGGTGATGCACAGTCCTTCAATACTCCTTCTGGCCGCTCTCTCGCCCCAGCCAGGGCCCGCCCCCACGGCCTAGGCCCATCACTCCACCACCAATATATTTGGTCTTTTTATTGAACCACAGATAGTGAGATTTTTAAATGTATAAACGAGTATTATTTTTAATTATAAGTGTTATTTATTAAGGTTTTTATAAGTATTATTTATTAATCCCTCCTTTCTACTGAGGGTTAGTTTTTAGATATTTATTAATACTTATGGATAATACTTCTTAATGTAATTTATTAGGGGTAGAATGAGTAGGGTTAGGATGGATGGGGGTAAAAATGTGTGTCTGGGGGTGGAAGGGGTAGGGTTAGGGATGGTGGGGTTGTGTCCATAAGGGGTAGAATGGGTAGGGTTAGGTATGGTGGGGTTGTGTCCATAAGGGTTAGAATGGGTAGGGTTAGGTATGGTGGGGTTGTGTCCATAAGGGGTAGAATGGGTAGGGTTAGGTATGGTGGGGTTGTGTCCATAAGGGTTAGAATGGGTAGGGTTAGGTATGGTGGGGTTGTGTCCATAAGGGGTAGAATGGGTAGGGTTAGGTATGGTGGGGTTGTGTCCATAAGGGGTAGAATGGGTAGGGTTAGGTATGGTGGGGTTGTGTCCATAAGGGGTAGAATGGGTAGGTTTTAGGTGTGGTGGGGTTGTGTTCATAAGGGGTAAAATGGGTAGGTTTTAGGTGTGGTGGGGTTGTGTTCATAAGGGGTAAAATGGGTAGGTTTTAGGTATGGTGGGGTTATGTTAGGGTTAGGGTTAGGGTTAGGGTTAGGGTTAGGTATATAGATAAAAACGACTTTCACCCTCATTAGTATCCACCCTCATTAGAATATTGCATCTGATTGGCCAAAGCTTACCTGGGCACATCTGGAGAACCGTAGGCCCGAATTCCATGTAAGTGGTATCATCGGATCCGGGAAGCTGTCATCTTTCAGGTGGCGAAAGGCTCTAATGAAAGTATATAGATAAAAATGAGTTTAATCCTGATTAATTCCACTCTCATTAGCATTATCCATCTGATTGGCCAAAGCTTACTTGGGCGTATCTCGTGAAGCGCAGGTCTAAGGTGCATGTAAGTGGTATCGTTGGACACAGGAAGCTGTCATCTTTCAGGTGGCGATAGGTTCGGATGAATGGAGGAAGGTGTGTTGCGTTTAAATCCAGTGTGACCGTTATTATGTCCAGATAGACAGAGTCTGGTAAGTATTAGAAGTACAGGTCAGAGGTCACAGTCCAGTTCAATCTAATGTTTAAAATGATTTGAATGATCTATAAGCATTTGTGAGATCATTTTATGAAATCATTTCATTAACTCATTCTACGTGCTTATTTTTCACAGATGGAGTGTGTTGTTAGCTATCCAGGTCAAAGGTCACAGTCCGCTTCAATCTAATGTTTAAAATGATTTGAATGATCTATAAGGATTTGTGAGATAATTATATGAAATTATTTCATTAACTCATTCTACGTACTTATTTTTCATAGACGGAGTGTGGTTTTAGATATCAAAGGTCACAGAACAGTTCGCTTCCAGCTTCCAGCTTCCAGCATAGTGTGAATTTCTGTTAAATGTTTTGAATTCTTAGAACTTTTGAACACATGCTATTTACATTGTCATCCAGTATTATTAGGCCCTGTTTATTTCCTCGAGTAGATATATAGATAGAAGATAGATATAGAGTTTTCAATCTTAGAAGGATAAGGGACGACGAGCAGGATCATACATTTGTATTAGAGAGAGCGTCTTTTGAGTTCGTTTGATTCTGTCTGTGACCGACTGTTTATATATGTATAATGAATATAATAGTTACTTGTTTTAATAATGTATCATTGTATTTTTATCCAGGAGTACATCGTATAGGTCGTTGTGGCCTAAATGATTGTTGTGCTGCAACATATACGTCTTTCTATACATTCTATATGCATATCTTATGATGATGATGTTGATGATGATGAAAATGTGTATGATTTATCATTGTATTTTAATGCAGGGGTATATGACGTAGGTCTGTGTTGCCCAGGTGTGTGTGAGGTAGGTTTAGGTGGGTTTTTTTTTTTTTTCCCGGATTAGTAATGGTTAAGTGTTTGGGTAAGAGATGAAAACCACGAAAGATGTTCTTTGCATAGTTTGTGTGTCTGGCTGGTTGTGTTTTGTGTTTTGTGTAGCATCTTTTGAGTTTTTTTTTTTAAATTTTGTCTGTGCCCAACTGTTTATATTTTTTGTATTGCACACGTATGTACCTCTGTATGTATATATATATAAAAAGAATATGGTTGTTGCCCTTAAAATATTTAAAAATTTCTTGTCCTATGCCTCCATCTCGTGGACACATTTAGTATTATAGCTTTGGTAGATATATATATATATATATATATATATATATATATATATATATATAAAATGAATATAATTGTTACTTGTTTTAATAATGTATCATTGTATTTTTATCCAGGAGTACTTCGTATAGGTCGTTGTGGCCTAAATGATTGTTGTGCTGCAAACATATACGTCTTTCTACACGTTATATATGTATATCTGATGATGATGATGATGAAAATGTGAATGATTTATGATTGTATTTTATGGTAAATGCAAAGGTAAAAGTCGACAACGAACGCTGATGGCATTAAGCCTTAAGTTTTAGGTCCAAATGAAAGTATAGATCTGTAGTTTCTTATATTTGCCCCTGTGAGGGCTAAGTTTAGGTGTAAATTCAGATATAGGGCCATAGTTTCTTATATTTGCCCCTGTGAGGGCTAAGTTTAGGTGTAAATTCAGATATAGGGCCATAGTTTCTAATATTTGCCCCTGTGAGGGCTAAGTTTAGGTGTAAATTCAGATATAGGGCCATAGTTTCTCTTATTTGCCCCTGTGAGGGCTAAGTTTAGGTGTAAATTCAGATATAGGGCCATAGTTTCTCATATTTGCCCCTGTGAGGGCTAAGTTTAGGTGTAAATTCAGATATAGGGCCATAGTTTCTAATATTTGCCCCTGTGAGGGCTAAGTTTAGGTGTAAATTCAGATATAGGGCCATAGTTTCTCTTATTTGCCCCTGTGAGGGCTAAGTTTAGGTGTAAATTCAGATATAGGGCCATAGTTTCTCATACTTGCCCCTGTGAGGGCTAAGTTTAGGTGTAAATTCAGATATAGGGCCATAGTTTCTCTTATTTGCCCCTGTGAGGGCTAAGTTTAGGTGTAAATTCAGATATAGGGCCATAGTTTCTTATACTTGCCCCTGTGAGGGCTAAGTTTAGGTGTAAATTCAGATATAGGGCCATAGTTTCTTATACTTGCCCCTGTGAGGGCTAAGTTTAGGTGTAAATTCAGATATAGGGCCATAGTTTCTTATATTTGCCCCTGTGAGGGCTAAGTTTAGGTGCAAATTCAGATATAGGGCCATAGTTTCTTATACTTGCCCATGTGAGGGCTAAGTTTAGGTGTAAATTCAGATATAGGGCCATAGTTTCTTATACTTGCCCCTGTGAGGGCTAAGTTTAGGTGTAAATTCAGATATAGGGCCATAGTTTGTTATACTTGCCCCTGTGAGGGCTAAGTTTAGGTGCAAATTCAGATATAGGGCCATAGTTTCTCATATTTGCCCCTGTGAGGGCTAAGTTTAGGTGTAAATTCAGATATAGGGCCATAGTTTCTCATATTTGCCCCTGTTAGGGACTTTACACTCAAGAATCGAAACAGGGTCCAATTCCGGTTGTGCGCAGTCCTTCTACTTCCACTGACCACTTTCAGCTCTGCTTTGGTCCAGCCTGCCACACAGAATTTTTTGCACCGAACTCCTTGGTTTTTATGTCTTACTTTTATACGTTTCACAAAATATAAGGTATAATATCCACTATATTTTATATGTTTATTTTTTTATGGTACATATAATTAAAATACATATATTTTTCTCTCACGTATGTCACCACGGACCACGTCAAGGGTTAAACTGGGTAGGTTTCAGGGGCCTGGGGTTAGTTTGGGTAGGTGTCAGGTTTCCAGGGTTAGATTAGGATTGGAAAGAATCCAAGAGCTGAAGCAGCGTATCGTTGGACACAGGAAGCTGTCATCTTTCAGGTGGCGATAGGTTCGGATGAATGGAGGAAGGTGTGTTGCGTTTAAATGCAGTGTGACCGTTATTATGTCCAGATAGACAGAGTCTGGTAAGTATTAGAAGTACAGGTCAGAGGTCACAATCTAATGTTTAAAATGATTTGAATGATCTATAAGCATTTGTGAGATCATTTTATGAAATCATTTCATTAACTCATTCTACGTGCTTATTTTTCACAGATGGAGTGTGTTGTTAGCTATCCAGGTCAAAGGTCACAGTCCGCTTCAATCTAATGTTTAAAATGATTTGAATGATCTATAAGGATTTGTGAGATAATTATATGAAATTATTTCATTAACTCATTCTACGTACTTATTTTTCATCGACGGAGTGTGGTTTTAGATATCAAAGGTCACAGAACACTTCGCTTCCAGCTTCCAGCATCCAGCATAGAGTGAATTTCTGCTAAATGTTTTGAATCCTTAGCACTTTTGAACACATGCTATTTACATTGTCATCCAGTAGAGGGCGAACTATTAGCCCCTGTTTATTTCCTCGAGTAGATATATAGATAGAAGATAGATATAGAGTTTTCAATCTTAGAAGGATAAGGGACGACGAGCAGGATCATACATTTGTATTAGAGAGAGCGTCTTTTGAGTTCGTTTGATTCTGTCTGTGACCGACTGTTTATATATGTATAATGAATATAATTGTTACTTGTTTTAATAATGTATCATTGTATTTTTATCCAGGAGTACTTCGTATAGGTCGTTGTGGCCTAAATGATTGTTGTGCTGCAACATATACGTCTTTCTATATATTCTATATGCATATCTTATGATGATGATGATGAAAATGTGTATGATTTATCATTGTATTTTAATGCAGGGGTATATGACGTAGGTCTGTGTTGCCCAGGTGTGTGTGAGGTAGGTTTAGGTGGGTTTTTTTTTTTTTTTCCCGGATTAGTAATGGTTAAGTGTTTGGGTAAGAGATGAAAACCACGAAAGATGTTCTTTGCATAGTTTGTGTGTCTGGCTGGTTGTGTTTTGTGTTTTGTGTAGCATCTTTTGAGTTTTTTTTTTAAATTTTGTCTGTGCCCAACTGTTTATATTTTTTGTATTGCACACGTATGTACCTCTGTATGTATATATATATAAAAAGAATATGGTTGTTGCCCTTAAAATATTTAAAAATTTCTTATCCTATGCCTCCATCTCGTGGACACCTTTAGTATTATAGTATTTGGTAGATATATATATATATATATATATATATATATAATGAATATAATTGTTACTTGTTTTAATAATGTATCATTGTATTTTTATCCAGGAGTATATCGTATAGGTCAGTGTGGCCTAAATGACTGTTGTGCTGCAACAAATAAATAGATAGATTGATAGATAGATAGAAGGAAGGACAGAGTCTGGTAAGTGTTAGGTATTCTGCTCAGAAGTGACAGAAAAGTTTTATTAGATAGATAGATAGATAGATAGATAGATATAGATGATATGTAGATATAGATTTCAATCTTATAACTCTCCAGTTTTAGAAGGTGAACTTTTGAGTTTTGAGGGCTTGGTTAGAGGGTTTAAGGGTTAGAGGTTATCTTGGGGTTAACTTGCAGCTAGGTATATAGATAAAAACGACTTTCACCCTCATTAGTATCCACCCTCATTAGAATATTGCATCTGATTGGCCAAAGCTTACCTGGGCACATCTGGAGAACCGTAGGCCCGAATTCCATGTAAGTGGTATCATCGGATCCGGGAAGCTGTCATCTTTCAGGTGGCGAAAGGCTCTAATGAAAGTATATAGATAAAAATGAGTTTAATCCTGATTAATTCCACTCTCATTAGCATTATCCATCTGATTGGCCAAAGCTTACTTGGGCGTATCTCGTGAAGCGCAGGTCTAAGGTGCATGTAAGTGGTATCGTTGGACACAGGAAGCTGTCATCTTTCAGGTGGCGATAGGTTCGGGATGAATGGAGGAAGGTGTGTTGCGTTTAAATCCAGTGTGACCGTTATTATGTCCAGATAGACAGAGTCTGGTAAGTATTAGAAGTACAGGTCAGAGGTCACAGTCCACTTCAATCTAATGTTTAAAATGATTTGAATGATCTATAAGCATTTGTGAGATCATTTTATGAAATCATTTCATTAACTCATTCTACGTGCTTATTTTTCACAGATGGAGTGTGTTGTTAGCTATCCAGGTCAAAGGTCACAGTCCGCTTCAATCTAATGTTTAAAATGATTTGAATGATCTATAAGGATTTGTGAGATAATTATATGAAATTATTTCATTAACTCATTCTACGTACTTATTTTTCATAGACGGAGTGTGGTTTTAGATATCAAAGGTCACAGAACAGTTCGCTTCCAGCTTCCAGCATAGTGTGAATTTCTGTTAAATGTTTTGAATTCTTAGAACTTTTGAACACATGCTATTTACATTGTCATCCAGTATTATTAGGCCCTGTTTATTTCCTCGAGTAGATATATAGATAGAAGATAGATATAGAGTTTTCAATCTTAGAAGGATAAGGGACGACGAGCAGGATCATACATTTGTAATTAGAGAGAGCGTCTTTTGAGTTCGTTTGATTCTGTCTGTGACCGACTGTTTATATATGTATAATGAATATAATAGTTACTTGTTTTAATAATGTATCATTGTATTTTTATCCAGGAGTACATCGTATAGGTCGTTGTGGCCTAAATGATTTGTTGTGCTGCAACATATACGTCTTTCTATACATTCTATATGCATATCTTATGATGATGATGTTGATGATGATGAAAATGTGTATGATTTATCATGTATTTTAATGCAGGGGTATATGACGTAGGTCTGTGTTGCCCAGGTGTGTGTGAGGTAGGTTTAGGTGGGTTTTTTTTTTTTTTCCCGGATTAGTAATGGTTAAGTGTTTGGGTAAGAGATGAAAACCACGAAAGATGTTCTTTGCATAGTTTGTGTGTCTGGCTGGTTGTGTTTTGTGTTTTTGTGTAGCATCTTTTGAGTTTTTTTTTAAATTTTGTCTGTGCCCAACTGTTTATATTTTTTGTATTGCACACGTATGTACCTCTGTATGTATATAATATAAAAAGAATATGGTTGTTGCCCTTAAAATATTTAAAAATTTCTTGTCCTATGCCTCCATCTCGTGGACACATTTAGTATTATAGCTTTGGTAGATATATATATATATATATATATATATATATATATATATATATATAAAATGAATATAATTGTTTACTTGTTTTAATAATGTATCATTGTATTTTTATCCAGGAGTACTTCGTATAGGTCGTTGTGGCCTAAATGATTGTTGTGCTGCAAACATATACGTCTTTCTACACGTTATATATGTATATCTGATGATGATGATGATGAAAATGTGAATGATTTATGATTGTATTTTATGGTAAATGCAAAGGTAAAAGTCGACAACGAACGCTGATGCATTAGCCTTAAGTTTTAGGTCCAAATGAAAGTATAGATCTGTAGTTTCTTATATTTGCCCCTGTGAGGGCTTAAGTTTAGGTGTAAATTCAGATATAGGGCCATAGTTTCTTATATTTGCCCCTGTGAGGGCTAAGTTTAGGTGTAAATTCAGATATAGGGCCATAGTTTCTAATATTTGCCCCTGTGAGGGCTAAGTTTAGGTGTAAATTCAGATATAGGGCCATAGTTTCTCTTATTTGCCCCTGTGAGGGCTAAGTTTAGGTGTAAATTCAGATATAGGGCCATAGTTTCTTATATTTGCCCCTGTGAGGGCTAAGTTTAGGTGTAAATTCAGATATAGGGCCATAGTTTCTAATATTTGCCCCTGTGAGGGCTAAGTTTAGGTGTAAATTCAGATATAGGGCCATAGTTTCTCTTATTTGCCCCTGTGAGGGCTAAGTTTAGGTTAGGGTTAGGGTTAGGGTTAGGGTTAGGGTTAGGGTTAGGGTTAGGGTTAGGGTTAGGGTTAGGTTAGGGTTAGGGTTAGGTATATAGATAAAAACGACTTTCACCCTCATTAGTATCCACCCTCATTAGAATATTGCATCTGATTGGCCAAAGCTTACCTGGGCACATCTGGAGAACCGTAGGCCCGAATTCCATGTAAGTGGTATCATCGGATCCGGGAAGCTGTCATCTTTCAGGTGGCGAAAGGCTCTAATGAAAGTATATAGATAAAAATGAGTTTAATCCTGATTAATTCCACTCTCATTAGCATTATCCATCTGATTGGCCAAAGCTTACTTGGGCGTATCTCGTGAAGCGCAGGTCTAAGGTGCATGTAAGTGGTATCGTTGGACACAGGAAGCTGTCATCTTTCAGGTGGCGATAGGTTCGGATGAATGGAGGAAGGTGTGTTGCGTTTAAATCCAGTGTGACCGTTATTATGTCCAGATAGACAGAGTCTGGTAAGTATTAGAAGTACAGGTCAGAGGTCACAGTCCACTTCAATCTAATGTTTAAAATGATTTGAATGATCTATAAGCATTTGTGAGATCATTTTATGAAATCATTTCATTAACTCATTCTACGTGCTTATTTTTCACAGATGGAGTGTGTTGTTAGCTATCCAGGTCAAAGGTCACAGTCCGCTTCAATCTAATGTTTAAAATGATTTGAATGATCTATAAGGATTTGTGAGATAATTATATGAAATTATTTCATTAACTCATTCTACGTACTTATTTTTCATAGACGGAGTGTGGTTTTAGATATCAAAGGTCACAGAACAGTTCGCTTCCAGCTTCCAGCATAGTGTGAATTTCTGTTAAATGTTTTGAATTCTTAGAACTTTTGAACACATGCTATTTACATTGTCATCCAGTATTATTAGGCCCTGTTTATTTCCTCGAGTAGATATATAGATAGAAGATAGATATAGAGTTTTCAATCTTAGAAGGATAAGGGACGACGAGCAGGATCATACATTTGTATTAGAGAGAGCGTCTTTTGAGTTCGTTTGATTCTGTCTGTGACCGACTGTTTATATATGTATAATGAATATAATAGTTACTTGTTTTAATAATGTATCATTGTATTTTTATCCAGGAGTACATCGTATAGGTCGTTGTGGCCTAAATGATTGTTGTGCTGCAACATATACGTCTTTCTATACATTCTATATGCATATCTTATGATGATGATGTTGATGATGATGAAAATGTGTATGATTTATCATTGTATTTTAATGCAGGGGTATATGACGTAGGTCTGTGTTGCCCAGGTGTGTGTGAGGTAGGTTTAGGTGGGTTTTTTTTTTTTTTTTCCCGGATTAGTAATGGTTAAGTGTTTGGGTAAGAGATGAAAACCACGAAAGATGTTCTTTGCATAGTTTGTGTGTCTGGCTGGTTGTGTTTTGTGTTTTGTGTAGCATCTTTTGAGTTTATTTTTTAAATTTTGTCTGTGCCCAACTGTTTATATTTTTTGTATTGCACACGTATGTACCTCTGTATGTATATATATATAAAAAGAATATGGTTGTTGCCCTTAAAATATTTAAAAATTTCTTGTCCTATGCCTCCATCTCGTGGACACATTTAGTATTATAGCTTTGGTAGATATATATATATATATAAAATGAATATAATTGTTACTTGTTTTAATAATGTATCATTGTATTTTTATCCAGGAGTACTTCGTATAGGTCGTTGTGGCCTAAATGATTGTTGTGCTGCAAACATATACGTCTTTCTACACGTTATATATGTATATCTGATGATGATGATGATGAAAATGTGAATGATTTATGATTGTATTTTATGGTAAATGCAAAGGTAAAAGTCGACAACGAACGCTGATGGCATTAAGCCTTAAGTTTTAGGTCCAAATGAAAGTATAGATCTGTAGTTTCTTATATTTGCCCCTGTGAGGGCTAAGTTTAGGTGTAAATTCAGATATAGGGCCATAGTTTCTTATATTTGCCCCTGTGAGGGCTAAGTTTAGGTGTAAATTCAGATATAGGGCCATAGTTTCTAATATTTGCCCCTGTGAGGGCTAAGTTTAGGTGTAAATTCAGATAAAGGGCCATAGTTTCTCTTATTTGCCCCTGTGAGGGCTAAGTTTAGGTGTAAATTCAGATATAGGGCCATAGTTTCTCATATTTGCCCCTGTGAGGGCTAAGTTTAGGTGTAAATTCAGATATAGGGCCATAGTTTCTAATATTTGCCCCTGTGAGGGCTAAGTTTAGGTGTAAATTCAGATATAGGGCCATAGTTTCTCTTATTTGCCCCTGTGAGGGCTAAGTTTAGGTGTAAATTCAGATATAGGGCCATAGTTTCTCATACTTGCCCCTGTGAGGGCTAAGTTTAGGTGTAAATTCAGATATAGGGCCATAGTTTCTCATACTTGCCCCTGTGAGGGCTAAGTTTAGGTGTAAATTCAGATATAGGGCCATAGTTTCTCTTATTTGCCCCTGTGAGGGCTAAGTTTAGGTGTAAATTCAGATATAGGGCCATAGTTTCTTATACTTGCCCCTGTGAGGGCTAAGTTTAGGTGTAAATTCAGATATAGGGCCATAGTTTCTTATACTTGCCCCTGTGAGGGCTAAGTTTAGGTGCAAATTCAGATATAGGGCCATAGTTTGTTATACTTGCCCCTGTGAGGGCTAAGTTTAGGTGTAAATTCAGATATAGGGCCATAGTTTGTTATACTTGCCCCTGTGAGGGCTAAGTTTAGGTGTAAATTCAGATATAGGGCCATAGTTTCTCATATTTGCCCCTGTTAGGGACTTTACACTCAAGAATCGAAACAGGGTCCAATTCCGGTTGTGCGCAGTCCTTATACTTCCACTGACCACTTTCAGCTCTGCTTTGGTCCAGCCTGCCACACAGAATTTTTTGCACCGAACTCCTTGGTTTTTATGTCTTACTTTTATACGTTTCACAAAATATAAGGTATAATATCCACTATATTTTATATGTTTATTTTTTTATGGTACATATAATTAAAATACATATATTTTTCTCTCACGTATGTCACCACGGACCACGTCAAGGGTTAAACTGGGTAGGTTTCAGGGGCCTGGGGTTAGTTTGGGTAGGTGTCAGGTTTCCAGGGTTAGATTAGGATTGGAAAGAATCCAAGAGCTGAAGCAGCGTATCGTTGGACACAGGAAGCTGTCATCTTTCAGGTGGCGATAGGTTCGGATGAATGGAGGAAGGTGTGTTACGTTTAAATGCAGTGTGACCATTATTATGTCCAGATAGACAGAGTCTGGTAAGTATTAGAAGTACAGGTCAGAGGTCACAATCTAATGTTTAAAATGATTTGAATGATCTATAAGCATTTGTGAGATCATTTTATGAAATCATTTCATTAACTCATTCTACGTGCTTATTTTTCACAGATGGAGTGTGTTGTTAGCTATCCAGGTCAAAGGTCACAGTCCGCTTCAATCTAATGTTTAAAATGATTTGAATGATCTATAAGGATTTGTGAGATAATTATATGAAATTATTTCATTAACTCATTCTACGTACTTATTTTTCATCGACGGAGTGTGGTTTTAGATATCAAAGGTCACAGAACACTTCGCTTCCAGCTTCCAGCATCCAGCATAGAGTGAATTTCTGCTAAATGTTTTGAATCCTTAGCACTTTTGAACACATGCTATTTACATTGTCATCCAGTAGAGGGCGAACTATTAGCCCCTGTTTATTTCCTCGAGTAGATATATAGATAGAAGATAGATATAGAGTTTTCAATCTTAGAAGGATAAGGGACGACGAGCAGGATCATACATTTGTATTAGAGAGAGCGTCTTTTGAGTTCGTTTGATTCTGTCTGTGACCGACTGTTTATATATGTATAATGAATATAATTGTTACTTGTTTTAATAATGTATCATTGTATTTTTATCCAGGAGTACTTCGTATAGGTCGTTGTGGCCTAAATGATTGTTGTGCTGCAACATATACGTCTTTCTATACATTCTATATGCATATCTTATGATGATGATGATGAAAATGTGTATGATTTATCATTGTATTTTAATGCAGGGGTATATGACGTAGGTCTGTGTTGCCCAGGTGTGTGTGAGGTAGGTTTAGGTGGGTTTTTTTTTTTTTTTTCCCGGATTAGTAATGGTTAAGTGTTTGGGTAAGAGATGAAAACCACGAAAGATGTTCTTTGCATAGTTTGTGTGTCTGGCTGGTTGTGTTTTGTGTTTTGTGTAGCATCTTTTGAGTTTTTTTTTTTAAATTTTGTCTGTGCCCAACTGTTTATATTTTTTGTATTGCACACGTATGTACCTCTGTATGTATATATATATAAAAAGAATATGGTTGTTGCCCTTAAAATATTTAAAAATTTCTTATCCTATGCCTCCATCTCGTGGACACCTTTAGTATTATAGTATTTGGTAGATATATATATATATATATATATATATATATATATATATATAATGAATATAATTGTTACTTGTTTTAATAATGTATCATTGTATTTTTATCCAGGAGTATATCGTATAGGTCAGTGTGGCCTAAATGACTGTTGTGCTGCAACAAATAAATAGATAGATTGATAGATAGATAGAAGGAAGAACAGAGTCTGGTAAGTGTTAGGTATTCTGCTCAGAAGTGACAGAAAAGTTTTATTAGATAGATAGATAGATAGATAGATAGATAGATAGATAGATAGATAGATAGATAGATATAGATGATATGTAGATATAGATTTCAATCTTATAACTCTCCAGTTTTAGAAGGTGAACTTTTGAGTTTTGAGGGCTGGGGTTAGAGGGTTTAAGGGTTAGAGGTTATCTTGGGGTTAACTTGCAGCTAGGTATATAGATAAAAACGACTTTCACCCTCATTAGTATCCACCCTCATTAGAATATTGCATCTGATTGGCCAAAGCTTACCTGGGCACATCTGGAGAACCGTAGGCCCGAATTCCATGTAAGTGGTATCATCGGATCCGGGAAGCTGTCATCTTTCAGGTGGCGAAAGGCTCTAATGAAAGTATATAGATAAAAATGAGTTTAATCCTGATTAATTCCACTCTCATTAGCATTATCCATCTGATTGGCCAAAGCTTACTTGGGCGTATCTCGTGAAGCGCAGGTCTAAGGTGCATGTAAGTGGTATCGTTGGACACAGGAAGCTGTCATCTTTCAGGTGGCGATAGGTTCGGATGAATGGAGGAAGGTGTGTTGCGTTTAAATCCAGTGTGACCGTTATTATGTCCAGATAGACAGAGTCTGGTAAGTATTAGAAGTACAGGTCAGAGGTCACAGTCCACTTCAATCTAATGTTTAAAATGATTTGAATGATCTATAAGCATTTGTGAGATCATTTTATGAAATCATTTCATTAACTCATTCTACGTGCTTATTTTTCACAGATGGAGTGTGTTGTTAGCTATCCAGGTCAAAGGTCACAGTCCGCTTCAATCTAATGTTTAAAATGATTTGAATGATCTATAAGGATTTGTGAGATAATTATATGAAATTATTTCATTAACTCATTCTACGTACTTATTTTTCATAGACGGAGTGTGGTTTTAGATATCAAAGGTCACAGAACAGTTCGCTTCCAGCTTCCAGCATAGTGTGAATTTCTGTTAAATGTTTTGAATTCTTAGAACTTTTGAACACATGCTATTTACATTGTCATCCAGTATTATTAGGCCCTGTTTATTTCCTCGAGTAGATATATAGATAGAAGATAGATATAGAGTTTTCAATCTTAGAAGGATAAGGGACGACGAGCAGGATCATACATTTGTATTAGAGAGAGCGTCTTTTGAGTTCGTTTGATTCTGTCTGTGACCGACTGTTTATATATGTATAATGAATATAATAGTTACTTGTTTTAATAATGTATCATTGTATTTTTATCCAGGAGTACATCGTATAGGTCGTTGTGGCCTAAATGATTGTTGTGCTGCAACATATACGTCTTTCTATACATTCTATATGCATATCTTATGATGATGATGTTGATGATGATGAAAATGTGTATGATTTATCATTGTATTTTAATGCAGGGGTATATGACGTAGGTCTGTGTTGCCCAGGTGTGTGTGAGGTAGGTTTAGGTGGGTTTTTTTTTTTTTTTTCCCGGATTAGTAATGGTTAAGTGTTTGGGTAAGAGATGAAAACCACGAAAGATGTTCTTTGCATAGTTTGTGTGTCTGGCTGGTTGTGTTTTGTGTTTTGTGTAGCATCTTTTGAGTTTATTTTTTAAATTTTGTCTGTGCCCAACTGTTTATATTTTTTGTATTGCACACGTATGTACCTCTGTATGTATATATATATAAAAAGAATATGGTTGTTGCCCTTAAAATATTTAAAAATTTCTTGTCCTATGCCTCCATCTCGTGGACACATTTAGTATTATAGCTTTGGTAGATATATATATATATATATAAAATGAATATAATTGTTACTTGTTTTAATAATGTATCATTGTATTTTTATCCAGGAGTACTTCGTATAGGTCGTTGTGGCCTAAATGATTGTTGTGCTGCAAACATATACGTCTTTCTACACGTTATATATGTATATCTGATGATGATGATGATGAAAATGTGAATGATTTATGATTGTATTTTATGGTAAATGCAAAGGTAAAAGTCGACAACGAACGCTGATGGCATTAAGCCTTAAGTTTTAGGTCCAAATGAAAGTATAGATCTGTAGTTTCTTATATTTGCCCCTGTGAGGGCTAAGTTTAGGTGTAAATTCAGATATAGGGCCATAGTTTCTTATATTTGCCCCTGTGAGGGCTAAGTTTAGGTGTAAATTCAGATATAGGGCCATAGTTTCTAATATTTGCCCCTGTGAGGGCTAAGTTTAGGTGTAAATTCAGATAAAGGGCCATAGTTTCTCTTATTTGCCCCTGTGAGGGCTAAGTTTAGGTGTAAATTCAGATATAGGGCCATAGTTTCTCATATTTGCCCCTGTGAGGGCTAAGTTTAGGTGTAAATTCAGATATAGGGCCATAGTTTCTAATATTTGCCCCTGTGAGGGCTAAGTTTAGGTGTAAATTCAGATATAGGGCCATAGTTTCTCTTATTTGCCCCTGTGAGGGCTAAGTTTAGGTGTAAATTCAGATATAGGGCCATAGTTTCTCATACTTGCCCCTGTGAGGGCTAAGTTTAGGTGTAAATTCAGATATAGGGCCATAGTTTCTCATACTTGCCCCTGTGAGGGCTAAGTTTAGGTGTAAATTCAGATATAGGGCCATAGTTTCTCTTATTTGCCCCTGTGAGGGCTAAGTTTAGGTGTAAATTCAGATATAGGGCCATAGTTTCTTATACTTGCCCCTGTGAGGGCTAAGTTTAGGTGTAAATTCAGATATAGGGCCATAGTTTCTTATACTTGCCCCTGTGAGGGCTAAGTTTAGGTGCAAATTCAGATATAGGGCCATAGTTTGTTATACTTGCCCCTGTGAGGGCTAAGTTTAGGTGTAAATTCAGATATAGGGCCATAGTTTGTTATACTTGCCCCTGTGAGGGCTAAGTTTAGGTGTAAATTCAGATATAGGGCCATAGTTTCTCATATTTGCCCCTGTTAGGGACTTTACACTCAAGAATCGAAACAGGGTCCAATTCCGGTTGTGCGCAGTCCTTATACTTCCACTGACCACTTTCAGCTCTGCTTTGGTCCAGCCTGCCACACAGAATTTTTTGCACCGAACTCCTTGGTTTTTATGTCTTACTTTTATACGTTTCACAAAATATAAGGTATAATATCCACTATATTTTATATGTTTATTTTTTTATGGTACATATAATTAAAATACATATATTTTTCTCTCACGTATGTCACCACGGACCACGTCAAGGGTTAAACTGGGTAGGTTTCAGGGGCCTGGGGTTAGTTTGGGTAGGTGTCAGGTTTCCAGGGTTAGATTAGGATTGGAAAGAATCCAAGAGCTGAAGCAGCGTATCGTTGGACACAGGAAGCTGTCATCTTTCAGGTGGCGATAGGTTCGGATGAATGGAGGAAGGTGTGTTACGTTTAAATGCAGTGTGACCATTATTATGTCCAGATAGACAGAGTCTGGTAAGTATTAGAAGTACAGGTCAGAGGTCACAATCTAATGTTTAAAATGATTTGAATGATCTATAAGCATTTGTGAGATCATTTTATGAAATCATTTCATTAACTCATTCTACGTGCTTATTTTTCACAGATGGAGTGTGTTGTTAGCTATCCAGGTCAAAGGTCACAGTCCGCTTCAATCTAATGTTTAAAATGATTTGAATGATCTATAAGGATTTGTGAGATAATTATATGAAATTATTTCATTAACTCATTCTACGTACTTATTTTTCATCGACGGAGTGTGGTTTTAGATATCAAAGGTCACAGAACACTTCGCTTCCAGCTTCCAGCATCCAGCATAGAGTGAATTTCTGCTAAATGTTTTGAATCCTTAGCACTTTTGAACACATGCTATTTACATTGTCATCCAGTAGAGGGCGAACTATTAGCCCCTGTTTATTTCCTCGAGTAGATATATAGATAGAAGATAGATATAGAGTTTTCAATCTTAGAAGGATAAGGGACGACGAGCAGGATCATACATTTGTATTAGAGAGAGCGTCTTTTGAGTTCGTTTGATTCTGTCTGTGACCGACTGTTTATATATGTATAATGAATATAATTGTTACTTGTTTTAATAATGTATCATTGTATTTTTATCCAGGAGTACTTCGTATAGGTCGTTGTGGCCTAAATGATTGTTGTGCTGCAACATATACGTCTTTCTATACATTCTATATGCATATCTTATGATGATGATGATGAAAATGTGTATGATTTATCATTGTATTTTAATGCAGGGGTATATGACGTAGGTCTGTGTTGCCCAGGTGTGTGTGAGGTAGGTTTAGGTGGGTTTTTTTTTTTTTTTTCCCGGATTAGTAATGGTTAAGTGTTTGGGTAAGAGATGAAAACCACGAAAGATGTTCTTTGCATAGTTTGTGTGTCTGGCTGGTTGTGTTTTGTGTTTTGTGTAGCATCTTTTGAGTTTTTTTTTTTAAATTTTGTCTGTGCCCAACTGTTTATATTTTTTGTATTGCACACGTATGTACCTCTGTATGTATATATATATAAAAAGAATATGGTTGTTGCCCTTAAAATATTTAAAAATTTCTTATCCTATGCCTCCATCTCGTGGACACCTTTAGTATTATAGTATTTGGTAGATATATATATATATATATATATATATATATATATATATATATAATGAATATAATTGTTACTTGTTTTAATAATGTATCATTGTATTTTTATCCAGGAGTATATCGTATAGGTCAGTGTGGCCTAAATGACTGTTGTGCTGCAACAAATAAATAGATAGATTGATAGATAGATAGAAGGAAGAACAGAGTCTGGTAAGTGTTAGGTATTCTGCTCAGAAGTGACAGAAAAGTTTTATTAGATAGATAGATAGATAGATAGATAGATAGATAGATAGATAGATAGATAGATAGATAGATAGATAGATAGATATAGATGATATGTAGATATAGATTTCAATCTTATAACTCTCCAGTTTTAGAAGGTGAACTTTTGAGTTTTGAGGGCTGGGGTTAGAGGGTTTAAGGGTTAGAGGTTATCTTGGGGTTAACTTGCAGCTAGGTATATAGATAAAAACGACTTTCACCCTCATTAGTATCCACCCTCATTAGAATATTGCATCTGATTGGCCAAAGCTTACCTGGGCACATCTGGAGAACCGTAGGCCCGAATTCCATGTAAGTGGTATCATCGGATCCGGGAAGCTGTCATCTTTCAGGTGGCGAAAGGCTCTAATGAAAGTATATAGATAAAAATGAGTTTAATCCTGATTAATTCCACTCTCATTAGCATTATCCATCTGATTGGCCAAAGCTTACTTGGGCGTATCTCGTGAAGCGCAGGTCTAAGGTGCATGTAAGTGGTATCGTTGGACACAGGAAGCTGTCATCTTTCAGGTGGCGATAGGTTCGGATGAATGGAGGAAGGTGTGTTGCGTTTAAATCCAGTGTGACCGTTATTATGTCCAGATAGACAGAGTCTGGTAAGTATTAGAAGTACAGGTCAGAGGTCACAGTCCACTTCAATCTAATGTTTAAAATGATTTGAATGATCTATAAGCATTTGTGAGATCATTTTATGAAATCATTTCATTAACTCATTCTACGTGCTTATTTTTCACAGATGGAGTGTGTTGTTAGCTATCCAGGTCAAAGGTCACAGTCCGCTTCAATCTAATGTTTAAAATGATTTGAATGATCTATAAGGATTTGTGAGATAATTATATGAAATTATTTCATTAACTCATTCTACGTACTTATTTTTCATAGACGGAGTGTGGTTTTAGATATCAAAGGTCACAGAACAGTTCGCTTCCAGCTTCCAGCATAGTGTGAATTTCTGTTAAATGTTTTGAATTCTTAGAACTTTTGAACACATGCTATTTACATTGTCATCCAGTATTATTAGGCCCTGTTTATTTCCTCGAGTAGATATATAGATAGAAGATAGATATAGAGTTTTCAATCTTAGAAGGATAAGGGACGACGAGCAGGATCATACATTTGTATTAGAGAGAGCGTCTTTTGAGTTCGTTTGATTCTGTCTGTGACCGACTGTTTATATATGTATAATGAATATAATAGTTACTTGTTTTAATAATGTATCATTGTATTTTTATCCAGGAGTACATCGTATAGGTCGTTGTGGCCTAAATGATTGTTGTGCTGCAACATATACGTCTTTCTATACATTCTATATGCATATCTTATGATGATGATGTTGATGATGATGAAAATGTGTATGATTTATCATTGTATTTTAATGCAGGGGTATATGACGTAGGTCTGTGTTGCCCAGGTGTGTGTGAGGTAGGTTTAGGTGGGTTTTTTTTTTTTTTTTCCCGGATTAGTAATGGTTAAGTGTTTGGGTAAGAGATGAAAACCACGAAAGATGTTCTTTGCATAGTTTGTGTGTCTGGCTGGTTGTGTTTTGTGTTTTGTGTAGCATCTTTTGAGTTTATTTTTTAAATTTTGTCTGTGCCCAACTGTTTATATTTTTTGTATTGCACACGTATGTACCTCTGTATGTATATATATATAAAAAGAATATGGTTGTTGCCCTTAAAATATTTAAAAATTTCTTGTCCTATGCCTCCATCTCGTGGACACATTTAGTATTATAGCTTTGGTAGATATATATATATATATAAAATGAATATAATTGTTACTTGTTTTAATAATGTATCATTGTATTTTTATCCAGGAGTACTTCGTATAGGTCGTTGTGGCCTAAATGATTGTTGTGCTGCAAACATATACGTCTTTCTACACGTTATATATGTATATCTGATGATGATGATGATGAAAATGTGAATGATTTATGATTGTATTTTATGGTAAATGCAAAGGTAAAAGTCGACAACGAACGCTGATGGCATTAAGCCTTAAGTTTTAGGTCCAAATGAAAGTATAGATCTGTAGTTTCTTATATTTGCCCCTGTGAGGGCTAAGTTTAGGTGTAAATTCAGATATAGGGCCATAGTTTCTTATATTTGCCCCTGTGAGGGCTAAGTTTAGGTGTAAATTCAGATATAGGGCCATAGTTTCTAATATTTGCCCCTGTGAGGGCTAAGTTTAGGTGTAAATTCAGATAAAGGGCCATAGTTTCTCTTATTTGCCCCTGTGAGGGCTAAGTTTAGGTGTAAATTCAGATATAGGGCCATAGTTTCTCATATTTGCCCCTGTGAGGGCTAAGTTTAGGTGTAAATTCAGATATAGGGCCATAGTTTCTAATATTTGCCCCTGTGAGGGCTAAGTTTAGGTGTAAATTCAGATATAGGGCCATAGTTTCTCTTATTTGCCCCTGTGAGGGCTAAGTTTAGGTGTAAATTCAGATATAGGGCCATAGTTTCTCATACTTGCCCCTGTGAGGGCTAAGTTTAGGTGTAAATTCAGATATAGGGCCATAGTTTCTCATACTTGCCCCTGTGAGGGCTAAGTTTAGGTGTAAATTCAGATATAGGGCCATAGTTTCTCTTATTTGCCCCTGTGAGGGCTAAGTTTAGGTGTAAATTCAGATATAGGGCCATAGTTTCTTATACTTGCCCCTGTGAGGGCTAAGTTTAGGTGTAAATTCAGATATAGGGCCATAGTTTCTTATACTTGCCCCTGTGAGGGCTAAGTTTAGGTGCAAATTCAGATATAGGGCCATAGTTTGTTATACTTGCCCCTGTGAGGGCTAAGTTTAGGTGTAAATTCAGATATAGGGCCATAGTTTGTTATACTTGCCCCTGTGAGGGCTAAGTTTAGGTGTAAATTCAGATATAGGGCCATAGTTTCTCATATTTGCCCCTGTTAGGGACTTTACACTCAAGAATCGAAACAGGGTCCAATTCCGGTTGTGCGCAGTCCTTATACTTCCACTGACCACTTTCAGCTCTGCTTTGGTCCAGCCTGCCACACAGAATTTTTTGCACCGAACTCCTTGGTTTTTATGTCTTACTTTTATACGTTTCACAAAATATAAGGTATAATATCCACTATATTTTATATGTTTATTTTTTTATGGTACATATAATTAAAATACATATATTTTTCTCTCACGTATGTCACCACGGACCACGTCAAGGGTTAAACTGGGTAGGTTTCAGGGGCCTGGGGTTAGTTTGGGTAGGTGTCAGGTTTCCAGGGTTAGATTAGGATTGGAAAGAATCCAAGAGCTGAAGCAGCGTATCGTTGGACACAGGAAGCTGTCATCTTTCAGGTGGCGATAGGTTCGGATGAATGGAGGAAGGTGTGTTACGTTTAAATGCAGTGTGACCATTATTATGTCCAGATAGACAGAGTCTGGTAAGTATTAGAAGTACAGGTCAGAGGTCACAATCTAATGTTTAAAATGATTTGAATGATCTATAAGCATTTGTGAGATCATTTTATGAAATCATTTCATTAACTCATTCTACGTGCTTATTTTTCACAGATGGAGTGTGTTGTTAGCTATCCAGGTCAAAGGTCACAGTCCGCTTCAATCTAATGTTTAAAATGATTTGAATGATCTATAAGGATTTGTGAGATAATTATATGAAATTATTTCATTAACTCATTCTACGTACTTATTTTTCATCGACGGAGTGTGGTTTTAGATATCAAAGGTCACAGAACACTTCGCTTCCAGCTTCCAGCATCCAGCATAGAGTGAATTTCTGCTAAATGTTTTGAATCCTTAGCACTTTTGAACACATGCTATTTACATTGTCATCCAGTAGAGGGCGAACTATTAGCCCCTGTTTATTTCCTCGAGTAGATATATAGATAGAAGATAGATATAGAGTTTTCAATCTTAGAAGGATAAGGGACGACGAGCAGGATCATACATTTGTATTAGAGAGAGCGTCTTTTGAGTTCGTTTGATTCTGTCTGTGACCGACTGTTTATATATGTATAATGAATATAATTGTTACTTGTTTTAATAATGTATCATTGTATTTTTATCCAGGAGTACTTCGTATAGGTCGTTGTGGCCTAAATGATTGTTGTGCTGCAACATATACGTCTTTCTATACATTCTATATGCATATCTTATGATGATGATGATGAAAATGTGTATGATTTATCATTGTATTTTAATGCAGGGGTATATGACGTAGGTCTGTGTTGCCCAGGTGTGTGTGAGGTAGGTTTAGGTGGGTTTTTTTTTTTTTTTTCCCGGATTAGTAATGGTTAAGTGTTTGGGTAAGAGATGAAAACCACGAAAGATGTTCTTTGCATAGTTTGTGTGTCTGGCTGGTTGTGTTTTGTGTTTTGTGTAGCATCTTTTGAGTTTTTTTTTTTAAATTTTGTCTGTGCCCAACTGTTTATATTTTTTGTATTGCACACGTATGTACCTCTGTATGTATATATATATATAAAAAGAATATGGTTGTTGCCCTTAAAATATTTAAAAATTTCTTATCCTATGCCTCCATCTCGTGGACACCTTTAGTATTATAGTATTTGGTAGATATATATATATATATATATATATATATATATATATATATATATAATGAATATAATTGTTACTTGTTTTAATAATGTATCATTGTATTTTTATCCAGGAGTATATCGTATAGGTCAGTGTGGCCTAAATGACTGTTGTGCTGCAACAAATAAATAGATAGATTGATAGATAGATAGAAGGAAGAACAGAGTCTGGTAAGTGTTAGGTATTCTGCTCAGAAGTGACAGAAAAGTTTTATTAGATAGATAGATAGATAGATAGATAGATAGATAGATAGATAGATAGATAGATATAGATGATATGTAGATATAGATTTCAATCTTATAACTCTCCAGTTTTAGAAGGTGAACTTTTGAGTTTTGAGGGCTGGGGTTAGAGGGTTTAAGGGTTAGAGGTTATCTTGGGGTTAACTTGCAGCTAGGTATATAGATAAAAACGACTTTCACCCTCATTAGTATCCACCCTCATTAGAATATTGCATCTGATTGGCCAAAGCTTACCTGGGCACATCTGGAGAACCGTAGGCCCGAATTCCATGTAAGTGGTATCATCGGATCCGGGAAGCTGTCATCTTTCAGGTGGCGAAAGGCTCTAATGAAAGTATATAGATAAAAATGAGTTTAATCCTGATTAATTCCACTCTCATTAGCATTATCCATCTGATTGGCCAAAGCTTACTTGGGCGTATCTCGTGAAGCGCAGGTCTAAGGTGCATGTAAGTGGTATCGTTGGACACAGGAAGCTGTCATCTTTCAGGTGGCGATAGGTTCGGATGAATGGAGGAAGGTGTGTTGCGTTTAAATCCAGTGTGACCGTTATTATGTCCAGATAGACAGAGTCTGGTAAGTATTAGAAGTACAGGTCAGAGGTCACAGTCCACTTCAATCTAATGTTTAAAATGATTTGAATGATCTATAAGCATTTGTGAGATCATTTTATGAAATCATTTCATTAACTCATTCTACGTGCTTATTTTTCACAGATGGAGTGTGTTGTTAGCTATCCAGGTCAAAGGTCACAGTCCGCTTCAATCTAATGTTTAAAATGATTTGAATGATCTATAAGGATTTGTGAGATAATTATATGAAATTATTTCATTAACTCATTCTACGTACTTATTTTTCATAGACGGAGTGTGGTTTTAGATATCAAAGGTCACAGAACAGTTCGCTTCCAGCTTCCAGCATAGTGTGAATTTCTGTTAAATGTTTTGAATTCTTAGAACTTTTGAACACATGCTATTTACATTGTCATCCAGTATTATTAGGCCCTGTTTATTTCCTCGAGTAGATATATAGATAGAAGATAGATATAGAGTTTTCAATCTTAGAAGGATAAGGGACGACGAGCAGGATCATACATTTGTATTAGAGAGAGCGTCTTTTGAGTTCGTTTGATTCTGTCTGTGACCGACTGTTTATATATGTATAATGAATATAATAGTTACTTGTTTTAATAATGTATCATTGTATTTTTATCCAGGAGTACATCGTATAGGTCGTTGTGGCCTAAATGATTGTTGTGCTGCAACATATACGTCTTTCTATACATTCTATATGCATATCTTATGATGATGATGTTGATGATGATGAAAATGTGTATGATTTATCATTGTATTTTAATGCAGGGGTATATGACGTAGGTCTGTGTTGCCCAGGTGTGTGTGAGGTAGGTTTAGGTGGGTTTTTTTTTTTTTTTTCCCGGATTAGTAATGGTTAAGTGTTTGGGTAAGAGATGAAAACCACGAAAGATGTTCTTTGCATAGTTTGTGTGTCTGGCTGGTTGTGTTTTGTGTTTTGTGTAGCATCTTTTGAGTTTATTTTTTAAATTTTGTCTGTGCCCAACTGTTTATATTTTTTGTATTGCACACGTATGTACCTCTGTATGTATATATATATAAAAAGAATATGGTTGTTGCCCTTAAAATATTTAAAAATTTCTTGTCCTATGCCTCCATCTCGTGGACACATTTAGTATTATAGCTTTGGTAGATATATATATATATATAAAATGAATATAATTGTTACTTGTTTTAATAATGTATCATTGTATTTTTATCCAGGAGTACTTCGTATAGGTCGTTGTGGCCTAAATGATTGTTGTGCTGCAAACATATACGTCTTTCTACACGTTATATATGTATATCTGATGATGATGATGATGAAAATGTGAATGATTTATGATTGTATTTTATGGTAAATGCAAAGGTAAAAGTCGACAACGAACGCTGATGGCATTAAGCCTTAAGTTTTAGGTCCAAATGAAAGTATAGATCTGTAGTTTCTTATATTTGCCCCTGTGAGGGCTAAGTTTAGGTGTAAATTCAGATATAGGGCCATAGTTTCTTATATTTGCCCCTGTGAGGGCTAAGTTTAGGTGTAAATTCAGATATAGGGCCATAGTTTCTAATATTTGCCCCTGTGAGGGCTAAGTTTAGGTGTAAATTCAGATAAAGGGCCATAGTTTCTCTTATTTGCCCCTGTGAGGGCTAAGTTTAGGTGTAAATTCAGATATAGGGCCATAGTTTCTCATATTTGCCCCTGTGAGGGCTAAGTTTAGGTGTAAATTCAGATATAGGGCCATAGTTTCTAATATTTGCCCCTGTGAGGGCTAAGTTTAGGTGTAAATTCAGATATAGGGCCATAGTTTCTCTTATTTGCCCCTGTGAGGGCTAAGTTTAGGTGTAAATTCAGATATAGGGCCATAGTTTCTCATACTTGCCCCTGTGAGGGCTAAGTTTAGGTGTAAATTCAGATATAGGGCCATAGTTTCTCATACTTGCCCCTGTGAGGGCTAAGTTTAGGTGTAAATTCAGATATAGGGCCATAGTTTCTCTTATTTGCCCCTGTGAGGGCTAAGTTTAGGTGTAAATTAGGGTTAGGGTTAGGGTTAGGGTTAGGGTTAGGGTTAGGGTTAGGGTTAGGGTTAGGGTTAGAGTTAGGGTTAGGGTTAGGTATATAGATAAAAACGACTTTCACCCTCATTAGTATCCACCCTCATTAGAATATTGCATCTGATTGGCCAAAGCTTACCTGGGCACATCTGGAGAACCGTAGGCCCGAATTCCATGTAAGTGGTATCATCGGATCCGGGAAGCTGTCATCTTTCAGGTGGCGAAAGGCTCTAATGAAAGTATATAGATAAAAATGAGTTTAATCCTGATTAATTCCACTCTCATTAGCATTATCCATCTGATTGGCCAAAGCTTACTTGGGCGTATCTCGTGAAGCGCAGGTCTAAGGTGCATGTAAGTGGTATCGTTGGACACAGGAAGCTGTCATCTTTCAGGTGGCGATAGGTTCGGATGAATGGAGGAAGGTGTGTTGCGTTTAAATCCAGTGTGACCGTTATTATGTCCAGATAGACAGAGTCTGGTAAGTATTAGAAGTACAGGTCAGAGGTCACAGTCCACTTCAATCTAATGTTTAAAATGATTTGAATGATCTATAAGCATTTGTGAGATCATTTTATGAAATCATTTCATTAACTCATTCTACGTGCTTATTTTTCACAGATGGAGTGTGTTGTTAGCTATCCAGGTCAAAGGTCACAGTCCGCTTCAATCTAATGTTTAAAATGATTTGAATGATCTATAAGGATTTGTGAGATAATTATATGAAATTATTTCATTAACTCATTCTACGTACTTATTTTTCATCGACGGAGTGTGGTTTTAGATATCAAAGGTCACAGAACAGTTCGCTTCCAGCTTCCAGCATAGTGTGAATTTCTGTTAAATGTTTTGAATTCTTAGAACTTTTGAACACATGCTATTTACATTGTCATCCAGTATTATTAGGCCCTGTTTATTTCCTCGAGTAGATATATAGATAGAAGATAGATATAGAGTTTTCAATCTTAGAAGGATAAGGGACGACGAGCAGGATCATACATTTGTATTAGAGAGAGCGTCTTTTGAGTTCGTTTGATTCTGTCTGTGACCGACTGTTTATATATGTATAATGAATATAATAGTTACTTGTTTTAATAATGTATCATTGTATTTTTATCCAGGAGTACATCGTATAGGTCGTTGTGGCCTAAATGATTGTTGTGCTGCAACATATACGTCTTTCTATACATTCTATATGCATATCTTATGATGATGATGTTGATGATGATGAAAATGTGTATGATTTATCATTGTATTTTAATGCAGGGGTATATGACGTAGGTCTGTGTTGCCCAGGTGTGTGTGAGGTAGGTTTAGGTGGGTTTTTTTTTTTTTTCCCGGATTAGTAATGGTTAAGTGTTTGGGTAAGAGATGAAAACCACGAAAGATGTTCTTTGCATAGTTTGTGTGTCTGGCTGGTTGTGTTTTGTGTTTTGTGTAGCATCTTTTGAGTTTTTTTTTTAAATTTTGTCTGTGCCCAACTGTTTATATTTTTTGTATTGCACACGTATGTACCTCTGTATGTATATATATATAAAAAGAATATGGTTGTTGCCCTTAAAATATTTAAAAATTTCTTGTCCTATGCCTCCATCTCGTGGACACATTTAGTATTATAGCTTTGGTAGATATATATATATATATATATATATATATATATATAAAATGAATATAATTGTTACTTGTTTTAATAATGTATCATTGTATTTTTATCCAGGAGTACTTCGTATAGGTCGTTGTGGCCTAAATGATTGTTGTGCTGCAAACATATACGTCTTTCTACACGTTATATATGTATATCTGATGATGATGATGATGAAAATGTGAATGATTTATGATTGTATTTTATGGTAAATGCAAAGGTAAAAGTCGACGACGAACGCTGATGGCATTAAGCCTTAAGTTTTAGGTCCAAATGAAAGTATAGATCTGTAGTTTCTTATATTTGCCCCTGTGAGGGCTAAGTTTAGGTGTAAATTCAGATATAGGGCCATAGTTTCTTATATTTGCCCCTGTGAGGGCTAAGTTTAGGTGTAAATTCAGATATAGGGCCATAGTTTCTAATATTTGCCCCTGTGAGGGCTAAGTTTAGGTGTAAATTCAGATATAGGGCCATAGTTTCTCTTATTTGCCCCTGTGAGGGCTAAGTTTAGGTGTAAATTCAGATATAGGGCCATAGTTTCTTATATTTGCCCCTGTGAGGGCTAAGTTTAGGTGTAAATTCAGATATAGGGCCATAGTTTCTAATATTTGCCCCTGTGAGGGCTAAGTTTAGGTGAAAATTCAGATATAGGGCCATAGTTTCTTATATTTGCCCCTGTGAGGGCTAAGTTTAGGTGTAAATTCAGATATAGGGCCATAGTTTCTTATATTTGCCCCTGTGAGGGCTAAGTTTAGGTGTAAATTCAGATATAGGGCCATAGTTTCTTATACTTGCCCCTGTGAGGGCTAAGTTTAGGTGTAAATTCAGATATAGGGCCATAGTTTCTCATACTTGCCCCTGTGAGGGCTAAGTTTAGGTGTAAATTCAGATATAGGGCCATAGTTTCTCTTATTTGCCCCTGTGAGGGCTAAGTTTAGGTGTAAATTCAGATATAGGGCCATAGTTTCTCTTATTTGCCCCTGTGAGGGCTAAGTTTAGGTGTAAATTCAGATATAGGGCCATAGTTTCTTATACTTGCCCCTGTGAGGGCTAAGTTTAGGTGTAAATTCAGATATAGGGCCATAGTTTCTTATATTTGCCCCTGTGAGGGCTAAGTTTAGGTGTAAATTCAGATATAGGGCCATAGTTTCTCATACTTGCCCCTGTGAGGGCTAAGTTTAGGTGTAAATTCAGATATAGGGCCATAGTTTCTCTTATTTGCCCCTGTGAGGGCTAAGTTTAGGTGTAAATTCAGATATAGGGCCATAGTTTCTTATACTTGCCCCTGTGAGGGCTAAGTTTAGGTGTAAATTCAGATATAGGGCCATAGTTTCTCATACTTGCCCCTGTGAGGGCTAAGTTTAGGTGCAAATTCAGATATAGGGCCATAGTTTGTTATACTTGCCCCTGTGAGGGCTAAGTTTAGGTGTAAATTCAGATATAGGGCCATAGTTTCTCATATTTGCCCCTGTGAGGGCTAAGTTTAGGTGTAAATTCAGATATAGGGCCATAGTTTCTCATATTTGCCCCTGTTAGGGACTTTACACTCAAGAATCGAAACAGGGTCCAATTCCGGTTGTGCGCAGTCCTTCTACTTCAACTGACCACTTTCAGCTCTGCTTTGGTCCAGCCTGCCACACAGAATTTTTTGCACCGAACTCCTTGGTTTTTATGTCTTACTTTTATACGTTTCACAAAATATAAGGTATAATATCCACTATATTTTATATGTTTATTTTTTTATGGTACATATAATTAAAATACATATATTTTTCTCTCACGTATGTCACCACGGACCACGTCAAGGGTTAAACTGGGTAGGTTTCAGGGGCCTGGGGTTAGTTTGGGTAGGTGTCAGGTTTCCAGGTTTAGATTAGGATTGGAAAGAATCCAAGAGCTGAAGCAGCGTATCGTTGGACACAGGAAGCTGTCATCTTTCAGGTGGCGATAGGTTCGGATGAATGGAGGAAGGTGTGTTGCGTTTAAATGCAGTGTGACCGTTATTATGTCCAGATAGACAGAGTCTGGTAAGTATTAGAAGTACAGGTCAGAGGTCACAATCTAATGTTTAAAATGATTTGAATGATCTATAAGCATTTGTGAGATCATTTTATGAAATCATTTCATTAACTCATTCTACGTGCTTATTTTTCACAGATGGAGTGTGTTGTTAGCTATCCAGGTCAAAGGTCACAGTCCGCTTCAATCTAATGTTTAAAATGATTTGAATGATCTATAAGGATTTGTGAGATAATTATATGAAATTATTTCATTAACTCATTCTACGTACTTATTTTTCATCGACGGAGTGTGGTTTTAGATATCAAAGGTCACAGAACACTTCGCTTCCAGCTTCCAGCATCCAGCATAGAGTGAATTTCTGCTAAATGTTTTGAATCCTTAGCACTTTTGAACACATGCTATTTACATTGTCATCCAGTAGAGGGCGAACTATTAGCCCCTGTTTATTTCCTCGAGTAGATATATAGATAGAAGATAGATATAGAGTTTTCAATCTTAGAAGGATAAGGGACGACGAGCAGGATCATACATTTGTATTAGAGAGAGCGTCTTTTGAGTTCGTTTGATTCTGTCTGTGACCGACTGTTTATATATGTATAATGAATATAATTGTTACTTGTTTTAATAATGTATCATTGTATTTTTATCCAGGAGTACTTCGTATAGGTCGTTGTGGCCTAAATGATTTTTGTGCTGCAACATATACGTCTTTCTATACATTCTATATGCATATCTTATGATGATGATGATGAAAATGTGTATGATTTATCATTGTATTTTAATGCAGGGGTATATGACGTAGGTCTGTGTTGCCCAGGTGTGTGTGAGGTAGGTTTAGGTGGGTTTTTTTTTTTTTCCCGGATTAGTAATGGTTAAGTGTTTGGGTAAGAGATGAAAACCACGAAAGATGTTCTTTGCATAGTTTGTGTGTCTGGCTGGTTGTGTTTTGTGTTTTGTGTAGCATCTTTTGAGTTTTTTTTTTAAATTTTGTCTGTGCCCAACTGTTTATATTTTTTGTATTGCACACGTATGTACCTCTGTATGTATATATATATATAAAAAGAATATGGTTGTTGCCCTTAAAATATTTAAAAATTTCTTGTCCTATGCCTCCATCTCGTGGACACATTTAGTATTATAGCTTTGGTAGATATATATATATATAATGAATATAATTGTTACTTGTTTTAATAATGTATCATTGTATTTTTATCCAGGAGTATATAGTATAGGTCAGTGTGGCCTAAATGACTGTTGTGCTGCAACAAATAAATAGATAGATTGATAGATAGATAGAAGGAAGGACAGAGTCTGGTAAGTGTTAGGTATTCTGCTCAGAAGTGACAGAAAAGTTTTATTAGATAGATAGATAGATAGATAGATAGATAGATAGATAGATAGATATAGATGATATGTAGATATAGATTTCAATCTTATAACTCTCCAGTTTTAGAAGGTGAACTTTTGAGTTTTGAGGGCTGGGGTTAGAGGGTTTAAGGGTTAGAGGTTATCTTGGGGTTAACTTGCAGCTAGGTATATAGATAAAAACGACTTTCACCCTCATTAGTATCCACCCTCATTAGAATATTGCATCTGATTGGCCAAAGCTTACCTGGGCACATCTGGAGAACCGTAGGCCCGAATTCCATGTAAGTGGTATCATCGGATCCGGGAAGCTGTCATCTTTCAGGTGGCGAAAGGCTCTAATGAAAGTATATAGATAAAAATGAGTTTAATCCTGATTAATTCCACTCTCATTAGCATTATCCATCTGATTGGCCAAAGCTTACTTGGGCGTATCTCGTGAAGCGCAGGTCTAAGGTGCATGTAAGTGGTATCGTTGGACACAGGAAGCTGTCATCTTTCAGGTGGCGATAGGTTCGGATGAATGGAGGAAGGTGTGTTGCGTTTAAATCCAGTGTGACCGTTATTATGTCCAGATAGACAGAGTCTGGTAAGTATTAGAAGTACAGGTCAGAGGTCACAGTCCACTTCAATCTAATGTTTAAAATGATTTGAATGATCTATAAGCATTTGTGAGATCATTTTATGAAATCATTTCATTAACTCATTCTACGTGCTTATTTTTCACAGATGGAGTGTGTTGTTAGCTATCCAGGTCAAAGGTCACAGTCCGCTTCAATCTAATGTTTAAAATGATTTGAATGATCTATAAGGATTTGTGAGATAATTATATGAAATTATTTCATTAACTCATTCTACGTACTTATTTTTCATCGACGGAGTGTGGTTTTAGATATCAAAGGTCACAGAACAGTTCGCTTCCAGCTTCCAGCATAGTGTGAATTTCTGTTAAATGTTTTGAATTCTTAGAACTTTTGAACACATGCTATTTACATTGTCATCCAGTATTATTAGGCCCTGTTTATTTCCTCGAGTAGATATATAGATAGAAGATAGATATAGAGTTTTCAATCTTAGAAGGATAAGGGACGACGAGCAGGATCATACATTTGTATTAGAGAGAGCGTCTTTTGAGTTCGTTTGATTCTGTCTGTGACCGACTGTTTATATATGTATAATGAATATAATAGTTACTTGTTTTAATAATGTATCATTGTATTTTTATCCAGGAGTACATCGTATAGGTCGTTGTGGCCTAAATGATTGTTGTGCTGCAACATATACGTCTTTCTATACATTCTATATGCATATCTTATGATGATGATGTTGATGATGATGAAAATGTGTATGATTTATCATTGTATTTTAATGCAGGGGTATATGACGTAGGTCTGTGTTGCCCAGGTGTGTGTGAGGTAGGTTTAGGTGGGTTTTTTTTTTTTTTCCCGGATTAGTAATGGTTAAGTGTTTGGGTAAGAGATGAAAACCACGAAAGATGTTCTTTGCATAGTTTGTGTGTCTGGCTGGTTGTGTTTTGTGTTTTGTGTAGCATCTTTTGAGTTTTTTTTTTAAATTTTGTCTGTGCCCAACTGTTTATATTTTTTGTATTGCACACGTATGTACCTCTGTATGTATATATATATAAAAAGAATATGGTTGTTGCCCTTAAAATATTTAAAAATTTCTTGTCCTATGCCTCCATCTCGTGGACACATTTAGTATTATAGCTTTGGTAGATATATATATATATATATATATATATATATAAAATGAATATAATTGTTACTTGTTTTAATAATGTATCATTGTATTTTTATCCAGGAGTACTTCGTATAGGTCGTTGTGGCCTAAATGATTGTTGTGCTGCAAACATATACGTCTTTCTACACGTTATATATGTATATCTGATGATGATGATGATGAAAATGTGAATGATTTATGATTGTATTTTATGGTAAATGCAAAGGTAAAAGTCGACGACGAACGCTGATGGCATTAAGCCTTAAGTTTTAGGTCCAAATGAAAGTATAGATCTGTAGTTTCTTATATTTGCCCCTGTGAGGGCTAAGTTTAGGTGTAAATTCAGATATAGGGCCATAGTTTCTTATATTTGCCCCTGTGAGGGCTAAGTTTAGGTGTAAATTCAGATATAGGGCCATAGTTTCTAATATTTGCCCCTGTGAGGGCTAAGTTTAGGTGTAAATTCAGATATAGGGCCATAGTTTCTCTTATTTGCCCCTGTGAGGGCTAAGTTTAGGTGTAAATTCAGATATAGGGCCATAGTTTCTTATATTTGCCCCTGTGAGGGCTAAGTTTAGGTGTAAATTCAGATATAGGGCCATAGTTTCTAATATTTGCCCCTGTGAGGGCTAAGTTTAGGTGAAAATTCAGATATAGGGCCATAGTTTCTTATACTTGCCCCTGTGAGGGCTAAGTTTAGGTGTAAATTCAGATATAGGGCCATAGTTTCTTATATTTGCCCCTGTGAGGGCTAAGTTTAGGTGTAAATTCAGATATAGGGCCATAGTTTCTCATACTTGCCCCTGTGAGGGCTAAGTTTAGGTGTAAATTCAGATATAGGGCCATAGTTTCTCTTATTTGCCCCTGTGAGGGCTAAGTTTAGGTGTAAATTCAGATATAGGGCCATAGTTTCTCTTATTTGCCCCTGTGAGGGCTAAGTTTAGGTGTAAATTCAGATATAGGGCCATAGTTTCTTATACTTGCCCCTGTGAGGGCTAAGTTTAGGTGTAAATTCAGATATAGGGCCATAGTTTCTTATATTTGCCCCTGTGAGGGCTAAGTTTAGGTGTAAATTCAGATATAGGGCCATAGTTTCTCATACTTGCCCCTGTGAGGGCTAAGTTTAGGTGTAAATTCAGATATAGGGCCATAGTTTCTCTTATTTGCCCCTGTGAGGGCTAGGTTAGGGTTAGGGTTAGGGTTAGGGTTAGGTTAGGGTTAGGTATATAGATAAAAACGACTTTCACCCTCATTAGTATCCACCCTCATTAGAATATTGCATCTGATTGGCCAAAGCTTACCTGGGCACATCTGGAGAACCGTAGGCCCGAATTCCATGTAAGTGGTATCATCGGATCCGGAAGCTGTCATCTTTCAGGTGGCGAAAGGCTCTAATGAAAGTATATAGATAAAAATGAGTTTAATCCTGATTAATTCCACTCTCATTAGCATTATCCATCTGATTGGCCAAAGCTTACTTGGGCGTATCTCGTGAAGCGCAGGTCTAAGGTGCATGTAAGTGGTATCGTTGGACACAGGAAGCTGTCATCTTTCAGGTGGCGATAGGTTCGGATGAATGGAGGAAGGTGTGTTGCGTTTAAATCCAGTGTGACCGTTATTATGTCCAGATAGACAGAGTCTGGTAAGTATTAGAAGTACAGGTCAGAGGTCACAGTCCACTTCAATCTAATGTTTAAAATGATTTGAATGATCTATAAGCATTTGTGAGATCATTTATGAAATCATTTCATTAACTCATTCTACGTGCTTATTTTTTCACAGATGGAGTGTGTTGTTAGCTATCCAGGTCAAAGGTCACAGTCCGCTTCAATCTAATGTTTAAATGATTTGAATGATCTATAAGGATTTGTGAGATAATTATATGAAATTATTTCATTAACTCATTCTACGTACTTATTTTTCATAGACGGAGTGTGGTTTTAGATATCAAAGGTCACAGAACAGTTCGCTTCCAGCTTCCAGCATAGTGTGAATTTCTGTTAAATGTTTTGAATTCTTAGAACTTTTGAACACATGCTATTTACATTGTCATCCAGTATTATTAGGCCCTGTTTATTTCCTCGAGTAGATATATAGATAGAAGATAGATATAGAGTTTTCAATCTTAGAAGGATAAGGGACGACGAGCAGGATCATACATTTGTATTAGAGAGAGCGTCTTTTGAGTTCGTTTGATTCTGTCTGTGACCGACTGTTTATATATGTATAATGAATATAATAGTTACTTGTTTTAATAATGTATCATTGTATTTTTATCCAGGAGTACATCGTATAGGTCGTTGTGGCCTAAATGATTGTTGTGCTGCAACATATACGTCTTTCTATACATTCTATATGCATATCTTATGATGATGATGTTGATGATGATGAAAATGTGTATGATTTATCATTGTATTTTAATGCAGGGGTATATGACGTAGGTCTGTGTTGCCCAGGTGTGTGTGAGGTAGGTTTAGGTGGGTTTTTTTTTTTTTCCCGGATTAGTAATGGTTAAGTGTTTGGGTAAGAGATGAAAACCACGAAAGATGTTCTTTGCATAGTTTGTGTGTCTGGCTGGTTGTGTTTTGTGTTTTGTGTAGCATCTTTTGAGTTTTTTTTTTTAAATTTTGTCTGTGCCCAACTGTTTATATTTTTTGTATTGCACACGTATGTACCTCTGTATGTATATATATATAAAAAGAATATGGTTGTTGCCCTTAAAATATTTAAAAATTTCTTGTCCTATGCCTCCATCTCGTGGACACATTTAGTATTATAGCTTTGGTAGATATATATATATATATATATATATATATATATAAAATGAATATAATTGTTACTTGTTTTAATAATGTATCATTGTATTTTTATCCAGGAGTACTTCGTATAGGTCGTTGTGGCCTAAATGATTGTTGTGCTGCAACATATACGTCTTTCTATATATTCTATATGCATATCTTATGATGATGATGATGAAAATGTGTATGATTTATCATTGTATTTTAATGCAGGGGTATATGACGTAGGTCTGTGTTGCCCAGGTGTGTGTGAGGTCGGTTTAGGTGGGTTTTTTTTTTTTTTTCCCGGATTAGTAATGGTTAAGCGTTTGGGTAAGAGATGAAAACCACGAAAGATGTTCTTTGCATAGTTTGTGTGTCTGGCTGGTTGTGGTTTGTGTTTTGTGTAGCATCTTTTGAGTTTTTTTTTTAAATTTTGTCTGTGCCCAACTGTTTATATTTTTTGTATTGCACACGTATGTACCTCTGTATGTATATATATATAAAAAGAATATGGTTGTTGCCCTTAAAATATTTAAAAATTTCTTATCCTATGCCTCCATCTCGTGGACACCTTTAGTATTATAGTATTTGGTAGATATATATATATATATATATATATATATAATGAATATAATTGTTACTTGTTTTAATAATGTATCATTGTATTTTTATCCAGGAGTATATCGTATAGGTCAGTGTGGCCTAAATGACTGTTGTGCTGCAACAAATAAATAGATAGATTGATAGATAGATAGAAGGAAGGACAGAGTCTGGTAAGTGTTAGGTATTCTGCTCAGAAGTGACAGAAAAGTTTTATTAGATAGATAGATAGATAGATAGATAGATATAGATGATATGTAGATATAGATTTCAATCTTATAACTCTCCAGTTTTAGAAGGTGAACTTTTGAGTTTTGAGGGCTTGGGTTAGAGGGTTTAAGGGTTAGAGGTTATCTTGGGGTTAACTTGCAGCTAGGTATATAGATAAAAACGACTTTCACCCTCATTAGTATCCACCCTCATTAGAATATTGCATCTGATTGGCCAAAGCTTACCTGGGCACATCTGGAGAACCGTAGGCCCGAATTCCATGTAAGTGGTATCATCGGATCCGGGAAGCTGTCATCTTTCAGGTGGCGAAAGGCTCTAATGAAAGTATATAGATAAAAATGAGTTTAATCCTGATTAATTCCACTCTCATTAGCATTATCCATCTGATTGGCCAAAGCTTACTTGGGCGTATCTCGTGAAGCGCAGGTCTAAGGTGCATGTAAGTGGTATCGTTGGACACAGGAAGCTGTCATCTTTCAGGTGGCGATAGGTTCGGATGAATGGAGGAAGGTGTGTTGCGTTTAAATCCAGTGTGACCGTTATTATGTCCAGATAGACAGAGTCTGGTAAGTATTAGAAGTACAGGTCAGAGGTCACAGTCCACTTCAATCTAATGTTTAAAATGATTTGAATGATCTATAAGCATTTGTGAGATCATTTTATGAAATCATTTCATTAACTCATTCTACGTGCTTATTTTTCACAGATGGAGTGTGTTGTTAGCTATCCAGGTCAAAGGTCACAGTCCGCTTCAATCTAATGTTTAAAATGATTTGAATGATCTATAAGGATTTGTGAGATAATTATATGAAATTATTTCATTAACTCATTCTACGTACTTATTTTTCATAGACGGAGTGTGGTTTTAGATATCAAAGGTCACAGAACAGTTCGCTTCCAGCTTCCAGCATAGTGTGAATTTCTGTTAAATGTTTTGAATTCTTAGAACTTTTGAACACATGCTATTTACATTGTCATCCAGTATTATTAGGCCCTGTTTATTTCCTCGAGTAGATATATAGATAGAAGATAGATATAGAGTTTTCAATCTTAGAAGGATAAGGGACGACGAGCAGGATCATACATTTGTATTAGAGAGAGCGTCTTTTGAGTTCGTTTGATTCTGTCTGTGACCGACTGTTTATATATGTATAATGAATATAATAGTTACTTGTTTTAATAATGTATCATTGTATTTTTATCCAGGAGTACATCGTATAGGTCGTTGTGGCCTAAATGATTGTTGTGCTGCAACATATACGTCTTTCTATACATTCTATATGCATATCTTATGATGATGATGTTGATGATGATGAAAATGTGTATGATTTATCATTGTATTTTAATGCAGGGGTATATGACGTAGGTCTGTGTTGCCCAGGTGTGTGTGAGGTAGGTTTAGGTGGGTTTTTTTTTTTTTTCCCGGATTAGTAATGGTTAAGTGTTTGGGTAAGAGATGAAAACCACGAAAGATGTTCTTTGCATAGTTTGTGTGTCTGGCTGGTTGTGTTTTGTGTTTTGTGTAGCATCTTTTGAGTTTTTTTTTTAAATTTTGTCTGTGCCCAACTGTTTATATTTTTTGTATTGCACACGTATGTACCTCTGTATGTATATATATATAAAAAGAATATGGTTGTTGCCCTTAAAATATTTAAAAATTTCTTGTCCTATGCCTCCATCTCGTGGACACATTTAGTATTATAGCTTTGGTAGATATATATATATATAAAATGAATATAATTGTTACTTGTTTTAATAATGTATCATTGTATTTTTATCCAGGAGTACTTCGTATAGGTCGTTGTGGCCTAAATGATTGTTGTGCTGCAAACATATACGTCTTTCTACACGTTATATATGTATATCTGATGATGATGATGATGAAAATGTGAATGATTTATGATTGTATTTTATGGTAAATGCAAAGGTAAAAGTCGACAACGAACGCTGATGGCATTAAGCCTTAAGTTTTAGGTCCAAATGAAAGTATAGATCTGTAGTTTCTTATATTTGCCCCTGTGAGGGCTAAGTTTAGGTGTAAATTCAGATATAGGGCCATAGTTTCTTATATTTGCCCCTGTGAGGGCTAAGTTTAGGTGTAAATTCAGATATAGGGCCATAGTTTCTTATATTTGCCCCTGTGAGGGCTAAGTTTAGGTGTAAATTCAGATATAGGGCCATAGTTTGTTATACTTGCCCCTGTGAGGGCTAAGTTTAGGTGTAAATTCAGATATAGGGCCATAGTTTCTCATATTTGCCCCTGTTAGGGACTTTACACTCAAGAATCGAAACAGGGTCCAATTCCGGTTGTGCGCAGTCCTTATACTTCCACTGACCACTTTCAGCTCTGCTTTGGTCCAGCCTGCCACACAGAATTTTTTGCACCGAACTCCTTGGTTTTTATGTCTTACTTTTATACGTTTCACAAAATATAAGGTATAATATCCACTATATTTTATATGTTTATTTTTTTATGGTACATATAATTAAAATACATATATTTTTCTCTCACGTATGTCACCACGGACCACGTCAAGGGTTAAACTGGGTAGGTTTCAGGGGCCTGGGGTTAGTTTGGGTAGGTGTCAGGTTTCCAGGGTTAGATTAGGATTGGAAAGAATCCAAGAGCTGAAGCAGCGTATCGTTGGACACAGGAAGCTGTCATCTTTCAGGTGGCGATAGGTTCGGATGAATGGAGGAAGGTGTGTTACGTTTAAATGCAGTGTGACCATTATTATGTCCAGATAGACAGAGTCTGGTAAGTATTAGAAGTACAGGTCAGAGGTCACAATCTAATGTTTAAAATGATTTGAATGATCTATAAGCATTTGTGAGATCATTTTATGAAATCATTTCATTAACTCATTCTACGTGCTTATTTTTCACAGATGGAGTGTGTTGTTAGCTATCCAGGTCAAAGGTCACAGTCCGCTTCAATCTAATGTTTAAAATGATTTGAATGATCTATAAGGATTTGTGAGATAATTATATGAAATTATTTCATTAACTCATTCTACGTACTTATTTTTCATCGACGGAGTGTGGTTTTAGATATCAAAGGTCACAGAACACTTCGCTTCCAGCTTCCAGCATCCAGCATAGAGTGAATTTCTGCTAAATGTTTTGAATCCTTAGGACTTTTGAACACATGCTATTTACATTGTCATCCAGTAGAGGGCGAACTATTAGCCCCTGTTTATTTCCTCGAGTAGATATATAGATAGAAGATAGATATAGAGTTTTCAATCTTAGAAGGATAAGGGACGACGAGCAGGATCATACATTTGTATTAGAGAGAGCGTCTTTTGAGTTCGTTTGATTCTGTCTGTGACCGACTGTTTATATATGTATAATGAATATAATTGTTACTTGTTTTAATAATGTATCATTGTATTTTTATCCAGGAGTACTTCGTATAGGTCGTTGTGGCCTAAATGATTGTTGTGCTGCAACATATACGTCTTTCTATACATTCTATATGCATATCTTATGATGATGATGATGAAAATGTGTATGATTTATCATTGTATTTTAATGCAGGGGTATATGACGTAGGTCTGTGTTGCCCAGGTGTGTGTGAGGTCGGTTTAGGTGGGTTTTTTTTTTTTTTTCCCGGATTAGTAATGGTTAAGTGTTTGGGTAAGAGATGAAAACCACGAAAGATGTTCTTTGCATAGTTTGTGTGTCTGGCTGGTTGTGTTTTGTGTTTTGTGTAGCATCTTTTGAGTTTTTTTTTTTAAATTTTGTCTGTGCCCAACTGTTTATATTTTTTGTATTGCACACGTATGTACCTCTGTATGTATATATATATAAAAAGAATATGGTTGTTGCCCTTAAAATATTTAAAAATTTCTTATCCTATGCCTCCATCTCGTGGACACCTTTAGTATTATAGTATTTGGTAGATATATATATATATATATATATATATATATATATATATATATATATATATATAATGAATATAATTGTTACTTGTTTTAATAATGTATCATTGTATTTTTATCCAGGAGTATATCGTATAGGTCAGTGTGGCCTAAATGACTGTTGTGCTGCAACAAATAAATAGATAGATTGATAGATAGATAGAAGGAAGAACAGAGTCTGGTAAGTGTTAGGTATTCTGCTCAGAAGTGACAGAAAAGTTTTATTAGATAGATAGATAGATAGATAGATAGATAGATAGATAGATAGATAGATAGATAGATAGATAGATATAGATGATATGTAGATATAGATTTCAATCTTATAACTCTCCAGTTTTAGAAGGTGAACTTTTGAGTTTTGAGGGCTTGGGTTAGAGGGTTTAAGGGTTAGAGGTTATCTTGGGGTTAACTTGCAGCTAGGTATATAGATAAAAACGACTTTCACCCTCATTAGTATCCACCCTCATTAGAATATTGCATCTGATTGGCCAAAGCTTACCTGGGCACATCTGGAGAACCGTAGGCCCGAATTCCATGTAAGTGGTATCATCGGATCCGGGAAGCTGTCATCTTTCAGGTGGCGAAAGGCTCTAATGAAAGTATATAGATAAAAATGAGTTTAATCCTGATTAATTCCACTCTCATTAGCATTATCCATCTGATTGGCCAAAGCTTACTTGGGCGTATCTCGTGAAGCGCAGGTCTAAGGTGCATGCAAGTGGTATCGTTGGACACAGGAAGCTGTCATCTTTCAGGTGGCGATAGGTTCGGATGAATGGAGGAAGGTGTGTTGCGTTTAAATCCAGTGTGACCGTTATTATGTCCAGATAGACAGAGTCTGGTAAGTATTAGAAGTACAGGTCAGAGGTCACAGTCCACTTCAATCTAATGTTTAAAATGATTTGAATGATCTATAAGCATTTGTGAGATCATTTTATGAAATCATTTCATTAACTCATTCTACGTGCTTATTTTTCACAGATGGAGTGTGTTGTTAGCTATCCAGGTCAAAGGTCACAGTCCGCTTCAATCTAATGTTTAAAATGATTTGAATGATCTATAAGGATTTGTGAGATAATTATATGAAATTATTTCATTAACTCATTCTACGTACTTATTTTTCATAGACGGAGTGTGGTTTTAGATATCAAAGGTCACAGAACAGTTCGCTTCCAGCTTCCAGCATAGTGTGAATTTCTGTTAAATGTTTTGAATTCTTAGAACTTTTGAACACATGCTATTTACATTGTCATCCAGTATTATTAGGCCCTGTTTATTTCCTCGAGTAGATATATAGATAGAAGATAGATATAGAGTTTTCAATCTTAGAAGGATAAGGGACGACGAGCAGGATCATACATTTGTATTAGAGAGAGCGTCTTTTGAGTTCGTTTGATTCTGTCTGTGACCGACTGTTTATATATGTATAATGAATATAATAGTTACTTGTTTTAATAATGTATCATTGTATTTTTATCCAGGAGTACATCGTATAGGTCGTTGTGGCCTAAATGATTGTTGTGCTGCAACATATACGTCTTTCTATACATTCTATATGCATATCTTATGATGATGATGTTGATGATGATGAAAATGTGTATGATTTATCATTGTATTTTAATGCAGGGGTATATGACGTAGGTCTGTGTTGCCCAGGTGTGTGTGAGGTAGGTTTAGGTGGGTTTTTTTTTTTTTTCCCGGATTAGTAATGGTTAAGTGTTTGGGTAAGAGATGAAAACCACGAAAGATGTTCTTTGCATAGTTTGTGTGTCTGGCTGGTTGTGTTTTGTGTTTTGTGTAGCATCTTTTGAGTTTTTTTTTTTAAATTTTGTCTGTGCCCAACTGTTTATATTTTTTGTATTGCACACGTATGTACCTCTGTATGTATATATATATAAAAAGAATATGGTTGTTGCCCTTAAAATATTTAAAAATTTCTTGTCCTATGCCTCCATCTCGTGGACACATTTAGTATTATAGCTTTGGTAGATATATATATATATATATATATATATATATAAAATGAATATAATTGTTACTTGTTTTAATAATGTATCATTGTATTTTTATCCAGGAGTACTTCGTATAGGTCGTTGTGGCCTAAATGATTGTTGTGCTGCAACATATACGTCTTTCTATATATTCTATATGCATATCTTATGATGATGATGATGAAAATGTGTATGATTTATCATTGTATTTTAATGCAGGGGTATATGACGTAGGTCTGTGTTGCCCAGGTGTGTGTGAGGTCGGTTTAGGTGGGTTTTTTTTTTTTTTTCCCGGATTAGTAATGGTTAAGCGTTTGGGTAAGAGATGAAAACCACGAAAGATGTTCTTTGCATAGTTTGTGTGTCTGGCTGGTTGTGTTTTGTGTTTTGTGTAGCATCTTTTGAGTTTTTTTTTTAAATTTTGTCTGTGCCCAACTGTTTATATTTTTTGTATTGCACACGTATGTACCTCTGTATGTATATATATATAAAAAGAATATGGTTGTTGCCCTTAAAATATTTAAAAATTTCTTATCCTATGCCTCCATCTCGTGGACACCTTTAGTATTATAGTATTTGGTAGATATATATATATATATATATATATATATATATATATATATATATAATGAATATAATTGTTACTTGTTTTAATAATGTATCATTGTATTTTTATCCAGGAGTATATCGTATAGGTCAGTGTGGCCTAAATGACTGTTGTGCTGCAACAAATAAATAGATAGATTGATAGATAGATAGAAGGAAGGACAGAGTCTGGTAAGTGTTAGGTATTCTGCTCAGAAGTGACAGAAAAGTTTTATTAGATAGATAGATAGATAGATAGATAGATATAGATGATATGTAGATATAGATTTCAATCTTATAACTCTCCAGTTTTAGAAGGTGAACTTTTGAGTTTTGAGGGCTTGGGTTAGAGGGTTTAAGGGTTAGAGGTTATCTTGGGGTTAACTTGCAGCTAGGTATATAGATAAAAACGACTTTCACCCTCATTAGTATCCACCCTCATTAGAATATTGCATCTGATTGGCCAAAGCTTACCTGGGCACATCTGGAGAACCGTAGGCCCGAATTCCATGTAAGTGGTATCATCGGATCCGGGAAGCTGTCATCTTTCAGGTGGCGAAAGGCTCTAATGAAAGTATATAGATAAAAATGAGTTTAATCCTGATTAATTCCACTCTCATTAGCATTATCCATCTGATTGGCCAAAGCTTACTTGGGCGTATCTCGTGAAGCGCAGGTCTAAGGTGCATGTAAGTGGTATCGTTGGACACAGGAAGCTGTCATCTTTCAGGTGGCGATAGGTTCGGATGAATGGAGGAAGGTGTGTTGCGTTTAAATCCAGTGTGACCGTTATTATGTCCAGATAGACAGAGTCTGGTAAGTATTAGAAGTACAGGTCAGAGGTCACAGTCCACTTCAATCTAATGTTTAAAATGATTTGAATGATCTATAAGCATTTGTGAGATCATTTTATGAAATCATTTCATTAACTCATTCTACGTGCTTATTTTTCACAGATGGAGTGTGTTGTTAGCTATCCAGGTCAAAGGTCACAGTCCGCTTCAATCTAATGTTTAAAATGATTTGAATGATCTATAAGGATTTGTGAGATAATTATATGAAATTATTTCATTAACTCATTCTACGTACTTATTTTTCATAGACGGAGTGTGGTTTTAGATATCAAAGGTCACAGAACAGTTCGCTTCCAGCTTCCAGCATAGTGTGAATTTCTGTTAAATGTTTTGAATTCTTAGAACTTTTGAACACATGCTATTTACATTGTCATCCAGTATTATTAGGCCCTGTTTATTTCCTCGAGTAGATATATAGATAGAAGATAGATATAGAGTTTTCAATCTTAGAAGGATAAGGGACGACGAGCAGGATCATACATTTGTATTAGAGAGAGCGTCTTTTGAGTTCGTTTGATTCTGTCTGTGACCGACTGTTTATATATGTATAATGAATATAATAGTTACTTGTTTTAATAATGTATCATTGTATTTTTATCCAGGAGTACATCGTATAGGTCGTTGTGGCCTAAATGATTGTTGTGCTGCAACATATACGTCTTTCTATACATTCTATATGCATATCTTATGATGATGATGTTGATGATGATGAAAATGTGTATGATTTATCATTGTATTTTAATGCAGGGGTATATGACGTAGGTCTGTGTTGCCCAGGTGTGTGTGAGGTAGGTTTAGGTGGGTTTTTTTTTTTTTTCCCGGATTAGTAATGGTTAAGTGTTTGGGTAAGAGATGAAAACCACGAAAGATGTTCTTTGCATAGTTTGTGTGTCTGGCTGGTTGTGTTTTGTGTTTTGTGTAGCATCTTTTGAGTTTTTTTTTTAAATTTTGTCTGTGCCCAACTGTTTATATTTTTTGTATTGCACACGTATGTACCTCTGTATGTATATATATATAAAAAGAATATGGTTGTTGCCCTTAAAATATTTAAAAATTTCTTGTCCTATGCCTCCATCTCGTGGACACATTTAGTATTATAGCTTTGGTAGATATATATATATATAAAATGAATATAATTGTTACTTGTTTTAATAATGTATCATTGTATTTTTATCCAGGAGTACTTCGTATAGGTCGTTGTGGCCTAAATGATTGTTGTGCTGCAAACATATACGTCTTTCTACACGTTATATATGTATATCTGATGATGATGATGATGAAAATGTGAATGATTTATGATTGTATTTTATGGTAAATGCAAAGGTAAAAGTCGACAACGAACGCTGATGGCATTAAGCCTTAAGTTTTAGGTCCAAATGAAAGTATAGATCTGTAGTTTCTTATATTTGCCCCTGTGAGGGCTAAGTTTAGGTGTAAATTCAGATATAGGGCCATAGTTTCTTATATTTGCCCCTGTGAGGGCTAAGTTTAGGTGTAAATTCAGATATAGGGCCATAGTTTCTTATATTTGCCCCTGTGAGGGCTAAGTTTAGGTGTAAATTCAGATATAGGGCCATAGTTTGTTATACTTGCCCCTGTGAGGGCTAAGTTTAGGTGTAAATTCAGATATAGGGCCATAGTTTCTCATATTTGCCCCTGTTAGGGACTTTACACTCAAGAATCGAAACAGGGTCCAATTCCGGTTGTGCGCAGTCCTTATACTTCCACTGACCACTTTCAGCTCTGCTTTGGTCCAGCCTGCCACACAGAATTTTTTGCACCGAACTCCTTGGTTTTTATGTCTTACTTTTATACGTTTCACAAAATATAAGGTATAATATCCACTATATTTTATATGTTTATTTTTTTATGGTACATATAATTAAAATACATATATTTTTCTCTCACGTATGTCACCACGGACCACGTCAAGGGTTAAACTGGGTAGGTTTCAGGGGCCTGGGGTTAGTTTGGGTAGGTGTCAGGTTTCCAGGGTTAGATTAGGATTGGAAAGAATCCAAGAGCTGAAGCAGCGTATCGTTGGACACAGGAAGCTGTCATCTTTCAGGTGGCGATAGGTTCGGATGAATGGAGGAAGGTGTGTTACGTTTAAATGCAGTGTGACCATTATTATGTCCAGATAGACAGAGTCTGGTAAGTATTAGAAGTACAGGTCAGAGGTCACAATCTAATGTTTAAAATGATTTGAATGATCTATAAGCATTTGTGAGATCATTTTATGAAATCATTTCATTAACTCATTCTACGTGCTTATTTTTCACAGATGGAGTGTGTTGTTAGCTATCCAGGTCAAAGGTCACAGTCCGCTTCAATCTAATGTTTAAAATGATTTGAATGATCTATAAGGATTTGTGAGATAATTATATGAAATTATTTCATTAACTCATTCTACGTACTTATTTTTCATCGACGGAGTGTGGTTTTAGATATCAAAGGTCACAGAACACTTCGCTTCCAGCTTCCAGCATCCAGCATAGAGTGAATTTCTGCTAAATGTTTTGAATCCTTAGGACTTTTGAACACATGCTATTTACATTGTCATCCAGTAGAGGGCGAACTATTAGCCCCTGTTTATTTCCTCGAGTAGATATATAGATAGAAGATAGATATAGAGTTTTCAATCTTAGAAGGATAAGGGACGACGAGCAGGATCATACATTTGTATTAGAGAGAGCGTCTTTTGAGTTCGTTTGATTCTGTCTGTGACCGACTGTTTATATATGTATAATGAATATAATTGTTACTTGTTTTAATAATGTATCATTGTATTTTTATCCAGGAGTACTTCGTATAGGTCGTTGTGGCCTAAATGATTGTTGTGCTGCAACATATACGTCTTTCTATACATTCTATATGCATATCTTATGATGATGATGATGAAAATGTGTATGATTTATCATTGTATTTTAATGCAGGGGTATATGACGTAGGTCTGTGTTGCCCAGGTGTGTGTGAGGTCGGTTTAGGTGGGTTTTTTTTTTTTTTTCCCGGATTAGTAATGGTTAAGTGTTTGGGTAAGAGATGAAAACCACGAAAGATGTTCTTTGCATAGTTTGTGTGTCTGGCTGGTTGTGTTTTGTGTTTTGTGTAGCATCTTTTGAGTTTTTTTTTTTAAATTTTGTCTGTGCCCAACTGTTTATATTTTTTGTATTGCACACGTATGTACCTCTGTATGTATATATATATAAAAAGAATATGGTTGTTGCCCTTAAAATATTTAAAAATTTCTTATCCTATGCCTCCATCTCGTGGACACCTTTAGTATTATAGTATTTGGTAGATATATATATATATATATATATATATATATATATATATATATATATATATATATATAATGAATATAATTGTTACTTGTTTTAATAATGTATCATTGTATTTTTATCCAGGAGTATATCGTATAGGTCAGTGTGGCCTAAATGACTGTTGTGCTGCAACAAATAAATAGATAGATTGATAGATAGATAGAAGGAAGAACAGAGTCTGGTAAGTGTTAGGTATTCTGCTCAGAAGTGACAGAAAAGTTTTATTAGATAGATAGATAGATAGATAGATAGATAGATAGATAGATAGATAGATAGATAGATAGATATAGATGATATGTAGATATAGATTTCAATCTTATAACTCTCCAGTTTTAGAAGGTGAACTTTTGAGTTTTGAGGGCTTGGGTTAGAGGGTTTAAGGGTTAGAGGTTATCTTGGGGTTAACTTGCAGCTAGGTATATAGATAAAAACGACTTTCACCCTCATTAGTATCCACCCTCATTAGAATATTGCATCTGATTGGCCAAAGCTTACCTGGGCACATCTGGAGAACCGTAGGCCCGAATTCCATGTAAGTGGTATCATCGGATCCGGGAAGCTGTCATCTTTCAGGTGGCGAAAGGCTCTAATGAAAGTATATAGATAAAAATGAGTTTAATCCTGATTAATTCCACTCTCATTAGCATTATCCATCTGATTGGCCAAAGCTTACTTGGGCGTATCTCGTGAAGCGCAGGTCTAAGGTGCATGCAAGTGGTATCGTTGGACACAGGAAGCTGTCATCTTTCAGGTGGCGATAGGTTCGGATGAATGGAGGAAGGTGTGTTGCGTTTAAATCCAGTGTGACCGTTATTATGTCCAGATAGACAGAGTCTGGTAAGTATTAGAAGTACAGGTCAGAGGTCACAGTCCACTTCAATCTAATGTTTAAAATGATTTGAATGATCTATAAGCATTTGTGAGATCATTTTATGAAATCATTTCATTAACTCATTCTACGTGCTTATTTTTCACAGATGGAGTGTGTTGTTAGCTATCCAGGTCAAAGGTCACAGTCCGCTTCAATCTAATGTTTAAAATGATTTGAATGATCTATAAGGATTTGTGAGATAATTATATGAAATTATTTCATTAACTCATTCTACGTACTTATTTTTCATAGACGGAGTGTGGTTTTAGATATCAAAGGTCACAGAACAGTTCGCTTCCAGCTTCCAGCATAGTGTGAATTTCTGTTAAATGTTTTGAATTCTTAGAACTTTTGAACACATGCTATTTACATTGTCATCCAGTATTATTAGGCCCTGTTTATTTCCTCGAGTAGATATATAGATAGAAGATAGATATAGAGTTTTCAATCTTAGAAGGATAAGGGACGACGAGCAGGATCATACATTTGTATTAGAGAGAGCGTCTTTTGAGTTCGTTTGATTCTGTCTGTGACCGACTGTTTATATATGTATAATGAATATAATAGTTACTTGTTTTAATAATGTATCATTGTATTTTTATCCAGGAGTACATCGTATAGGTCGTTGTGGCCTAAATGATTGTTGTGCTGCAACATATACGTCTTTCTATACATTCTATATGCATATCTTATGATGATGATGTTGATGATGATGAAAATGTGTATGATTTATCATTGTATTTTAATGCAGGGGTATATGACGTAGGTCTGTGTTGCCCAGGTGTGTGTGAGGTAGGTTTAGGTGGGTTTTTTTTTTTTTTCCCGGATTAGTAATGGTTAAGTGTTTGGGTAAGAGATGAAAACCACGAAAGATGTTCTTTGCATAGTTTGTGTGTCTGGCTGGTTGTGTTTTGTGTTTTGTGTAGCATCTTTTGAGTTTTTTTTTTTAAATTTTGTCTGTGCCCAACTGTTTATATTTTTTGTATTGCACACGTATGTACCTCTGTATGTATATATATATAAAAAGAATATGGTTGTTGCCCTTAAAATATTTAAAAATTTCTTGTCCTATGCCTCCATCTCGTGGACACATTTAGTATTATAGCTTTGGTAGATATATATATATATATATATATATATATATATAAAATGAATATAATTGTTACTTGTTTTAATAATGTATCATTGTATTTTTATCCAGGAGTACTTCGTATAGGTCGTTGTGGCCTAAATGATTGTTGTGCTGCAACATATACGTCTTTCTATATATTCTATATGCATATCTTATGATGATGATGATGAAAATGTGTATGATTTATCATTGTATTTTAATGCAGGGGTATATGACGTAGGTCTGTGTTGCCCAGGTGTGTGTGAGGTCGGTTTAGGTGGGTTTTTTTTTTTTTTTCCCGGATTAGTAATGGTTAAGCGTTTGGGTAAGAGATGAAAACCACGAAAGATGTTCTTTGCATAGTTTGTGTGTCTGGCTGGTTGTGTTTTGTGTTTTGTGTAGCATCTTTTGAGTTTTTTTTTTAAATTTTGTCTGTGCCCAACTGTTTATATTTTTTGTATTGCACACGTATGTACCTCTGTATGTATATATATATAAAAAGAATATGGTTGTTGCCCTTAAAATATTTAAAAATTTCTTATCCTATGCCTCCATCTCGTGGACACCTTTAGTATTATAGTATTTGGTAGATATATATATATATATATATATATATATATATATATATATATAATGAATATAATTGTTACTTGTTTTAATAATGTATCATTGTATTTTTATCCAGGAGTATATCGTATAGGTCAGTGTGGCCTAAATGACTGTTGTGCTGCAACAAATAAATAGATAGATTGATAGATAGATAGAAGGAAGGACAGAGTCTGGTAAGTGTTAGGTATTCTGCTCAGAAGTGACAGAAAAGTTTTATTAGATAGATAGATAGATAGATAGATAGATATAGATGATATGTAGATATAGATTTCAATCTTATAACTCTCCAGTTTTAGAAGGTGAACTTTTGAGTTTTGAGGGCTTGGGTTAGAGGGTTTAAGGGTTAGAGGTTATCTTGGGGTTAACTTGCAGCTAGGTATATAGATAAAAACGACTTTCACCCTCATTAGTATCCACCCTCATTAGAATATTGCATCTGATTGGCCAAAGCTTACCTGGGCACATCTGGAGAACCGTAGGCCCGAATTCCATGTAAGTGGTATCATCGGATCCGGGAAGCTGTCATCTTTCAGGTGGCGAAAGGCTCTAATGAAAGTATATAGATAAAAATGAGTTTAATCCTGATTAATTCCACTCTCATTAGCATTATCCATCTGATTGGCCAAAGCTTACTTGGGCGTATCTCGTGAAGCGCAGGTCTAAGGTGCATGTAAGTGGTATCGTTGGACACAGGAAGCTGTCATCTTTCAGGTGGCGATAGGTTCGGATGAATGGAGGAAGGTGTGTTGCGTTTAAATCCAGTGTGACCGTTATTATGTCCAGATAGACAGAGTCTGGTAAGTATTAGAAGTACAGGTCAGAGGTCACAGTCCACTTCAATCTAATGTTTAAAATGATTTGAATGATCTATAAGCATTTGTGAGATCATTTTATGAAATCATTTCATTAACTCATTCTACGTGCTTATTTTTCACAGATGGAGTGTGTTGTTAGCTATCCAGGTCAAAGGTCACAGTCCGCTTCAATCTAATGTTTAAAATGATTTGAATGATCTATAAGGATTTGTGAGATAATTATATGAAATTATTTCATTAACTCATTCTACGTACTTATTTTTCATAGACGGAGTGTGGTTTTAGATATCAAAGGTCACAGAACAGTTCGCTTCCAGCTTCCAGCATAGTGTGAATTTCTGTTAAATGTTTTGAATTCTTAGAACTTTTGAACACATGCTATTTACATTGTCATCCAGTATTATTAGGCCCTGTTTATTTCCTCGAGTAGATATATAGATAGAAGATAGATATAGAGTTTTCAATCTTAGAAGGATAAGGGACGACGAGCAGGATCATACATTTGTATTAGAGAGAGCGTCTTTTGAGTTCGTTTGATTCTGTCTGTGACCGACTGTTTATATATGTATAATGAATATAATAGTTACTTGTTTTAATAATGTATCATTGTATTTTTATCCAGGAGTACATCGTATAGGTCGTTGTGGCCTAAATGATTGTTGTGCTGCAACATATACGTCTTTCTATACATTCTATATGCATATCTTATGATGATGATGTTGATGATGATGAAAATGTGTATGATTTATCATTGTATTTTAATGCAGGGGTATATGACGTAGGTCTGTGTTGCCCAGGTGTGTGTGAGGTAGGTTTAGGTGGGTTTTTTTTTTTTTTTTCCCGGATTAGTAATGGTTAAGTGTTTGGGTAAGAGATGAAAACCACGAAAGATGTTCTTTGCATAGTTTGTGTGTCTGGCTGGTTGTGTTTTGTGTTTTGTGTAGCATCTTTTGAGTTTATTTTTTAAATTTTGTCTGTGCCCAACTGTTTATATTTTTTGTATTGCACACGTATGTACCTCTGTATGTATATATATATAAAAAGAATATGGTTGTTGCCCTTAAAATATTTAAAAATTTCTTGTCCTATGCCTCCATCTCGTGGACACATTTAGTATTATAGCTTTGGTAGATATATATATATATATATATATATATATATATATATATAAAATGAATATAATTGTTACTTGTTTTAATAATGTATCATTGTATTTTTATCCAGGAGTACTTCGTATAGGTCGTTGTGGCCTAAATGATTGTTGTGCTGCAAACATATACGTCTTTCTACACGTTATATATGTATATCTGATGATGATGATGATGAAAATGTGAATGATTTATGATTGTATTTTATGGTAAATGCAAAGGTAAAAGTCGACAACGAACGCTGATGGCATTAAGCCTTAAGTTTTAGGTCCAAATGAAAGTATAGATCTGTAGTTTCTTATATTTGCCCCTGTGAGGGCTAAGTTTAGGTGTAAATTCAGATATAGGGCCATAGTTTCTTATATTTGCCCCTGTGAGGGCTAAGTTTAGGTGTAAATTCAGATATAGGGCCATAGTTTCTAATATTTGCCCCTGTGAGGGCTAAGTTTAGGTGTAAATTCAGATAAAGGGCCATAGTTTCTCTTATTTGCCCCTGTGAGGGCTAAGTTTAGGTGTAAATTCAGATATAGGGCCATAGTTTCTAATATTTGCCCCTGTGAGGGCTAAGTTTAGGTGTAAATTCAGATATAGGGCCATAGTTTCTCTTATTTGCCCCTGTGAGGGCTAAGTTTAGGTGTAAATTCAGATATAGGGCCATAGTTTCTTATATTTGCCCCTGTGAGGGCTAAGTTTAGGTGTAAATTCAGATATAGGGCCATAGTTTCTAATATTTGCCCCTGTGAGGGCTAAGTTTAGGTGTAAATTCAGATATAGGGCCATAGTTTCTCTTATTTGCCCCTGTGAGGGCTAAGTTTAGGTGTAAATTCAGATATAGGGCCATAGTTTCTCATACTTGCCCCTGTGAGGGCTAAGTTTAGGTGTAAATTCAGATATAGGGCCATAGTTTCTTATACTTGCCCCTGTGAGGGCTAAGTTTAGGTGTAAATTCAGATATAGGGCCATAGTTTCTCTTATTTGCCCCTGTGAGGGCTAAGTTTAGGTGCAAATTCAGATATAGGGCCATAGTTTGTTATACTTGCCCCTGTGAGGGCTAAGTTTAGGTGTAAATTCAGATATAGGGCCATAGTTTCTCTTATTTGCCCCTGTGAGGGCTAAGTTTAGGTGTAAATTCAGATATAGGGCCATAGTTTCTTATATTTGCCCCTGTGAGGGCTAAGTTTAGGTGCAAATTCAGATATAGGGCCATAGTTTGTTATACTTGCCCCTGTGAGGGCTAAGTTTAGGTGTAAATTCAGATATAGGGCCATAGTTTGTTATACTTGCCCCTGTGAGGGCTAAGTTTAGGTGTAAATTCAGATATAGGGCCATAGTTTCTAATATTTGCCCCGTGAGGGCTAAGTTTAGGTGTAAATTCAGATATAGGGCCATAGTTTCTCATATTTGCCCCTGTTAGGGACTTTACACTCAAGAATCGAAACAGGGTCCAATTCCGGTTGTGCGCAGTCCTTCTACTTCCACTGACCACTTTCAGCTCTGCTTTGGTCCAGCCTGCCACACAGAATTTTTTGCACCGAACTCCTTGGTTTTTATGTCTTACTTTTATACGTTTCACAAAATATAAGGTATAATATCCACTATATTTTATATGTTTATTTTTTTATGGTACATATAATTAAAATACATATATTTTTCTCTCACGTATGTCACCACGGACCACGTCAAGGGTTAAACTGGGTAGGTTTCAGGGGCCTGGGGTTAGTTTGGGTAGGTGTCAGGTTTCCAGGGTTAGATTAGGATTGGAAAGAATCCAAGAGCTGAAGCAGCGTATCGTTGGACACAGGAAGCTGTCATCTTTCAGGTGGCGATAGGTTCGGATGAATGGAGGAAGGTGTGTTACGTTTAAATGCAGTGTGACCATTATTATGTCCAGATAGACAGAGTCTGGTAAGTATTAGAAGTACAGGTCAGAGGTCACAATCTAATGTTTAAAATGATTTGAATGATCTATAAGCATTTGTGAGATCATTTTATGAAATCATTTCATTAACTCATTCTACGTGCTTATTTTTCACAGATGGAGTGTGTTGTTAGCTATCCAGGTCAAAGGTCACAGTCCGCTTCAATCTAATGTTTAAAATGATTTGAATGATCTATAAGGATTTGTGAGATAATTATATGAAATTATTTCATTAACTCATTCTACGTACTTATTTTTCATAGACGGAGTGTGGTTTTAGATATCAAAGGTCACAGAACAGTTCGCTTCCAGCTTCCAGCATAGTGTGAATTTCTGTTAAATGTTTTGAATTCTTAGAACTTTTGAACACATGCTATTTACATTGTCATCCAGTATTATTAGGCCCTGTTTATTTCCTCGAGTAGATATATAGATAGAAGATAGATATAGAGTTTTCAATCTTAGAAGGATAAGGGACGACGATCAGGATCATACATTTGTATTAGAGAGAGCGTCTTTTGAGTTCGTTTGATTCTGTCTGTGACCGACTGTTTATATATGTATAATGAATATAATTGTTACTTGTTTTAATAATGTATCATTGTATTTTTATCCAGGAGTACTTCGTATAGGTCGTTGTGGCCTAAATGATTGTTGTGCTGCAACATATACGTCTTTCTATACATTCTATATGCATATCTTATGATGATGATGATGAAAATGTGTATGATTTATCATTGTATTTTAATGCAGGGGTATATGACGTAGGTCTGTGTTGCCCAGGTGTGTGTGAGGTCGGTTTAGGTGGGTTTTTTTTTTTTTTTCCCGGATTAGTAATGGTTAAGTGTTTGGGTAAGAGATGAAAACCACGAAAGATGTTCTTTGCATAGTTTGTGTGTCTGGCTGGTTGTGTTTTGTGTTTTGTGTAGCATCTTTTGAGTTTTTTTTTTTAAATTTTGTCTGTGCCCAACTGTTTATATTTTTTGTATTGCACACGTATGTACCTCTGTATGTATATATATATAAAAAGAATATGGTTGTTGCCCTTAAAATATTTAAAAATTTCTTATCCTATGCCTCCATCTCGTGGACACCTTTAGTATTATAGTATTTGGTAGATATATATATATATATATATATATATATATATATATATATATATATATATATATATAATGAATATAATTGTTACTTGTTTTAATAATGTATCATTGTATTTTTATCCAGGAGTATATCGTATAGGTCAGTGTGGCCTAAATGACTGTTGTGCTGCAACAAATAAATAGATAGATTGATAGATAGATAGAAGGAAGAACAGAGTCTGGTAAGTGTTAGGTATTCTGCTCAGAAGTGACAGAAAAGTTTTATTAGATAGATAGATAGATAGATAGATAGATAGATAGATAGATAGATAGATATAGATGATATGTAGATATAGATTTCAATCTTATAACTCTCCAGTTTTAGAAGGTGAACTTTTGAGTTTTGAGGGCTGGGGTTAGAGGGTTTAAGGGTTAGAGGTTATCTTGGGGTTAACTTGCAGCTAGGTATATAGATAAAAACGACTTTCACCCTCATTAGTATCCACCCTCATTAGAATATTGCATCTGATTGGCCAAAGCTTACCTGGGCACATCTGGAGAACCGTAGGCCCGAATTCCATGTAAGTGGTATCATCGGATCCGGGAAGCTGTCATCTTTCAGGTGGCGAAAGGCTCTAATGAAAGTATATAGATAAAAATGAGTTTAATCCTGATTAATTCCACTCTCATTAGCATTATCCATCTGATTGGCCAAAGCTTACTTGGGCGTATCTCGTGAAGCGCAGGTCTAAGGTGCATGTAAGTGGTATCGTTGGACACAGGAAGCTGTCATCTTTCAGGTGGCGATAGGTTCGGATGAATGGAGGAAGGTGTGTTGCGTTTAAATCCAGTGTGACCGTTATTATGTCCAGATAGACAGAGTCTGGTAAGTATTAGAAGTACAGGTCAGAGGTCACAGTCCACTTCAATCTAATGTTTAAAATGATTTGAATGATCTATAAGCATTTGTGAGATCATTTTATGAAATCATTTCATTAACTCATTCTACGTGCTTATTTTTCACAGATGGAGTGTGTTGTTAGCTATCCAGGTCAAAGGTCACAGTCCGCTTCAATCTAATGTTTAAAATGATTTGAATGATCTATAAGGATTTGTGAGATAATTATATGAAATTATTTCATTAACTCATTCTACGTACTTATTTTTCATAGACGGAGTGTGGTTTTAGATATCAAAGGTCACAGAACAGTTCGCTTCCAGCTTCCAGCATAGTGTGAATTTCTGTTAAATGTTTTGAATTCTTAGAACTTTTGAACACATGCTATTTACATTGTCATCCAGTATTATTAGGCCCTGTTTATTTCCTCGAGTAGATATATAGATAGAAGATAGATATAGAGTTTTCAATCTTAGAAGGATAAGGGACGACGAGCAGGATCATACATTTGTATTAGAGAGAGCGTCTTTTGAGTTCGTTTGATTCTGTCTGTGACCGACTGTTTATATATGTATAATGAATATAATAGTTACTTGTTTTAATAATGTATCATTGTATTTTTATCCAGGAGTACATCGTATAGGTCGTTGTGGCCTAAATGATTGTTGTGCTGCAACATATACGTCTTTCTATACATTCTATATGCATATCTTATGATGATGATGTTGATGATGATGAAAATGTGTATGATTTATCATTGTATTTTAATGCAGGGGTATATGACGTAGGTCTGTGTTGCCCAGGTGTGTGTGAGGTAGGTTTAGGTGGGTTTTTTTTTTTTTTCCCGGATTAGTAATGGTTAAGTGTTTGGGTAAGAGATGAAAACCACGAAAGATGTTCTTTGCATAGTTTGTGTGTCTGGCTGGTTGTGTTTTGTGTTTTGTGTAGCATCTTTTGAGTTTTTTTTTTTAAATTTTGTCTGTGCCCAACTGTTTATATTTTTTGTATTGCACACGTATGTACCTCTGTATGTATATATATATAAAAAGAATATGGTTGTTGCCCTTAAAATATTTAAAAATTTCTTGTCCTATGCCTCCATCTCGTGGACACATTTAGTATTATAGCTTTGGTAGATATATATATATATATATATATATATATATATAAAATGAATATAATTGTTACTTGTTTTAATAATGTATCATTGTATTTTTATCCAGGAGTACTTCGTATAGGTCGTTGTGGCCTAAATGATTGTTGTGCTGCAACATATACGTCTTTCTATATATTCTATATGCATATCTTATGATGATGATGATGAAAATGTGTATGATTTATCATTGTATTTTAATGCAGGGGTATATGACGTAGGTCTGTGTTGCCCAGGTGTGTGTGAGGTCGGTTTAGGTGGGTTTTTTTTTTTTTTTCCCGGATTAGTAATGGTTAAGCGTTTGGGTAAGAGATGAAAACCACGAAAGATGTTCTTTGCATAGTTTGTGTGTCTGGCTGGTTGTGGTTTGTGTTTTGTGTAGCATCTTTTGAGTTTTTTTTTTAAATTTTGTCTGTGCCCAACTGTTTATATTTTTTGTATTGCACACGTATGTACCTCTGTATGTATATATATATAAAAAGAATATGGTTGTTGCCCTTAAAATATTTAAAAATTTCTTATCCTATGCCTCCATCTCGTGGACACCTTTAGTATTATAGTATTTGGTAGATATATATATATATATATATATATATATATATAATGAATATAATTGTTACTTGTTTTAATAATGTATCATTGTATTTTTATCCAGGAGTATATCGTATAGGTCAGTGTGGCCTAAATGACTGTTGTGCTGCAACAAATAAATAGATAGATTGATAGATAGATAGAAGGAAGGACAGAGTCTGGTAAGTGTTAGGTATTCTGCTCAGAAGTGACAGAAAAGTTTTATTAGATAGATAGATAGATAGATAGATAGATATAGATGATATGTAGATATAGATTTCAATCTTATAACTCTCCAGTTTTAGAAGGTGAACTTTTGAGTTTTGAGGGCTTGGGTTAGAGGGTTTAAGGGTTAGAGGTTATCTTGGGGTTAACTTGCAGCTAGGTATATAGATAAAAACGACTTTCACCCTCATTAGTATCCACCCTCATTAGAATATTGCATCTGATTGGCCAAAGCTTACCTGGGCACATCTGGAGAACCGTAGGCCCGAATTCCATGTAAGTGGTATCATCGGATCCGGGAAGCTGTCATCTTTCAGGTGGCGAAAGGCTCTAATGAAAGTATATAGATAAAAATGAGTTTAATCCTGATTAATTCCACTCTCATTAGCATTATCCATCTGATTGGCCAAAGCTTACTTGGGCGTATCTCGTGAAGCGCAGGTCTAAGGTGCATGTAAGTGGTATCGTTGGACACAGGAAGCTGTCATCTTTCAGGTGGCGATAGGTTCGGATGAATGGAGGAAGGTGTGTTGCGTTTAAATCCAGTGTGACCGTTATTATGTCCAGATAGACAGAGTCTGGTAAGTATTAGAAGTACAGGTCAGAGGTCACAGTCCACTTCAATCTAATGTTTAAAATGATTTGAATGATCTATAAGCATTTGTGAGATCATTTTATGAAATCATTTCATTAACTCATTCTACGTGCTTATTTTTCACAGATGGAGTGTGTTGTTAGCTATCCAGGTCAAAGGTCACAGTCCGCTTCAATCTAATGTTTAAAATGATTTGAATGATCTATAAGGATTTGTGAGATAATTATATGAAATTATTTCATTAACTCATTCTACGTACTTATTTTTCATAGACGGAGTGTGGTTTTAGATATCAAAGGTCACAGAACAGTTCGCTTCCAGCTTCCAGCATAGTGTGAATTTCTGTTAAATGTTTTGAATTCTTAGAACTTTTGAACACATGCTATTTACATTGTCATCCAGTATTATTAGGCCCTGTTTATTTCCTCGAGTAGATATATAGATAGAAGATAGATATAGAGTTTTCAATCTTAGAAGGATAAGGGACGACGAGCAGGATCATACATTTGTATTAGAGAGAGCGTCTTTTGAGTTCGTTTGATTCTGTCTGTGACCGACTGTTTATATATGTATAATGAATATAATAGTTACTTGTTTTAATAATGTATCATTGTATTTTTATCCAGGAGTACATCGTATAGGTCGTTGTGGCCTAAATGATTGTTGTGCTGCAACATATACGTCTTTCTATACATTCTATATGCATATCTTATGATGATGATGTTGATGATGATGAAAATGTGTATGATTTATCATTGTATTTTAATGCAGGGGTATATGACGTAGGTCTGTGTTGCCCAGGTGTGTGTGAGGTAGGTTTAGGTGGGTTTTTTTTTTTTTTCCCGGATTAGTAATGGTTAAGTGTTTGGGTAAGAGATGAAAACCACGAAAGATGTTCTTTGCATAGTTTGTGTGTCTGGCTGGTTGTGTTTTGTGTTTTGTGTAGCATCTTTTGAGTTTTTTTTTTAAATTTTGTCTGTGCCCAACTGTTTATATTTTTTGTATTGCACACGTATGTACCTCTGTATGTATATATATATAAAAAGAATATGGTTGTTGCCCTTAAAATATTTAAAAATTTCTTGTCCTATGCCTCCATCTCGTGGACACATTTAGTATTATAGCTTTGGTAGATATATATATATATAAAATGAATATAATTGTTACTTGTTTTAATAATGTATCATTGTATTTTTATCCAGGAGTACTTCGTATAGGTCGTTGTGGCCTAAATGATTGTTGTGCTGCAAACATATACGTCTTTCTACACGTTATATATGTATATCTGATGATGATGATGATGAAAATGTGAATGATTTATGATTGTATTTTATGGTAAATGCAAAGGTAAAAGTCGACAACGAACGCTGATGGCATTAAGCCTTAAGTTTTAGGTCCAAATGAAAGTATAGATCTGTAGTTTCTTATATTTGCCCCTGTGAGGGCTAAGTTTAGGTGTAAATTCAGATATAGGGCCATAGTTTCTTATATTTGCCCCTGTGAGGGCTAAGTTTAGGTGTAAATTCAGATATAGGGCCATAGTTTCTTATATTTGCCCCTGTGAGGGCTAAGTTTAGGTGTAAATTCAGATATAGGGCCATAGTTTGTTATACTTGCCCCTGTGAGGGCTAAGTTTAGGTGTAAATTCAGATATAGGGCCATAGTTTCTCATATTTGCCCCTGTTAGGGACTTTACACTCAAGAATCGAAACAGGGTCCAATTCCGGTTGTGCGCAGTCCTTATACTTCCACTGACCACTTTCAGCTCTGCTTTGGTCCAGCCTGCCACACAGAATTTTTTGCACCGAACTCCTTGGTTTTTATGTCTTACTTTTATACGTTTCACAAAATATAAGGTATAATATCCACTATATTTTATATGTTTATTTTTTTATGGTACATATAATTAAAATACATATATTTTTCTCTCACGTATGTCACCACGGACCACGTCAAGGGTTAAACTGGGTAGGTTTCAGGGGCCTGGGGTTAGTTTGGGTAGGTGTCAGGTTTCCAGGGTTAGATTAGGATTGGAAAGAATCCAAGAGCTGAAGCAGCGTATCGTTGGACACAGGAAGCTGTCATCTTTCAGGTGGCGATAGGTTCGGATGAATGGAGGAAGGTGTGTTACGTTTAAATGCAGTGTGACCATTATTATGTCCAGATAGACAGAGTCTGGTAAGTATTAGAAGTACAGGTCAGAGGTCACAATCTAATGTTTAAAATGATTTGAATGATCTATAAGCATTTGTGAGATCATTTTATGAAATCATTTCATTAACTCATTCTACGTGCTTATTTTTCACAGATGGAGTGTGTTGTTAGCTATCCAGGTCAAAGGTCACAGTCCGCTTCAATCTAATGTTTAAAATGATTTGAATGATCTATAAGGATTTGTGAGATAATTATATGAAATTATTTCATTAACTCATTCTACGTACTTATTTTTCATCGACGGAGTGTGGTTTTAGATATCAAAGGTCACAGAACACTTCGCTTCCAGCTTCCAGCATCCAGCATAGAGTGAATTTCTGCTAAATGTTTTGAATCCTTAGGACTTTTGAACACATGCTATTTACATTGTCATCCAGTAGAGGGCGAACTATTAGCCCCTGTTTATTTCCTCGAGTAGATATATAGATAGAAGATAGATATAGAGTTTTCAATCTTAGAAGGATAAGGGACGACGAGCAGGATCATACATTTGTATTAGAGAGAGCGTCTTTTGAGTTCGTTTGATTCTGTCTGTGACCGACTGTTTATATATGTATAATGAATATAATTGTTACTTGTTTTAATAATGTATCATTGTATTTTTATCCAGGAGTACTTCGTATAGGTCGTTGTGGCCTAAATGATTGTTGTGCTGCAACATATACGTCTTTCTATACATTCTATATGCATATCTTATGATGATGATGATGAAAATGTGTATGATTTATCATTGTATTTTAATGCAGGGGTATATGACGTAGGTCTGTGTTGCCCAGGTGTGTGTGAGGTCGGTTTAGGTGGGTTTTTTTTTTTTTTTCCCGGATTAGTAATGGTTAAGTGTTTGGGTAAGAGATGAAAACCACGAAAGATGTTCTTTGCATAGTTTGTGTGTCTGGCTGGTTGTGTTTTGTGTTTTGTGTAGCATCTTTTGAGTTTTTTTTTTTAAATTTTGTCTGTGCCCAACTGTTTATATTTTTTGTATTGCACACGTATGTACCTCTGTATGTATATATATATAAAAAGAATATGGTTGTTGCCCTTAAAATATTTAAAAATTTCTTATCCTATGCCTCCATCTCGTGGACACCTTTAGTATTATAGTATTTGGTAGATATATATATATATATATATATATATATATATATATATATATATATATAATGAATATAATTGTTACTTGTTTTAATAATGTATCATTGTATTTTTATCCAGGAGTATATCGTATAGGTCAGTGTGGCCTAAATGACTGTTGTGCTGCAACAAATAAATAGATAGATTGATAGATAGATAGAAGGAAGAACAGAGTCTGGTAAGTGTTAGGTATTCTGCTCAGAAGTGACAGAAAAGTTTTATTAGATAGATAGATAGATAGATAGATAGATAGATAGATAGATAGATAGATATAGATGATATGTAGATATAGATTTCAATCTTATAACTCTCCAGTTTTAGAAGGTGAACTTTTGAGTTTTGAGGGCTTGGGTTAGAGGGTTTAAGGGTTAGAGGTTATCTTGGGGTTAACTTGCAGCTAGGTATATAGATAAAAACGACTTTCACCCTCATTAGTATCCACCCTCATTAGAATATTGCATCTGATTGGCCAAAGCTTACCTGGGCACATCTGGAGAACCGTAGGCCCGAATTCCATGTAAGTGGTATCATCGGATCCGGGAAGCTGTCATCTTTCAGGTGGCGAAAGGCTCTAATGAAAGTATATAGATAAAAATGAGTTTAATCCTGATTAATTCCACTCTCATTAGCATTATCCATCTGATTGGCCAAAGCTTACTTGGGCGTATCTCGTGAAGCGCAGGTCTAAGGTGCATGCAAGTGGTATCGTTGGACACAGGAAGCTGTCATCTTTCAGGTGGCGATAGGTTCGGATGAATGGAGGAAGGTGTGTTGCGTTTAAATCCAGTGTGACCGTTATTATGTCCAGATAGACAGAGTCTGGTAAGTATTAGAAGTACAGGTCAGAGGTCACAGTCCACTTCAATCTAATGTTTAAAATGATTTGAATGATCTATAAGCATTTGTGAGATCATTTTATGAAATCATTTCATTAACTCATTCTACGTGCTTATTTTTCACAGATGGAGTGTGTTGTTAGCTATCCAGGTCAAAGGTCACAGTCCGCTTCAATCTAATGTTTAAAATGATTTGAATGATCTATAAGGATTTGTGAGATAATTATATGAAATTATTTCATTAACTCATTCTACGTACTTATTTTTCATAGACGGAGTGTGGTTTTAGATATCAAAGGTCACAGAACAGTTCGCTTCCAGCTTCCAGCATAGTGTGAATTTCTGTTAAATGTTTTGAATTCTTAGAACTTTTGAACACATGCTATTTACATTGTCATCCAGTATTATTAGGCCCTGTTTATTTCCTCGAGTAGATATATAGATAGAAGATAGATATAGAGTTTTCAATCTTAGAAGGATAAGGGACGACGAGCAGGATCATACATTTGTATTAGAGAGAGCGTCTTTTGAGTTCGTTTGATTCTGTCTGTGACCGACTGTTTATATATGTATAATGAATATAATAGTTACTTGTTTTAATAATGTATCATTGTATTTTTATCCAGGAGTACATCGTATAGGTCGTTGTGGCCTAAATGATTGTTGTGCTGCAACATATACGTCTTTCTATACATTCTATATGCATATCTTATGATGATGATGTTGATGATGATGAAAATGTGTATGATTTATCATTGTATTTTAATGCAGGGGTATATGACGTAGGTCTGTGTTGCCCAGGTGTGTGTGAGGTAGGTTTAGGTGGGTTTTTTTTTTTTTTCCCGGATTAGTAATGGTTAAGTGTTTGGGTAAGAGATGAAAACCACGAAAGATGTTCTTTGCATAGTTTGTGTGTCTGGCTGGTTGTGTTTTGTGTTTTGTGTAGCATCTTTTGAGTTTTTTTTTTTAAATTTTGTCTGTGCCCAACTGTTTATATTTTTTGTATTGCACACGTATGTACCTCTGTATGTATATATATATAAAAAGAATATGGTTGTTGCCCTTAAAATATTTAAAAATTTCTTGTCCTATGCCTCCATCTCGTGGACACATTTAGTATTATAGCTTTGGTAGATATATATATATATATATATATATATATATATAAAATGAATATAATTGTTACTTGTTTTAATAATGTATCATTGTATTTTTATCCAGGAGTACTTCGTATAGGTCGTTGTGGCCTAAATGATTGTTGTGCTGCAACATATACGTCTTTCTATATATTCTATATGCATATCTTATGATGATGATGATGAAAATGTGTATGATTTATCATTGTATTTTAATGCAGGGGTATATGACGTAGGTCTGTGTTGCCCAGGTGTGTGTGAGGTCGGTTTAGGTGGGTTTTTTTTTTTTTTTCCCGGATTAGTAATGGTTAAGCGTTTGGGTAAGAGATGAAAACCACGAAAGATGTTCTTTGCATAGTTTGTGTGTCTGGCTGGTTGTGTTTTGTGTTTTGTGTAGCATCTTTTGAGTTTTTTTTTTAAATTTTGTCTGTGCCCAACTGTTTATATTTTTTGTATTGCACACGTATGTACCTCTGTATGTATATATATATAAAAAGAATATGGTTGTTGCCCTTAAAATATTTAAAAATTTCTTATCCTATGCCTCCATCTCGTGGACACCTTTAGTATTATAGTATTTGGTAGATATATATATATATATATATATATATATATATATATATATAATGAATATAATTGTTACTTGTTTTAATAATGTATCATTGTATTTTTATCCAGGAGTATATCGTATAGGTCAGTGTGGCCTAAATGACTGTTGTGCTGCAACAAATAAATAGATAGATTGATAGATAGATAGAAGGAAGGACAGAGTCTGGTAAGTGTTAGGTATTCTGCTCAGAAGTGACAGAAAAGTTTTATTAGATAGATAGATAGATAGATAGATAGATATAGATGATATGTAGATATAGATTTCAATCTTATAACTCTCCAGTTTTAGAAGGTGAACTTTTGAGTTTTGAGGGCTTGGGTTAGAGGGTTTAAGGGTTAGAGGTTATCTTGGGGTTAACTTGCAGCTAGGTATATAGATAAAAACGACTTTCACCCTCATTAGTATCCACCCTCATTAGAATATTGCATCTGATTGGCCAAAGCTTACCTGGGCACATCTGGAGAACCGTAGGCCCGAATTCCATGTAAGTGGTATCATCGGATCCGGGAAGCTGTCATCTTTCAGGTGGCGAAAGGCTCTAATGAAAGTATATAGATAAAAATGAGTTTAATCCTGATTAATTCCACTCTCATTAGCATTATCCATCTGATTGGCCAAAGCTTACTTGGGCGTATCTCGTGAAGCGCAGGTCTAAGGTGCATGTAAGTGGTATCGTTGGACACAGGAAGCTGTCATCTTTCAGGTGGCGATAGGTTCGGATGAATGGAGGAAGGTGTGTTGCGTTTAAATCCAGTGTGACCGTTATTATGTCCAGATAGACAGAGTCTGGTAAGTATTAGAAGTACAGGTCAGAGGTCACAGTCCACTTCAATCTAATGTTTAAAATGATTTGAATGATCTATAAGCATTTGTGAGATCATTTTATGAAATCATTTCATTAACTCATTCTAGGTGCTTATTTTTCACAGATGGAGTGTGTTGTTAGCTATCCAGGTCAAAGGTCACAGTCCGCTTCAATCTAATGTTTAAAATGATTTGAATGATCTATAAGGATTTGTGAGATAATTATATGAAATTATTTCATTAACTCATTCTACGTACTTATTTTTCATAGACGGAGTGTGGTTTTAGATATCAAAGGTCACAGAACAGTTCGCTTCCAGCTTCCAGCATAGTGTGAATTTCTGTTAAATGTTTTGAATTCTTAGAACTTTTGAACACATGCTATTTACATTGTCATCCAGTATTATTAGGCCCTGTTTATTTCCTCGAGTAGATATATAGATAGAAGATAGATATAGAGTTTTCAATCTTAGAAGGATAAGGGACGACGAGCAGGATCATACATTTGTATTAGAGAGAGCGTCTTTTGAGTTCGTTTGATTCTGTCTGTGACCGACTGTTTATATATGTATAATGAATATAATAGTTACTTGTTTTAATAATGTATCATTGTATTTTTATCCAGGAGTACATCGTATAGGTCGTTGTGGCCTAAATGATTGTTGTGCTGCAACATATACGTCTTTCTATACATTCTATATGCATATCTTATGATGATGATGTTGATGATGATGAAAATGTGTATGATTTATCATTGTATTTTAATGCAGGGGTATATGACGTAGGTCTGTGTTGCCCAGGTGTGTGTGAGGTAGGTTTAGGTGGGTTTTTTTTTTTTTTCCCGGATTAGTAATGGTTAAGTGTTTGGGTAAGAGATGAAAACCACGAAAGATGTTCTTTGCATAGTTTGTGTGTCTGGCTGGTTGTGTTTTGTGTTTTGTGTAGCATCTTTTGAGTTTTTTTTTTAAATTTTGTCTGTGCCCAACTGTTTATATTTTTTGTATTGCACACGTATGTACCTCTGTATGTATATATATATATAAAAAGAATATGGTTGTTGCCCTTAAAATATTTAAAAATTTCTTGTCCTATGCCTCCATCTCGTGGACACATTTAGTATTATAGCTTTGGTAGATATATATATATATATATATATATATATATATATATATAAAATGAATATAATTGTTACTTGTTTTAATAATGTATCATTGTATTTTTATCCAGGAGTACTTCGTATAGGTCGTTGTGGCCTAAATGATTGTTGTGCTGCAACATATACGTCTTTCTATATATTCTATATGCATATCTTATGATGATGATGATGAAAATGTGTATGATTTATCATTGTATTTTAATGCAGGGGTATATGACGTAGGTCTGTGTTGCCCAGGTGTGTGTGAGGTCGGTTTAGGTGGTTTTTTTTTTTTTTTTCCCGGATTAGTAATGGTTAAGCGTTTGGGTAAGAGATGAAAACCACGAAAGATGTTCTTTGCATAGTTTGTGTGTCTGGCTGGTTGTGTTTTGTGTTTTGTGTAGCATCTTTTGAGTTTTTTTTTTAAATTTTGTCTGTGCCCAACTGTTTATATTTTTTGTATTGCACACGTATGTACCTCTGTATGTATATATATATAAAAAGAATATGGTTGTTGCCCTTAAAATATTTAAAAATTTCTTATCCTATGCCTCCATCTCGTGGACACCTTTAGTATTATAGTATTTGGTAGATATATATATATATATATATATATATATATATATATATATATATATATATATATAATGAATATAATTGTTACTTGTTTTAATAATGTATCATTGTATTTTTATCCAGGAGTATATCGTATAGGTCAGTGTGGCCTAAATGACTGTTGTGCTGCAACAAATAAATAGATAGATTGATAGATAGATAGAAGGAAGGACAGAGTCTGGTAAGTGTTAGGTATTCTGCTCAGAAGTGACAGAAAAGTTTTATTAGATAGATAGATAGATAGATATAGATGATATGTAGATATAGATTTCAATCTTATAACTCTCCAGTTTTAGAAGGTGAACTTTTGAGTTTTGAGGGCTTGGGTTAGAGGGTTTAAGGGTTAGAGGTTATCTTGGGGTTAACTTGCAGCTAGGTATATAGATAAAAACGACTTTCACCCTCATTAGTATCCACCCTCATTAGAATATTGCATCTGATTGGCCAAAGCTTACCTGGGCACATCTGGAGAACCGTAGGCCCGAATTCCATGTAAGTGGTATCATCGGATCCGGGAAGCTGTCATCTTTCAGGTGGCGAAAGGCTCTAATGAAAGTATATAGATAAAAATGAGTTTAATCCTGATTAATTCCACTCTCATTAGCATTATCCATCTGATTGGCCAAAGCTTACTTGGGCGTATCTCGTGAAGCGCAGGTCTAAGGTGCATGTAAGTGGTATCGTTGGACACAGGAAGCTGTCATCTTTCAGGTGGCGATAGGTTCGGATGAATGGAGGAAGGTGTGTTGCGTTTAAATCCAGTGTGACCGTTATTATGTCCAGATAGACAGAGTCTGGTAAGTATTAGAAGTACAGGTCAGAGGTCACAGTCCACTTCAATCTAATGTTTAAAATGATTTGAATGATCTATAAGCATTTGTGAGATCATTTTATGAAATCATTTCATTAACTCATTCTACGTGCTTATTTTTCACAGATGGAGTGTGTTGTTAGCTATCCAGGTCAAAGGTCACAGTCCGCTTCAATCTAATGTTTAAAATGATTTGAATGATCTATAAGGATTTGTGAGATAATTATATGAAATTATTTCATTAACTCATTCTACGTACTTATTTTTCATAGACGGAGTGTGGTTTTAGATATCAAAGGTCACAGAACAGTTCGCTTCCAGCTTCCAGCATAGTGTGAATTTCTGTTAAATGTTTTGAATTCTTAGAACTTTTGAACACATGCTATTTACATTGTCATCCAGTATTATTAGGCCCTGTTTATTTCCTCGAGTAGATATATAGATAGAAGATAGATATAGAGTTTTCAATCTTAGAAGGATAAGGGACGACGAGCAGGATCATACATTTGTATTAGAGAGAGCGTCTTTTGAGTTCGTTTGATTCTGTCTGTGACCGACTGTTTATATATGTATAATGAATATAATAGTTACTTGTTTTAATAATGTATCATTGTATTTTTATCCAGGAGTACATCGTATAGGTCGTTGTGGCCTAAATGATTGTTGTGCTGCAACATATACGTCTTTCTATACATTCTATATGCATATCTTATGATGATGATGTTGATGATGATGAAAATGTGTATGATTTATCATTGTATTTTAATGCAGGGGTATATGACGTAGGTCTGTGTTGCCCAGGTGTGTGTGAGGTAGGTTTAGGTGGGTTTTTTTTTTTTTTTTCCCGGATTAGTAATGGTTAAGTGTTTGGGTAAGAGATGAAAACCACGAAAGATGTTCTTTGCATAGTTTGTGTGTCTGGCTGGTTGTGTTTTGTGTTTTGTGTAGCATCTTTTGAGTTTATTTTTTAAATTTTGTCTGTGCCCAACTGTTTATATTTTTTGTATTGCACACGTATGTACCTCTGTATGTATATATATATAAAAAGAATATGGTTGTTGCCCTTAAAATATTTAAAAATTTCTTGTCCTATGCCTCCATCTCGTGGACACATTTAGTATTATAGCTTTGGTAGATATATATATATATATATATATATATATATATATATATATATATATATATATATAAAATGAATATAATTGTTACTTGTTTTAATAATGTATCATTGTATTTTTATCCAGGAGTACTTCGTATAGGTCGTTGTGGCCTAAATGATTATTGTGCTGCAAACATATACGTCTTTCTACACGTTATATATGTATATCTGATGATGATGATGATGAAAATGTGAATGATTTATGATTGTATTTTATGGTAAATGCAAAGGTAAAAGTCGACAACGAACGCTGATGGCATTAAGCCTTAAGTTTTAGGTCCAAATGAAAGTATAGATCTGTAGTTTCTTATATTTGCCCCTGTGAGGGCTAAGTTTAGGTGTAAATTCAGATATAGGGCCATAGTTTCTTATATTTGCCCCTGTGAGGGCTAAGTTTAGGTGTAAATTCAGATATAGGGCCATAGTTTCTAATATTTGCCCCTGTGAGGGCTAAGTTTAGGTGTAAATTCAGATAAAGGGCCATAGTTTCTCTTATTTGCCCCTGTGAGGGCTAAGTTTAGGTGTAAATTCAGATATAGGGCCATAGTTTCTAATATTTGCCCCTGTGAGG
>JBCAMP010000242.1:0-107758 GCA_039654775.1 Spinibarbus caldwelli
TTATTTTATTTTTTTTTTAAATTATTATTTATTTATTTATTTTATTTTTTGTTTGTTTGTTTTTTTTTTCAGTAGGGACATAAGTCTGTATCCTGACATTACAATACAATACATAAGCCTGTATGCCCCTGACATTACAGTACAAAATTATTTGTTAAATAAATGAAACATGATGACATATTTAATTTAGTTGAAATTATTATAGATTACTTCCAGAGATTGCAGTGATACATGACATGGTGAAAAATGACTGAATGAAAAATACTTAAAGTAGGTTAAGATGAATTTAAAAATTGTGCCCCCTAAAAGCACAAGTGGCCCCTGTCCCCCCTATATGAGGTATTTCATATAGCTTGGCGGGAAAGTACCCTATCCTACAGAAAAGCATTAAAAACTGCTAGATCTGATTACTTTTCGTCTCTTCTAGAAGAAAACAAACATAATCCCCGGTATTTATTCAATACAGTCACTAAATTAACGAAAAATAAAGCATCAACAGGTGTTGGCATTTCCCAAGAGCACAGCTGTAATGACTTTATGAACTACTTTACTTCCAAGATCGATACTATCAGAGATAAAATTGTAACCATGCAGCCGTACTTAAACAAGAGGACAAGTCAGGGATGGAGGTGGGTAATTAGCTACTGAGCAACTATTGAGCAATGCAAAGCTGGTGGTAATACTGAAGGACCTTATATATGAGCGCTGTGATAGGTGTCGCATCCCTATAGGTAGACGTGGATCAGCTGATAGTCAGCTGATGCGAGCTTGACTAACGTGACCTGCCAGAACTAACGCTGATGCTAGATTTCTGTCAGGACCACTATCGTTAAAGATGACTGACAATTAGCATACAGTTTGGATTGGCGGTATGGTTCTGTTCTGGGCAAGAATTCCTTGCGCATCCATGCAGTCTAGCATGGATAGAGCAGGGAGAGCAGCAATAATCCCCCAAAAGAAAACCATATGCCATATCCCCTGACACAAAATGACAGCGGAAATTTTTGGCCTTTACCCATTAAATGAAACAAGAATGTTGCCAAAACCTGCATAAGCCATAGCCACACATGTAGCCCTTAACCAGATGACCTAACAAGTATGCTGCCAAACCTGAAAAGCTTAATCAGCAACATATTCTCAATAACAACCAGATAGCCTTAAGAACAAGTGTGCTCCCAATAACGACTACACAGCTTAGGAACAAGCGTGCTACCAATAACAACCAGATAGCTTAGGAACAAGTGTGCTCCTAATACAAACAGAAGATTAGGAACAAGTGTGCTACCAGTAAAAACCAGATAGCTTAGGAACAATCCTGCTCCCAATAACAACCAGACAGATAGGTACAAGCGTGCTAACAATAACAACCAGATAGCTTAGGGACAAGCGTGCTACCAGTAACAACCAGATAGCAGGGCTCGCAAAATTTCAAAATCCCTGGTTGCCCTTCGGGCATGTACTCTTCAGATTTTGGTAGCCCGAAAATTAATTTAACTAGCCCAAGTAAAAAAAAGACCTTTTTTTTTTTTTTTTTTTTTTTTAAAATATAGAAAATCAGATAGGAGTCTAAATGTCAATACACAAATATCAACAAATATGAAGGAAGGAATTTTATTTCACTATTTACAGGGTATGCAGAATTTTTAAAAATAAATTTAAAGCAATTTATGAATCTTTTTAAGAGCTGCACAAGTAAAATGAACAGTATGAGCGGGGTTGGACAACATCTATGGTAACATACAGTATTAAGCCATAAAATTACATGATTTACAGTTCAGATACAGGTTTTCACAAAAATAAAAATCTTATACAACAGCATTTCCCTTTTTTTCAATAATTAATAGACTTCTCAATCCGATTGGATGTTCTACTTTGACCCCCTCATTGGAGGTATGTGAAATGTTTCGGACATTTTTTGTGGAAAAAATAGAAAAGATTAGAATTTGTTTGCCTACATTCTCAGCTGAATCTGTGATGCTACCGGCTTGTGTAAGGAGTTTTGAGCACTTTGAGCAGGTGTCTCTGGCGCAAGTTAGGGATATTATTATGCGTTTGAAGCCTACATCTGGGGGTTGTGATGTGGTTCCTTTACGTCTTCTTAAGGAGATGGTTGATGTTGTTGGGCCGAGTATTACGTCTATTGTCAATAGTAGTCTTCATAATGGAGTAGTTCCAACTGGCCTTAAACAGGCGGTTATTCATCCACTTCTTAAAAAGCCTAATTTAGACCCTCTAGATTTGAAGAATTATCGGCCCATCTCAAAATTACCATGCCTAGCTAAGATTTTAGAGAAGGTGGTCTATTCCCAGTTAATGTCATTTTTAAGTAGGTATGAGATATTAGACAAATTTCAGTCCGGTTTTAGAGTAGGTCACAGCACTGAGCCTGCACTTTTAAGGGTTGTTAATGACCTCCGTATAATCAGAGATGCAGGAAATGCGGCAGCTTTGATTTTGTTGGACTTAAGTGCAGCTTTTGACACAATAGACCATGTTATTCTTATAAAGCGGTTATCCCATTTAGTTGGAATTCGTGGGACGGTTTTAGAGTGGTTTAAGTCTTATTTGTCACATAGATCATCCTCTGTAAAGTATGGTAACTATGTTTCAACGACAGTGCCTGTTATTTGTGGTGTCCCCCAGGGTTCTGTTATTGGCCCTATTTTATTTTCATTGTATATGCTGCCCTTGGGCTCAATTTTTAAAAAATACGGCATGTCGTACCATTTGTATGCGGATGATACACAGATCTATTTACCTTTGAGAATGGGAGATAATAATGGCTACAATTTGCTTTTTGCATGTTTAGAGGAGGTTAAGAGCTGGATGTCTCAAAATCTGCTTCAGTTGAACCAGAGTAAAACTGAGATTATGTTTTTTGGCTCTGTCAGAGGATGTTCAGATATGTCCACATTTTTGGGTTCATGGTCTGATTATTGCCATGACCAAATAAGGAACTTAGGTGTGGTGTTTGACCCAGAGCTGAAATTTGACAAGCAGATTAATGCTGTAGTAAAGAGTTGTTTTTTCCAGATTAGGTCTATTGCTCGCCTAAAGCCTATTCTGTCAAGAAACGACTTAGAGAAGGTTATTAATGCCTTTGTTTTGTCTCGTCTGGACTATTGCAATGTATTGTATGTGGAGTCCTGCCAGACCACTATTTCACGTTTGCAATTAGTTCAGAATGCAGCAGCTAGGCTGTTAGTGGGTGCTAAGAGAAGTCATCATATCTCTCCTATTTTAGCGTCTCTCAAATGGTTACCCGTGAGCTATAGGATAAAATATAAAACTCTTTTATATGTTTTTAAAGCATTGCATGGGATGGCCCCTGCTTACGTGTCGGAGCTCATTGCTGTTCGTCAAGCACCTAGGTCTCTAAGATCCAATAATAAGTTATTGCTTACTGTCCCTCGTACTCATTTAAAGTTAAAAGGGGATCAGGCCTTTGCTGTTGCAGGGCCGAAGCTCTGGAATAGTCTGCCTCAGGTACTTAGAGAGGTCTCATCGTTAAATGCTTTTAAAGTTGAAGTCAAAAACTATTTCTTGTCCTTAGCCTTTGAGAGTGTGGGCTAGTTTTTGCTGTTAGTTGAATGTGTGTTGTCTTATGTTCTGTGTTTTAATGACTGTTTCTTGATTGTTCAGCACTTTGGTCTGCAGGTGCAGTTGTAAAGTGCTCTATAAATAAAGTGAAATGAAATGAATGAATGAATGAATTTCAGCCTTTAGACCATTTTTATGAAAAGGGATAAATCAAGCATATAAATTATTATATTAATTTAAAACGAATAAATATTACTGTCTTATTTGTTTAGATTTTTAGAAAGCACATTAACTTCTTTCTCATTTACAACTCTGTATGTTTGCTGTGTAAAAACATGGATCGATATTTGGATTGATCTGACCATAAACAGCAAGAAAGGCTTATTGGAAATGCAAATTCATTCTCTGCCACGAGGTGGAGCTTTAGGAGCGGCTTAATATAGCAGTTTCCCTCAGGGAGATTCTGTTAGCGGCTGTACACAAAGTAGCACCGTCCGCGCTCATAAACGCTGCTTTATCAGGCATTATAGGCAAAGACTATAGAATACGCAAGACATGTCACTCGTATAGTTTTGAATGGGGAAAAATGCAACGCTCAATATGGCCGCTCAATCGCAGGAAGCCCTGCCTTCTGAATGAAAGAGCCAATCGCTAATCAGTAAAGTCAGCTGCAGCTGCCATTAGAAGTCCCGTTTGCTATACAAACAGTCAGCGCTCTGAGACGTGCGCCGAATACTGCGCATGCGCACTGGCTTATCTAGCCTGAAAAATAAGCTTTTTAAAATGCTATTTGAGCAAAAGAAACAATATTTATGATACAGTTGTTATCAGATTTCTTTGGTGATTTCAAATATGAAATTTAATCGTAAGATTAGTGAACAGTTTAGGAGAATTGGATGTTTCCCCATTCAAAGAGATAGGAGCTGCACTTGGATGCCCGAGAGGCGTTTCAAAAATGGCCGCCGAGTGACATGACTTGTCTTAAAAAGACTTTGCTATAGGTAAGATGAAATAAAAATGCCAACGACACATTTCTGAGGACAGTCGGTTCCCTTCAGATACATTCACATAAAGACATCTGCGCCACGTTTTGATTTGAAACGTGCAGTGCTCATATTTATTGAATTGCATCATTGCCTTTTGAAGTTTAATCCAGCTGTATCGCCATTCTTGTCTTTCCGTCCCCAACTGTAAGACCTTTTGAAATTATAGTTAAGACATTTCTTACACCATTTAACGTATTTAAAATTTTTTATGGCCTTAAGTTTGATACAACTAAATTGAAGAGTTTTTAAGGGGGAGACCTGTATTTAAGGTAGCCAGTCGGGCAGGGCAGTGATACATTTTAGTAGCCCGACTGGAAAACACAATAGCCCCGGAACGTCGGGCTAGAGATTTTGCGAGCCCTGGATAGATTAGGGACAAGTGTGCTAACAATAACAACCAGACAGTTTAGGAACAAGTATGCTCACAAAAACAACCAGACAGCTTGGGGACAAGCGTGCTACCAATAACAACCAGACAGCTTAGGGACAAGTGTGCTAACAATAACAACCAGATGGCTTAGCGACAAGTGTGCTACCAATAACAACCAGATAGCTTAGGCACAAGCATGCTCCCAATAACACTAGACAACTTAGAAACAAGCGTGCTACCAATAACAACCAATAAAATTATTGTTTTGTTACCCCGGTGTTTGTTTGCCAAGCTTTGTGTTGTGCTACTCCTGCTCCTGGATTACTTCTAGGGATGTAACGATTACCGGTTTGACGATAAATCATGATAAAATTCACCACGGTTAGTATTACCGTTTAATTTTTTTAATTATCATTAAAACCGTATTCGATTACCGCGATTTGAACATCTCATGATAAATAAATACTGTCCAGCATAAAGTACAGTTTTCAGTAACAGTCTCACGTGCGCACACCAGCAGAGTAAGTCTGAGTGAGAGCAGAGACACCTTTTAAGTGCGCACACTCTCACTGGGCGAATGCAGCGTGTATCTGAGCTCGCGCCAGGGTTGCCAGGTTTTCACAGCAAAACCCGCCCAATTGCTACTCAAAATTAGCCCAATCGCTTTTCAGGGAGGATTTCCAGTAAAAATCGCGTTCTGGTGGGGTAAAATACACGTTTTTTGGCGGGGTTCCCCTGATAAAAGTCGCATTCCAGGGGCTAAATATCACATTATTGGGATTGCTCCAACCCGCGGACATGAAAAACATCCTGCGGAAAGCGCGTTAAAGTAGCCCAATTCCGCGGGAAAACCACGGACTTGGTGAGATTCGCTCTCACGCATTATATTAATGTGCTTTCGCTCTACAATAATGCGCTCTCGACATGTCATTAAAATAACGCCTTAAACTTAGTTTCGTTTTGAGTGAAAACAGGGCGGAAAAGCTGGGAGGTTTTAAAAGAGTGCTGAGGGAATTATACAAATGAATATATGAATGAATTAATTATATGAATGTACCTCTGAAGGTTCTTACTGTCTTCAGAAACGATTCGATGGTATTTTGTTTTCATCTTCGCTCCATGTAAATACCTAAAGGAAGTGTTCTTAATCGCAATACTGCTTTGTGCACGGAGTTTACGGGAAACAGCTGTATTCAGCTTTTCCATATAAAGCGCCACCTGCCTTAGAGTGGATTTACAGAGACTTACAGGTGTATCTCAGTAAATTAGAATGTCGTGGAAAAGTTTCTTTATTTCAGTAATTCAACTCAAATTGTGAAACTCGTGTATTAAATAAATTCAATGCACACAGACTGAAGTAGTTTAAGTCTTTGGTTCTTTTAATTGTGATGATTTTGGCTCACATTTAACAAAAACCCACCAATTCACAAACAATTCTCAACAAATTAGAATATGGTGACAGGCCAATCAGCTAATCAACTCAAAACACCTGCAAAGGTTTCCTGAGCCTTCAAAATGGTCTCTCAGTTTGGTTCACTAGGCTACACAATCATGGGGAAGACGGCTGATCTGACAGTTGTCCAGAAGACAATCATTGACACCCTTCACAAGGAGGGTAAGCCACAAACATTCATTGTCAAGGAAGCTGGCTGTTCACAGAGTGCTGTATCCAAGCATGTTAACAGAAAGTTGAGTGGAAGGAAAAAGTGTGGAAGAAAAAGATGCACAACCAACCGAGAGAACCGCAGCCTTATGAGGATTGTCAAGCAAAATCGATTCAAGAATTTGGGTGAACTTCACAAGGAATGGACTGAGGCTGGGGTCAAGGCATCAAGAGCCACCACACACAGACGTGTCAAGGAATTTGGCTACAGTTGTCGTATTCCTCTTGTTAAGCCACTCCTGAACCACAGACAACCTCAGAGGCATCTTACCTGGGCTAAGGAGAAGAAGAACTGGACTGTTGCCCAGTGGTCCAAAGTCCTCTTTTCAGATGAGAGCAAGTTTTGTATTTCATTTGGAAACCAAGGTCCTAGAGTCTGGAGGAAGGATGGAGAAGCTCATAGCCCAAGTTGCTTGAAGTCCAGTGTTAAGTTTCCACAGTCTGTGATGATTTGGGGTGCAATGTCATCTGCTGGTGTTGGTCCATTGTGTTTTTTGAAAACCAAAGTCACTGCACCCGTTTACCAAGAAATTTTGGAGCACTTCATGCTTCCTTCTGCTGATCAGCTTTTTAAAGATGCTGATTTCATTTTCCAGCAGGATTTGGCACCTACCCACACTGCCAAAAGCACCAAAAGTTGGTTAAATGACCATGGTGTTGGTGTGCTTGACTGGCCAGCAAACTCACCAGACCTGAACCCCATAGAGAATCTATGGGGTATTGTCAAGAGGAAAATGAGAAACAAGAGATCAAAAAATGCAGATGAGCTGAAGGCCACTGTCAAAGAAACCTGGGCTTCCATAACACCTCAGCAGTGCCACAAACTGATCACCTCCATGCCACGCCGAATTGAGGCAGTAATTAAAGCAAGGAGCCCCTACCAAGTATTGAGTACATATACAGTAAATGAACATACTTTGCAGAAGGCCAACAAGTCACTAAAAATGTTTTTTTTATTGGTCTTATGAAGTATTTAATTTGTTGAGATAGTGAATTGGTGGGTTTTTGTTAAATGTGAGCCAAAATCATCACAATTAAAAGAACCAAAGACTTAAACTACTTCAGTTTGTGTGCATTGAATTTATTTAATACACGAGTTTCACAATTTGAGTTGAATTACTGAAATAAATGAACTTTTCCATGACATTCTAATTTATTGAGATGCACCTGTATATTTACATTCAGCCTGTGTGCAGTTTCTGTCTGGCCAAAAACGGAACGAATTTGCATGCCTTGCTGTAGATTTTGACCAGTTGAGGAAAAACAAGCTTATGTGGATTCTACACATTTAAGCAATTCAGATAAGTTATGTAGAATTATTTATGGAGCAGATAAAACACATATAACCATTTATTAATCAATTATCATTTTGACTTAACCCTTTTCTTTATTTAAAGGCTGAAATGTGAGGGTTACCTTTATATGAAACTATTTCAAAGCTTTATTTGAACATTTGCATTAGATATTTGAACATGCTATTAAACTGTTTTCAGTCAAGTTGTCATTTAAAATCCGAAATCATTGGTAATGTTATTGTTTTAGTTATTATGCAAACAAAAAGTAATTTTATTTGTTGTTTGTTGATTTTTAAATATAAAACTTGGTGAAGTGATTTATGTGTCTGTACTTTTTGAACATCTCCAGCACATTTTAATAATACCGTGATAATACTGATAGACGTGATCATTTTGGTTACTATAATCGTGATAAGAAATTTTCATACCGTTACATCCCTAATTACTTCTGTTTCTTCTCCGTGGATTTATTAAAGACTATTCATTGGATTTCTCCTGTGTCGTGCACCTTTTACATAGTACAGCACCGTAACACATAATGCTGTTTTTTTTTTTTTTTTTTTTTTTTTTTTTTATGGTTTTCATGGGAAAACGCTTAATGTGAAACTTTGTGTAGGTGTTTACTGAATTTTCTCTTCTGCTCATGATCACTTAAGACATGGCCAACCATGTTTACAAGGATATTTGACATATTTTTGTGTGTATTTGTACAGCTGAGAAAACAGCATGTGAGTGTTCTTGACTAGAATGACTTAAAATCACAGTAAATTCATTTTTTCTGTACGTGCACTTTGGATGTGTGTGCAGTACAGAAAACAGTGTCCAAGTCTTGTGCTTGAATGGTTTAAAGTCATATTAAAATGCACACAAAGGAATTGGTAAGATGATCAAAATTTTATAACAGGTATCTGGTATCAGGTTCCTGACCTTAATTATCAGATTCTAGAATTGGAATCGACTTTTAATTCTCAAGTCTAGCTACAGGTTAACATGTTAAATAACATGCTCTTTTTTCGTTCCACTGAAAATGTGCTTGGAGTCCATCGTTGCTATAGTAACACTTTTATGTGCATCTGATTGATAGATAAATTAAGTGTTTTATGCTACTGTTTTTGCAAGCGTTGATATTGTTCCTTACAGATAACATCATGTTATCTTCGTGTTTGCCTTACCGAATGTGGTATCCTGTCAGATATTGCTACGAAAACAAATAAAAACCGGAAAACAAATAAAATAAAATAAAATAACAAAGATATCACTAACCCTAAACTGCAACGTCCCATTTTTCAAACTTCCTATAGAGTCAAATTAATTGGAAAAGACAAGTCCAAAGACACTTATAATAGTTGGATCTGGCAATACGGTGGAAGCTGCGCCCGTGCCCTCTTTCACAATTCTCTCAAGCAAGGCATACACTGTGTGATTTCCATGTGATTTCAGCAAGGTACCTACTCACACTAGTGACTAATATATAAACCCTCGCCCAAACAGGAGGAGCAGCATTACTGAGTGATAGTTCAGGCAGATAAGAATTTCACAGGAAAGATTCCATCTATTTTCCCCCAGATTTTCCACCAGAGCACAAAAAAAGCGAAGGAGCATTTTTGTTTCATGGGGGTGTTATTTGTATTAGTTTTTAGAAGACTAAATTCAGTACGCACATTACTGAGAATGTGTTATTTATGGTCAAGCATATTCACTGGAGCCCTCCCATCTCTGCTACACTGAAACCGACAAGGTGAGAAACAATAATCCCCCCTCCCCATTCTCTATCTCTCTCTCTCTCTCTCTCTCTCTCTCTCTCTCACTGAAACCTATCCTGCACCTGTTGTCTTTCAGTCAATGTTACAGATTAACATGGCATATATTAAATGGATTTTGAAGCTGTTGACCGTTATATTAATATTGAATTGCATGGTTTTGTTCTACTACAGGGAGCGTAACACATCTGGGTAAGGAAGAAATTTGATTTTTTAATTTAAATTTTTAACACCGATGGTACTTCCTATTTATATATACTTCTGTATATTGCATTACGTACAGCAGCTAGAGAGTTAAATACGTAAGATATTTATACCCTATGACTACAATGGATGAAGAAAGTGTTGAAATGCATAAAAAGGATGATGCCTAGTTTTATATTACATGACTATAACAGACTCTTTGTAATGTCTTGAGAAACCAAGTTTGTCTAATCTTGCATCTATAGATAAAATAGATGAAAATAGATAAAAAAAGAATAAAAGGTAGTTGAAGATATTTAAAATCTTTTTGTTAAATTTTTGTTAGTGGTGGTGGACTATAGCTAAATATAGCTTATATATGACTTGATTATTTTTTTAGACTTTTCTGTCAGTTTCTGTGATGAATCAGACCTGTAATCATAAATAGCATTTAAAACATGAATAAATGATCTAGTTGAACACATTGTGCATTTATAGTTTGAGTAAAATAAAATGTTAAACATAAACCTACACTCTAAACATGTTTTTTTCAAAGGCGTAAGTGGATGATCCACTTAAATAGGTGACGAATCTAATTTCTTGCAGCTCAAATTAAGCCAAACCATTTTCAAAACCGCATTTAGCAGAAATACTAATTTGATCTAATATTATTTGTTGTTATAATTGTTGTCTAATATTATGTGATTTTTTTTTTTTTTTTTTCATGAGAGATGAGACGAGAAATGATTTTTCACAGCTGAACTGCACAACAGTTCGTCAGACATTTTCTGTCTTCACTCCAGCAAGGTGAGTCCAACACTTCATATACATCCATTTTCAATACATTTTTCAATTAAATGTTTTATCATTTGACAGTACTGCATTCTATAGTTTATTCTTAATGAATACTTACTATAATTTCTAGAAAATCAATGCTCTTTTTCTTGGTTAGCATTAATTTTAGTACTGATATGACGAGCTTCTCTGAGAAAATCTCTAAGTTATTGAGCTGCCCATACAAGTCCAATATCATCCAGAAGGAGCTGAACAGGTGTGTGAATCTTTCTCACTGTATGTCTGTTGGTCTTTCTCTCAGGTAAACATGCTTGATTAATTTATTCCCCATATTAGACATGAACACACGCTGGCTCAGTTCCAAAAGCTCTTGAGCTGCCTTGCTGCTTCAAGTCCACTATTAAAAAGCACAAAAAAGCACAGACACTGAGCTGAATATCTAATTCTATGTTCCATCCAAGAATGAGGGTGATGGCAGAATTGTCATTTTTGATTAGCTGTTCCTTTAATATGTTGCTCATGGGTTGATGCAGCTGACTAGTTTTTGGAACAGACTGATAGACAATATGCCAGAATATTGCAGGATATCATGTACAATTTTACACAGTACATTATAATTATGGGATTTTGTTTCTCTCTTTTCCTCTCTACATAAGAGTATTGCTGCATTCCTGTTGTAATGCCACAGACTATTTATACCTGACAAAGCGAAACACAGCTGTGCATCAAATAATTCCCTATGAGTCTGACGTATATCCCAACTACACAATGAATGAAGCACTTCACAACATGCTACCTGAGGTATGTGTCATATACAGCTAAAATTAATCACCCGCTTCCAAAAATATGAAAAAGTCTGCAATACAGTAAAATAAGGTGTGACATAAAGACAGCATATTGTTCTCAATATCAAATAACCGGCTTTTATATTGTCTTAAATTAAATGTCAAAATAAAGTGCTCTTCACAAAGTATGCCACAAAGCAGATTTCACAAAGGTGACAGTGACAAGCTTAACACTTGATCTACATGGATATTTCAAAAATAAAAACCTGTCATCATTTGGTCAATCTAATGTCCTTCGAAACCTGTATGACATTCATTCTTCTGAGAAACAACAAAAAAAGATATTTGAAGAATGCTGGTGACAAAACAGTTTTTAGGGACCATTAACTTCTGTTGTTTAAAAAAAATATTGAGACATTTCGTAAAAACAAAAAACAAAACAAAACAAAAAAAGGAATGAGATTAATGAGTAAATGATTACATAATTGTCATTTTTTTTGGGTGAACAACCCTGTTTAAGTGCACAATCACTTTGACAGTCCTAAAAATTGCAAGTACCCTAGTTTGAAAACCCACCTCCTTGCTTTGAATTGAAGGCCTTTCCCTGGAGTGAGCGTCGTCTGGGTCGGTGTGCTGTGGTGGGCAGTGGAGGGATTCTGAAGAACAGTAATTGTGGAAGAGAGATTGACAGTGCTGACTATGTCATCAGGTACAACTACACTACCTTACTATATGCTCACACGCATTATGCCACTGTTATAGAAATATCAGAATTCTTAGAACTCTGCTTCGCCAGTCAAATTCAAGGAGCAGAATGAGGTTATTAACTCATTTTTTGAGTATGTTAGCCCAGCTTGGTTTATGAACAACTCCCTGCATATTTCGTGTAATGTTTGCTTTTGCAGGGTGCAGCAGTGACACAAGACATACCAGTAATCATCTCTTTCATACTCCTTTGTTTCGCTGTTTTGTCTGAGACCACACACCATGACGGACCTCACCTTTGGGCTAAAAACATTTTTTAAAGAAAAGCTTTGTTAAAAGATTCTCTTAGCATAACATACTGAACTTTTCTCTGGTTATTTGAACAAGTATCTTAACCGGTGAACCTTTGCCTGTTTGTTGCAGGTTTAACATGGCTCCCATTAATAACAGTGATGTTGGGCTAAAGACTGATCTAATCACAGTCAATCCCAGTCAGATCTTGAGAGGGTGAGAAACCATTAACATAATAATATATACAAATTCTAAATGCTATATTTGATTTAATTTTTATATTCATTTTTTATTATATTTTTGATAGTGAGTCTAAAACCTAGTGAGCTGCTTACATAGGCAAAATGTTAAAGGGATAGTGGTGGGTCCAAGTCTACCTTGTTGAGTCCAAGTCGAGTCCTAGTTTTTAATTGAATGAGTTTGAGTGGGAGCTGAGTTGAGTGGGAAAACACATAAATAGCAGTGGCGAGCGGTGATTTTTTTAACCGGGTATGCTGTGTGCAGATGTCGATTTATAAGTACGCACATTTCCTACCTTATTTGTGAATGAAATTAATCTCCAATACTACTTCTATCGTTTCAGGTTTATCAGTTATTTGAATGCTAGAAAAACATATAGCTGCTTTCCCAAATAAAAACCCCCAAATAAGTCAAATAACGTTTACATGTAGTTACGTTATGATACGTAATTTTCAGAGGGTGGGGAGAAGGGGGACTCGTCCCTGCATCGACTGAATTTTGTATTTTTTTTATTCGCAGTGACACTACCCCAATAACAGACCATGCAAAATACCAAAAATAATATCTTTAAAATATTGTCAAGTAAGGTTGCAAACAACAATAAATTCAGAGACTTTAACTGTAAGCGACACAAGCATACGGAAAACAAAGGTAGCCTAAAAACAAAATCTCCAGAATGTTCAAAATGTTCTGAGAATTTTATTATACATTTTTTAATTAACTTTTTTTTTAAATTTATTATTTTTTTAACTTAACCACTTAGGCATGTTGACAATCTTCAACATTGTCTATGACCAAAAATGTAAGATATGTTTTCAGTGGACTTTCAAAATTTGCCAGTGGCCCCGTCAACAAGCTTGGCCCCCCTTTGGCTCCCCTAAATTTGGAATCATATTACAGCAAACAATTTTGGGTGAAATGCACAGTTTGTCCTGTAATCTATAAAAAGAAAAAAATCACCAGCTGCTAAATTCAAATCTGCGTTTGCTGGCTGGCAGAGAGCCAGAGGTACGCACGTTTTTAAAGCACTGTGCATTATAACCAATCACATATGATTCTGTTGAGCTTATGAATGCAAGGGCCAATCAGAGGCGTTCAGATGAGTCATCGCTGAAACACGCTGTTTCGTCACCGCACGCGCTGGCTGACTGAATTCTAATTCTCTCATCAGAAACAACAAAGTGAAGAAGTAGGAATGTAAGTAAGATATTAATTTCACAGTGTAAACAGGTTTAGAGATTATTATGACAGTTTTTGAGAGTGCTTGAACTCGCTGGACTGAAGTGAAAATGTTCTTTGATATTGTAAACGTTCTTTGCTCTCTTCTACACTGAAAATGTTATATGCTAATTAGTAATTTACAATGTTTTTTATTAAATTCACATTAAATACAAAGTCAGTCGTATTAAAAGTATTTTATGGCATGACACTCATATCTGGTACTTAAGTAAAAAGATGGGCTTTTATGTGTAGTTAATAGATTACAGTATTAGGCTACTTTGCTCATCGCCCATTAAAGACCAAATAACATAATCTATAAAGGTGACAAGTGCATTTACTTACACATATTTGAGAATCAAGATATTTTTGTAATGTCATTACAAAGTTTGTAATGTTGTAATTAACCTTATAGCTTTCTTTTAACTTTTAAATGGAGAAGACTTTTTTTAAATCCCTATGGAAAAAGTACTTACAGAACCAATAAAAAGAGAACAGGCACTGCTGCACTGAAATCAATCGAGTCTTCTGTGTTTCAATACTTGTGTGACACACAGAGTTGTTGCCTAAGTAGAGCTTTCCAGTTACAGTTACAATGACTCCTCAGAAGGCAGCTGCCTATGTAGAAAACAAGGCAGCTCACTAGGTTTTAGGAACTACTGTTTTTTTCTTATTTTGTCTGTCTATAAGGTCCAGTGAGTGTGTGTTAATATGTTGGTGGGTTTGTGTTTGTCTCTGCAGTTACAGAAATGCACAAAAGAAACCAGGTCCATTAATGCGGCGTGTGAGTGTGTATGGTAACGCGTCTCTAATCATGCCTGCGTTTGCAAGCCCGTTAAACACTCGAGCATCAATCAGCACTCTCAAAGCGCTCTGGCCGCCGAGTCCTCAGCTGCGGGTCGTCTTCTTCAGCTCCAGCTACCTCAAGGCACTGGACCGATTCTGGAAAGGCCGTGGCCTGAAAGGGAGACGCCTCTCCACCGGTTTTATGTTAATTAATGTGGCACTAGAGGTGTGTGATCATGTGCATGTTTATGGATTCTGGCCATTTGACATCAATCTGGAGAAGCAGAGAGTTCCACATCACTATTTCGACAACATTGGACCTAAAGTTGGTATTCACTCCATGCCAGAGGAATTTCTCCGCTTGCTGCAGCTCCACAGTCAGGGGGCGCTAACACTGCACCTACAGCCCTGCTCATGATTTTCTGTTTTCCTATTGACTAAAATGTTTGAGTCTTCTGTTTTCTTCAGCTGTAATCATACCTATGAATCACCTGGGAATTTCAGTCGTTTAATTGAGAAATATGTGCCTGATCAAACGAGGTTGGAGCCAGCTCCAAATGGGCGGGTCAGCTGCAAATGTGTTGGGCCTTGTTAATATGCCCTACACCAAACCCAACCCTAAACCTACCCTCCCACTTGGAGCTGTCCCAACCTACTTGCGGCATAAGTCCCTCCCAGTTGGAGGTAAGTTCCACCCACTTGGAGGTCTCTGGGCTGCAGCGATATATACTTGGATCAAACAGCTTCCAGTTTAAATATTAGACCTTACCAGGCTTTTTACAGTAACATGCTGGCAACACTGCCTGTGTTTTCAGTTATTTACTGATTACTGTCATTTTTAGCTAGAGAATACTGCTGTAAAAATAATAAGTTGAAACTGGATCCAAGATAGCACAACCATTAAAGTAACTTTAATTAAATATATTAAATATTTAATATTTTATTCACACATTCCTCTCTTGTACATTCCTGCTTATCTTAATATTTAAGTTTACAGTATACTGTCATGCACATTTTATTTTATATTTTGTTCTTTAAATTTTATTCTTTATTTCATTTTACCTATACCTATATTTATGTATATTTCCTCTGTGTTTGTATTCTATAATATTTGCACTGTCGATGGAGCAGACCTGACTCACATTTCACTGCTGGTTATATCTCTATATAATCATGTATGTGACAAATAAAAATTTTGAATCTTGAAATATTCATATGTTATTGAAATACAAGAAGATTATTTACTGCACTCTGTGAACTCACTAAAAGGCCAGTAAATTACTATAATAAATTCATACAGTGATTAACTGTAATAAGCATTGTATCATGGGTAATATTTGTGATGTCACATATTAATTACAGTAACTTACATTTTATGAATTTATCACAGTAACTAATCGTAAATAATAGGAGTAAGTTACTTCAATTGTAAAAAAGCTCCAAAATGCATTAAAATTCTCAATTGCATATGCTGCATATAAGGTTATATATATATATATATATATATATATATATATATATAGCCTGCGGGTCCCAGCATATACAGAGCCGAATCCGCCTCGCCCCAGCAATGGGCCCTTCACATATGGTTCTGCAACACATAAGATCACAAGAAATACTAAAAGAACATTAATGAAGCTGAAGAACATTTCAGTGACAAATCATTTAATAACTGAGTCATAGCATAAGCCTATTCTCTGTGGGAGTGTTTGGCAGGTCCTCTGCATGAGGTGGATAGACGTTCATCTTCCTGGCTGCCGCTCTGCCACTTCCTATTCCTGTTATCCTGATCTGTGGACACAGAAACGGCCAGCTCTGAAGGCAGAGGTGCTATCCAGGTAGCTCTTGGCTCAGTGGCTGGTTTGGGTTTGGCAGCGGTTCCTGAGCATCACCAGAGCCGTGTCTCCCAACCTCCTGACTAGGGTTGCCAACCGTTCTGTATAATACGGAATCGTCCCATATTTACACACAGAAAAAATAGGGGTATTGTTTCTGTACCTAAAGGTACATTTGCCACGAAAGTACCCTGTAAGGTACAGAATATAGTCCTTAAGGTGACAACTGTGGACCTTTGTTTTAATTTAAAGGTACAAAATCAGTTCTGACAGCAAAGGGTACATAACTGTACTTTTACCAAGCTTGAGGTACAGGCAAATTATGCAGCAAATCACAGATCACAAAATCGTAATTTAAACAGATTTAAATAGAGTGTGTGTTTATTGAATAAAAAAGGCTACTGGTAAATTTCCATCTAATTCTTGGTCAGTATGGTCTATAAGTTCTATTATAAACTTAGCTGGGATTTCAGATACACATTACATTGTTTTCATGCAAATTATAACTGGATAGATTTAAAATATCAATATAGGATCATGATATAGTCTATTCAAATACCAATAACGCTGTAAAACATAACAGTGAAATTCGCTAATTCTAAGTTACTAGAAATTAATCTATTATTTCCATACAGTCTATGATTATTACTTCTATGGCTGACCACAATATATTTAAAAGAAATATGAGCTTAATTTATGATTTCTAATATTGTTTTTTTTTTGTTTTTTTTTTACGTAATATTGTTTTTTTTTTAAAGTAATGTTTGTATAACATACACTGTAAAAAGATTGCTGTAAATTTTACAGTAACTTACTGGCAGCTGAATGCCAGTAAGTTACTGTAAAAATGGTTACAGTATTATTACTGTAACTGCATATACAGTATAACAATGGCTTTACTGTATTTTCATTTACAGTATTTTACCGTATTTTCATTTACAGTATTATTACCGTATTTTCATTTACAGTATCAGTGCTGTAGTGTTTATTTTCATGTAGTTTAAACATTTTTTTACCTGTAAAAAAAAAAACAAATTATGGTGCAGCACTGTAATCTAGGGCTGAAACGATTAGTCGACATTATCAACAATTATTGTCGACAAATATTTTTGTTGTCGAGTAGTCATTTGATCTCATATGACCTAATGTAAGAGCCTGCAATACTGCGGTTTGACCAGTGTGGCGCTGTAACGCAAGACTGTAATTCAGCTCTCCTGGATGCAATTCAAGAGAAGAAGAGACACAACGCTGCTTCAGAGCAAATGCACCGAAGCCGAGCCGAACGGATATGTAAATGATGCGCGCTTTCCTCTCAATAACGAAATAAACACAAAAATAAATAAATAAATAAAATAAAATAAAATAAAATAAAATATCACAGCGGTGAGAGCAGCAGCTAAAAATGCATGTTATTACACCGATGTGGATGTTTGCATGAGCTCAGCAAAGCATTCACGACACGTGTCTAGTATTTTATGCAATACCTTAAATCAAGCAGCTTTACGGTATTAAACGTTATTATTAAATATTTCATTAAAGTGATAGTTTGGTTTGCAGAGATCAAAGCTTAATCTAGCTCAGGACTGTTTTGATTATCATAACCCAGTAAGGTATTTTAAGAGAGATTACTCTACCAGTCAAAAGTTTTTGAACAGTAACGTTAAGATTTTTAATGTTTTTTTTTTTTTTTTTAAAGAAGTCTCTTTTCACCAAGCCTGCATTTATTTGATCCAAAATACAGCAAAAGCAGTAATGTTGTGAAATATTTTTACTATTTAAAATAACAGCTTTCTATTTTAATATATTTTAAAATGTAATTTATTCTTGTGATCAAAGCTGCATTTTCAGCATTATTACTCCAGTCTTCAGTGTCACATCATCCTTCAGAAATCATTCTAATATGCTGATTTGCTGCTCAAGAAACATTATTATTATTATTATTATTATTATTATTTAAAACAGCTGAAGGGGGGGGGGGGGGGGGGGGGGGTTGGGATAATAGAAATGAATACTTTTATTTAGCAAGGATACTTTCTATTCATCAAAGAAACCTGAAAAAAAAAAAAATCTATTCAGCTGATTTTAACATCATAATAATAATAATAAATGTTTTTGAGCAGCAAATCAGAATATTAGAATGATTTCTGAAGGATCATGTGACTTGAGTAATGATGCTAAAAATTCAGCTTTGAAATCACAGGAATAAATGACATTTTAAAATACATTCAAATAAAAAACGGTTATTTGAAATAGTAAAAATCTTTCAAAATTTTACTGTTTTTGCTGTACTTTGGATCAAATACATGCAGGCTTGATGATCAGAAGAGACTTCTTTAAAAAACAAAAATGTTACTGTTCAAAAATGTTTGACTGGTAGTGTATATTGTGAATAAAATTGTTTATCCAAAAATAACACATCTTATCACTTACCTTTATTTTGTTTCTTATCCATATTATATACTTACAAAAGGAGATGTTAGGCAGAATGATGTGTCATTCAGTTACTTTTTCATATAGTAATTAAATGGTAAATAAGAAGGTTTCTCTGTGTCATCTCATTTTGTGTGCCAAATATATTTATTTGTATAAATTAATTGTATAATAATTGTAATTATATAATATGATTTCCAAAAGCTGAAGTGATTAGTCTACCTTTTATTTATTTGTTATATAAAAGTATTTTAACTAATTGCAAAAGCTGAATAATCAATCAAATTCTATTGATTAATCAGTGGTATAATCGGCGATTAGTCGATTAATTGTTCTAATAATTGTTAGATTAATCGATTATCAAAATAATCGTTTGTTGCAGCCCTACTGTAATCCATGATTTTTCCCAACCCTATAAAAAAAAAAAAAATCACAATAACTCATGAGCATTAGTTCTGATAATATTCTTTTTAATTGTTGAACATTTTCTTTTTAAAAGTACAAATTACAACTCTTGATCTCTAGGATGAACTAGGATGAAAAAAGGACATCACAGTCCCCTGGGCACTTTGTATCATGGCAAAACATACACATACTGAAAAGCAAAAACAAGCAAGTACACTAACAGTCAAAAGTTTTTGAACCGTGAGATTTTTGATGTTTTTAAAGAATTCTCTTCTGCTCACCAAGCCTGCATTTATTTTATCCAAAATACAGCAAAAGCAGTAACACTGTAAAATATTTTTACTATTTAAAATAACAGCTTTCTATTTTAATATATTTCAAAATGTAATTTATTCCTGTGATCAAATCTGAATTTTCAGCATCATTACTCCAGTCTTCAGTGTCACATGATCCTTCAGAAATCATTCTAATATGCTGATAAACATTATTATTATTATTATTATTATTATCATCATCATAAATATTTAAAACAGTAAATTTTTTCAGGATACTTTGATGAATAGAAAGATCAACATTTATCTGAAATAAAAGATTTTGTAACATTATACACTATAGCATTCAAGAGCTTGGATTCAGTATTTTTTTTGGGGGGGGGGGGGGGGGGGGGGTATGGAAATTATTACTTTTATTTAGCAAGGATGGTTTAAATTGATTAAAAGTGAAGATAAAGACATTTATAATGTTACAAAAGATTTATATTTCAGATAAATGCTGTTCTTCTAAACTTTCTATTAATCAAGGAACCCTGAAAAAATTAGACTCAGCTGTTTTCAACATACAGTAATAATAATAATAATAATAATAATAATAATAATAATAATAATAATAATAATAATAATAGTAGTAGTTTTTTGAGCAGCAAATCAGAATATTATAATGATTTCTAAAGGATCATGTGACACTGAAGACTGGAGTAATGATGTTAAAAAATCAGCTTTGATCACAGGAATAAATTACATTTCAAAATATATTCAAATAGAAAACATTTATTTAAAATAGTAAAAAAAAATCAAAATTGTTTTGCTGTACTTTGGATCAAATAAATGCACATTAATTTATGTATCAGAATACATGGGATACAAGTCAAATAAAACAGACTATGCTGAAAAGTTACATTGGCTAAGTGGCTTAATTTTTTTTTAAAGCGACAAATATAATTTATAATTTGCGCTTACAAATTGCATAAATAATATTATGAAATTAATATTTTTATATACAATTTTTTTGTGTATATATTTAAAACGTAATGATAGAAAAAAAAAGAATGATACTTTTAAAAATGAGACTAAAATTACCAGTAGATGGCAGCAAGCCACTGTCTTAATGACTGAGCCATTGAGTCATTTATTCAATCAATTCATTAAAAACTGCTGATTCATTCAGGAACAAAAAGAAAACTGTTTTTATAAATGGATCAGTGAATCACTGATTCAAAAAAGGTATATTCTTTCAGTAATGAAACACTGTTGTGTGCAGAGACGCACAACATGGCTCCGTTTAGAACCATTTTTTGTGAAATAGAGCAAAAAGACAATATTTTCTGCACGATTTAAATCACTTAATATTAACTTCGTTTATTGAATTTTGTTGCCTTGACACTTAGTAAAGTCTGCCACAGACCATGCTAAATGCTAAGCAATCTGTTCATATAATCAATTCATTCTAAATTTGTGTGTGTCCAAGAAAATCTGTGCTTATAATACCACGATTAAAAATCTATATTTGTTGCTACACAGTTACAGTAATCTAATTTTGTCAGATGGGGATATCGGTAGGGATGGGTATCGTTTACATTTTATCGATACCGATACTGCTTATCGATACTAGTATCGATACTACAGGTGCATCTCAATAAATTAGAATGTCGTGGAAACGTTCATTTATTTCAGTAATTCAACTTAAATTGTGAAACTGGTCTATTAAATAAATCCAGTGCACACAGACTGAAGTAGTTTAAGTCTTTGGTTCTTTTAATTGTGATGATTTTGGCTCACATTTAACAAAAACCCAATCTCAACAAATTAGAATATGGTGACATGCCAATCAGCTAATCAACTAAAAACACCTGCAAAGGTTTCCTGAGCCTTCAAAATGGTCTCTCAGTTTGGTTCACTAGGCTACACAATCATGGGGAAGACTGCTGATCTGACAGTTGTCCAGAAGACAATCATTGACACCCTTCACAAGGAGGGTAAGCCACAAACATTCATTGCCAAAGAAACTGGCTGTTCACAGAGTGCTGTATCCAAGCATGTTAACAGAGAGTTGAGTGGAAGGAAAAAGTGTGGGAGAAAAAGATGCACAACCAACCGAGAGAACCGCAGCCTTATGAGGATTGTCAAGCAAAATCGATTCAAGAATTTGGGTGAACTTCACAAGGAATGGACTGAGGCTGGGGTCAAGGCATCAAGAGCCACCACACACAGACGTGTCAAGGAATTTGGCTACAGTTGTCGTATTCCTCTTGTTAAGTCACTCCTGAACCACAGACAACGTCAGAGGCGTCTTACCTGGGCTAAGGAGAAGAAGAACTGGACTGTTGCCCAGTGGTCCAAAGTCCTCTTTTCAGATGAGAGCAAGTTTTGTATTTCATTTGGAAACCAAGGTCCTAGAGTCTGGAGGAAGGGTGGAGAAGCTCATAGCCCAAGTTGCTTGAAGTCCAGTGTTAAGTTTCCACAGTCTGTGATGATTTGGGGTGCAATGTCATCTGCTGGTGTTGGTCCATTGTGTTTTTTGAAAACCAAAGTCACTGCACCCGTTTACCAAGAAATTTTGGAGCACTTCATGCTTCCTTCTGCTGACCAGCTTTTTAAAGACGCTGATTTCATTTCCCACCAGGATTTGGAACCTGCCCACACTGCCAAAAGCACCAAAAGTTGGTTAAATGACCATGGTGTTGGTGTGCTTGACTGGCCAGCAAACTCACCAGACCTGAACCACATAGAGAATCTATGGGGTATTGTCAAGAGGAAAATGAGAAACAAGAGACCAGAAAATGCAGATGAGCTGAAGGCCACTGTCAAAGAAACCTGGGCTTCCATACCACCTCAGCAGTGCCACAAACTGATCACCTCCATGCCACGCTGAATTGAGGCAGTAATTAAAGCAAAAGGAGCCCCCACAAAGTATTGAATACATATACAGTAAATGAACATACTTTCCAGAAGGCCAACAATTCAGTAAAAATGTTTTTTTTATTGGTCTTATGAAGTATTCTAATTTGTTGAGATAGTGAATTGGTGGGTTTTTGTTAAATGTGAGCCAAAATCATCACAATTAAAAGAACTAAAGACTTAAACTAATTCAGTCTGTGTGCACTGAATTTATTTAATACACGAGTTTCACAATTTTAGTTGAATTACTGAAATAAATTAACTTTTCATTCTAATTTGAGATGCACCTGTATTTGGTGCAAAAAGATATGATGTGAAAAGTTGTTCAAAAATGTCAAGTTATTTTCTTACTGCTGAACTTTAGCAACTGTATTAAAGTTCTTCAGTCAGGAGCAGGGAGTTATTTTGTCTTTGTTTTATTTTACATTAAAGGAATAGTTCACCCATAAATGAAAATTGTCATCATTTACTCTCTAGTTGTTTTAAATCTGAATGAGTTTCTTTCTTCTGTTAAACATAAAAATTATTTTGAAGAATGTATTCATTTTTATTCTTGTGATGAACACAAAAGAAGTTATTTTGAAGAATGTGGGAAACCAAACAATTGCTGGTCCCCAGTGACTTCCATTTTTTTCCTACTATCAAAGTCAGTGGGGACCAGCAACTGTTTGGTTACCCACATTCTTCAAAATATCTTCTTTTGTGTTCAGCACAAGAATAAAAATGAATACAGGTTTGGTACAACATGAAAGTGAGTAAATAATGACAGAATTTACATTTTTGGGTGAACTGTCTCTTTAATGTAAATCGACAGCATATATTTAGTTCTGTCCCTTTAAGACCTGCACACATCTGTTTCTCTCTCTCAACTGTTTACTTTCACTTTAGACATAACTAACTGTGTTTATATGCAAACATTGTGTGTTTTTGACAATATTAGCGTAATCAGACGATAACTAAGATAACCAAGTAATCATGTGCTGTTTGACCGGCCTTTAGTGTAACTTACACACACGCTCTGAATATGCGCATGTCAGAACAGCACGCGAATGAAGTGTTTAACCAGCAAGGCTTTAAACTAAAGCACGCGCAAATAATGTACTTCTGTGATTGCGAATAAGTGCAGCGTCTCGTGAGTGTAACTCTACCGTTGAATCAACATTTAATGTGAATGTCGCGCAAGTTGCAGTTGCAGTTGCAGTTGGAGCCGGGAGACACAGTAACAGCGCATTGCTTGAGGTAGATGTTGTGTTTTGTTAGTAAATGTTTCATTATATTACTGGTATTGCCTCCTTTGTTCACTATTACACTACTGCATATATTGCATCTGACGTCGCTTAGTTTTGTAACGTGAGCCCACACTTTCGAACGTTTCGCTCTCGCTGCGATGACTGATTGCATGCAAACACACACCGCATATGCGCATGGATATCACACGCACGTCAAGCAAACGACGGCCACATCATTCAGTGAAGAAAAATGTCAAGCAGCAGCTTCTAATTCGTCATTAACATTGAAGTATACGGAGATAAAACAATGCAAGTATCGATAACAGTATCGTTTGTCCTGAAGCTTACCAGTAGTCTGGTATTGACCCAATTACGTACCGGTCCAAAAAAAAAAAAATACCGGTTCTCGGTACCCATCCCTAGATATCGGTATTATGAATTTATAGGCTACAGTAAGTTAAAGATACCTGAAGCAGCTGCATTTTGCTGTTTAAGTGCTGGCTTAATAGAAATAATTTTAATGCGCATGAAAACTCAATCTTGATGCGCACAAGACATGGTAATAAAAACATTTGGGGCTTCAGCCCCCTTAGCCCACCCCTAGCGCCTGTTTGATTCCCAGGGAATGAATAACTTAATAAAATGTATAGGGAAGCGCAGGGCACAAACTAACACAGGGTTAGTTGTAACACACATGGTTTAAATATTTCCACACATGCCAGCATAACCTAGCTGCCATATCAACACTATATAGAGAATAAAGAGCACCAAAATTCAAAACTCTTTTGAAGATGTCGCTGAATATTTAATCTACCAAGGTAGAAGTAAATTTCTGGCTGAAGTAAATTTGGTCATCTCAGTTTTTAGTATTCATTTAAAATTAGACAAATTTGCTATTATTTTAATCTCCAATCTGTTATCAGTTTAGATAGTTTTATAATGCTTTGCTAACTAGCAGAAGACACTAACCAGTTTTAAATTCCAGTTGCACAGATGGGGAACGTTGTAACGCTGTGTTACAATGTGCCCCACTATTATTAAACTATGCTATTCTATGACATTAGCGATGCAATTTACACCATTTACTTTTATGAGTTTTAATGAGAAGCCACAAGAAGCAGGTGAATAAAGACTGACAATCAATGTTTAATGTTCAGAAATTATTATTTCAAGAAATGTAAAGCTTTTTGGCTCATTTATGTGTCTCATGTCCTGTGTCCTATGATAGATGTGTGTGGAGGGAGGGGAGTGTATCATTTCTGAATTTCTGAATGTGCTTCTTCATTTGTGCACTCTGTTTTGAACTACACTGTATACGTAGCTGTGTGTTGCGATCAGGGCTGTCCCAAGCATGGTTGCAATGTGTTCATTGTCAAACTCCAAAATTAGATTAGTTTTAATTATTAAAAAACGCCATTATTTTATTTGAAAAAGTTCATGATTTTATTTTACTGACAAAATATTTTAGTTTGTCTTGTATATTTTTTTCATTAGATCCGATAACATTTTAAGCCGTCATATGGTTATGTTACAACGTGCCCCTCACATGTTACAATGTACCCCACCTATGGGGCATGCTGTCACGAAAAATAATGAAAAACATATACACTGTAATTATGAAACAACGCAACATTTGTACTAGACAAGTGTGAAATTAAAGTGTATTAAAAAAAAATAAATTATACTCGAACCCCATGTGGATTTACACAAACTAAGAAAGTCTAACAGTGTCAGGTTGTGCCCCTTGCTCCCCTACTTTAAATACAATATAACTTGCTTTGGATAAAAGCATCTGGCAAATGCATAAATGTAAATGCAGTGTAAAACAAAATGTATTTTGGGTTACCTAATTCTGCATTTCTGTAAAATGGACAGCTGGCTGTATGATGATTCTGCCCTCATAGTCAGGATCCTGTTTTTGCTTGGAGAAATCTCCTGTAACAGACAAAGTCACAACACCCTTTTAGTGTTACTGTAGTTTATGATCAGAAAAAAAAAAAAACTACCGTACAGTAATACAAATATTTTTTAATAAAATAAACATTTTTGGTAACACTTTACAATAAGGTGTCATTTGTTAACATTAGTTAATGTATTAACTAATATGAACAAACAATGAACAATGCATTTATTACACTATTTATTAATCTTTGTTAATGTTAGTTAATGAAAATACAGTTGTTGTTTATTCATGTTAGTTCACAGTGCATCAACTAATGTTAACAAACACAACTTGTGATTTTAATAATGCATTAGTAAATGCTGAAATTAACATTAACTAAAATTAATAAATGCTGCAGAAGTATTGTTCATTCTTAATGTTTACTAATGTTTTTAACTAACATTAATGTTAACTAATGAACCTTATTGTAAAGTGTTACCATATTTTTAATATTTATTAGCAAAACTTACTATATTAATATATTGCTAGCCTGTTCCTCTCTTTCAAAAGTAAACTCGTTCTGTGAGTTAGTGGAAAACAGCAGCCCGTGGCTAATTTGGCTAAGTTACTTTAGTAACATTAGTTAAGTTGGTGAAAGCTCACCTGTTGTTACGACGGCAATCACAGGAAAAGAAAGACTCCAATACTCCTCCGATGCAGACGACAAGACCACAAACTTGAAAATAAAATACAAAATATGTACTTTACAGTGGTATTTCTTAAATCAGTTTTCCTCAGTATTTCATGTTAGCTCGCGGTTTTATTTTAACGTTACGTCTCACTGAATAGGGACCGTCTCTAAAGTTACATACAACATTGTTACACACGTTTCTAACTTAAATAGCATTTGAAGAGAATTACACTTGCGATAAAGAGGCAGTGTACAAAAGATACACTATATTGCCAAAAGTATTGGGTCACCCCTTTCTAATGAACAGAGTACAAATCTTAATGTTTAAGTATATAATGATATTCTAGGGAATTGTGTGCTTCTAATTTTAAAGCAACAGTTTGGACAGGACCCTTTTCTATTCTAACATGACAATGCCTCTGTGTATAAGGCAAGGTTCAAAAAGAAATGATTGATTTAGTCAATGTGGAAGAACTTGATTGGTCTGCAGAAAGCCAAGTCCTAATCCCAGCTGAACACCTCTGGTGTGACTTTAAATGCAGATCTTGAGCCAAAAACTCATAACCAAACACCATTAAACAGCGCGAGTGGCGTCTCTGTCAGTGGCACACGCAGCCTTTCTGTCAGAGCATCTGATGAGCCGAGCCGCTTAATCGAAACTATAAACTATACTATACTATGTCTTACCAGTTTTTAAAGGCCTTAACATAAAGCTTGTCACATGTTTAGAACAAACTGGATTATGCACTTTCTCCGCAGCAGCTCAGCCTGTGTCCTCCGCTATATTTTTCAGATGCGCTCATATCAAACTACTGTGTATCTCGATATAAACGGTATTGCCTCATATCTTATCGCTTATAAAGAAAATATCGATATATTGTTCAAACTTGATATACCGCCCAGCCCTAGTAAGTGATACACATTGGAATGTTGACCTGCCCCCACTCGCCCTGTTCAGCGTGGGACCACCACAGAAGGATCAGGCAGTTCCAGGGAAGGGGACTTTGAGCCCGGTCCTGACCCAGGTAATAAGCCTACACTGGCCTCTGCTATAGGTAAAGAGCTGCGAGACCTACCCACCTTGTAGAGGCTGCACAGCTGCTGAATCAGGTTAGACTCAAAATTGCGGCCCTGGTCGGAATGGATCCGCCCAGGCACCCCATATTTAAAACAACACTCTTCCACCAAAACCCGAGCCACAGTTCCGGCCTGCTGATCCCGGGTAGGAACCGCCACAGTAAATTTGCTGAACACGTCAGTCATTACTAACACATTCTCCTGCCCCGTCTGAGATGCCTCTGACACTGTAAAGTCAATGGCCACTATCACATTTGGGCGAGAGGCCAACAAATGCCCCATGTAGCTTTGAGCAACTGGTGCCACATCTTTAGCCTGTTGGCACCGCTCGCACTCCTGAACCCAACGGGCCACATCAGAGGACATGCCCGGCCAGTAGCAACGCTGCCACGCCAGCTCCAGGGTGCGCTCAACACCTTGATGTCCATGGTGCTGATGTAGGGATGTTAATACTTCCGGCTGGAACGCTACTGGCACTATTACCTGAAGCAATAGGCCCTCGTGCTCTATTAACCGGTCTCATTGCCACAGGAGCATAATCACCAGCTTTGGCAAGAGTCGCCGCTCTTGCAGCTTTGGGTATTGCCCTTGTCGCCAAAACTTCAGGGCTTCCCCTATAACTGAGTCTGCCTCCTGTAAGGCAATAATGTCAGATGCTGACAAACTCGGCAAAGCCTGTACTGCACTCGATGTAGTCACCTGCCCTGGGTCTGTAACCATTGTTCGCTTTAGCAACTCTGGAATAATCAACCCTAGCGAATCACTACCATCAATCTGTTACCCTACGGCATTCTGCCGCGACAATGCATCAGCATTTTGATTAGATCTACCTGCCCGGTATTGGATCTGAAAGTAAAAGGCAGCAAATTCAGCAGCCCACCTCTTCTCCGTAGCCCCCAGCTTGGCCGTGGCCAGATGACTTAACGGGTTGTTATCTGTACGTACAAGACACTTGTGCCCTAGCAGATATTCCCGAAATTTTTCGGCCATGGCCCACTTAAGGGCCAAAAACTCAAGGCGCAATGTGCTATACGTGGCCATGTTACGCTCCGACGGCCGAAGGCTATGGCTAGCATAAGCAACGGTCCTAACCTTCCCTTCAACCTCCTGTGAAAGTACTGCTCCTAATCCTGCATAACTGGCATCAACTTCTAGTACGAAGGGTCGCGAGAAATCTGCATACGCCAGGACTGGTGCGGTAGTAAGCGTGCGCTTTAAAATCTCAAACGCATCCTCGCATTGTGGCTGCCAATTCTGGACTACGCTTACCTGCTTTACCTCGAGTTAGTTCAACCACTATTTTGTGTAGTGGGGCCGCCAACCTGGCGAATCCCTCCACAAAACGCCTATAGTAACTGACGAACCCCAGGAAGGTTCGCAGTTCAGACACAGTCCCAGGGCAAAACCACTGTGCGACAGCCTCAATTTTACTAGGGTCAGTCGCCACTCCCTGACCCGAGATTACATGCCCCAGATACCTTATCTTTTCCCGAAAAAACGCACATTTGCCCAGCTTTACTTTGAACCCTTCGGCTCCCAGACGACCCAGCACCATCCTCAGTCTTTGCAGATGTTGCTGCACAGATGAGGAAAACACGATAATATCGTCGAAATACAGCAAGCCCTCGAATAGCCCAAAGGGTGTGCAAAAGGCGGTCTTGGGACGGTCGGATTCTGAGACAGGGACTTGATTGTACCCACTGGCCAGATCTAAAGTGGAGAACCAGTGAGCCCCTGTCAATGAATCCAACGTTTCCTCAATACGAGACAACGGGAAAGCATCCTTATGTGTCTTAGAGTTGAGCTGACGACAGTCTACGCATATGCGCAGACTACCGTCCTTCTTTACCAACATGACTGGGGACGCATATGGGCTGCAACTCTCCCAGATGATCTGCGCTTCCAACAGCTGGCCAATGTGGGTTTTTACCAACTCGTAGTCTGATGGCGGGATGTGTCTATAACGCTGTCGAACCGGAATGTCTTCAGTTAGAGGGATATCGTGGGACAGGAGGTTGGTACACCCCAGGTCCCCGTCATGCTTCGAGAACACACTTTGATACTCTCTAAGGAGAACCCTAACCTGCTTTTGTTCTTCCACCGATAACCCTTCTAAATCAACCAACTCAATCTGCTCTGATATAGCAGAAGCGTCGCTGGAAGCTACCTGAGCGATCACTGATGGGACTACAGTCAATCCAGCCGGTAAACCCACCAAATATACTTCCTGCAACCTACCTATGACCGTAGTGGGATAAAGCACTGCATCCAAGGTACCAACATTGACTACAGGAACTGAAACAGTACCACCAGTTACCTGCACTAAGGAGGGCGAAGCTAATAACCCCGCAGGCAAACCAGTCTCTGGGGGCTGAAATAGCACCATTTTACCGGCAAGCGAGGACGAACAGGTTGCGGTCACGAACTTCAAAGTGCCACCTGAAATACGACACACGCGACGCCCCCTTACCTTCGCATTACTGCCATGATCTGAAGCGCAAGTAACTTGTTGACAATCTTGAAATGCACGAACAATCTTTGAATCCTGCGCCACAGACGGTAGCTCAAATAAAGTGGATCCGTGGAGACCAAAAAGCTCCCGGTAGCAGCAGGGGGGGGGGTCGCGGACCACCAACACTCCGCAGTCAGGAATCCTATTACCACACAATTCAACGTCCAATTCAAGACACCCAATATACGGAATTTCAAGTCCATTGGCGGCTCGGAGCTGCAGCCAGTGACATGATTGCAAACGATCCTGGCCCCATGGCTCAAACCCAAACCGAAAACAGGTTTCTGTAATGGTTGACACCATGGAGCCAGTATCAATTAAACAGGGTACGGGAACACCCCCAATATTAACAACCAGGTGTGGACGAGGAATCTAAACAGGATGCCGACTTGCCACCATTAAAAACATGAGAGCCACGTGCGCCCCCTACCGAACTGTGGCTCTGCAGCCCAGTAGGAACCAGTTTTCCGGAGGATTAAGGCCAGAGAATGGCCTTCGTTCACCGGGCAAGGAAGCAACAAAAGGATGTGATGGAGGGAGAGGGGGTCGACGTTCCCCATCGCACTCTCGTGCGAAATGACCCGGTTGTTGGAACCTTCTATAAATCAATTGGGATGGGTGAGACGCCCGACCACGTGGAAAGGTATTCCGGTTATGGGCTATAGTTTGGATTCCCCTAACCTCGTACTGAATTCCACTTTCCAAAGGGACCGACTGACTTCGACCCCTGGTCCCACCCGGCATTCCCTCCCTTTCCCAGCGAATTGCTTCCCCCCGGACCCCTAACGTTACAGTGGGCTGGCATCTTATCAACTGTTTCAACTCGCGACGAAGCGCATAATCCGACGCGCATTCAACGAACTGGTCTCTCACAGTAACGTTGCCATTAGAAATGACATGTGGCGACTGACTCTTTACTTTCTCGAAAAGACTTAGCAGGGCCAGGGAGAACTCTAACAATGTTTCTCCCTCTTGTTGCCGCCAAGAGAAAAATGTTTCCTGTAATGTAATATATGATTCTGCACAACCATATAGCTCACGCAAAGCCGAAATAATTTTTTCTGGACCACTTTTATCAGCACTTGCACAATATTTAATCTAGTCTCGAGCTTCTCCTTCAAGATGATCATACAGGAAAAAGGCCTGTTCGGCAGATGTCATATTATGAATACGCATACATGCTCGCGCTTCCTCAACCCACTCGTCAATACAAATACCTGACCTGCCATTAAAATTTGGACAGCGTCTGTTTTGTGGAATGAACACAAAGCGTTCGACCATGCCAGCACCCGCATCAGCTGAACGAGGTGTAACAGGTCGTACTGTACTAGTAGAAGCTGCGCCAGGATCAAGCTGCTCTGTTGTTACCTGATCCTGCCGCAGTCTCTTGTTGTCTGCCCTTAGCTGGGCCACTAACTCTCTCATCTCTTGCAATTCGTTGTCCATGGCGGGCGAAAGCGGATACTTACCCGATCAGAATCTCACTGCACGGTTACCTATATTCTGGAAAAAAAAAAAAACAAAAAAAAAAAACAACACACACACACACACACACACACACAACACACAACCACATACACAGCAAAAAAGAAAAGGAAAACTCCACCCAGATTCCGAATCTGAACAACCGTATCCTGCCGACTGCGCCAAAATTAGGGCTGGACAATAATTCGATATCAATATGTATCGCAATATTTTTTTCAATAACGGTGATATGAGTTTTAAACACATTTCCAATATTTCGATATACATTACCAGTGTTTCCCATACATTGATTTATTTGTGGCGTTTGATTGTTAAAAAACATGAGCACTGCACGTTTTAAAATCAAAACACAGCGCTGGTGTTTTATATGACTGTATCTCTGAAGGGAACCGATTGTCTTCAAAAAAGTTTCTATGACATTTTCATTTTATCTGATAAAGTAGCGTTCATGGAGCTGCTTTGATTACGGCCATTACTGGAGAAACCGCTAGTTTTATCACTCTCACAGCGCCTCCTGCTGGCAGACAATCAGTTTGCATTTTCAATAAGCCCGTCTCCAGCAACATGCTTTTGCTGTTGCTCTTTTTTTTTTCTGCAGCAACTCGGAGCACTTTTCATCTTCTTTATCCTGACTGAAGCACATTTGTTTCAGTCTATAATAATAATCAGCCTACACTACCAGTCAAAAAGTTGAACAATAAGATTTAAAAAAAAAAAATAAATAAATAAATAAATAAAATAGAAGTTATAGAAATACTTTAATTTACATTTTTAAATTGATCAAAAGTGATAAATACATTTATGTTACAAATGATTTCTATTTCAGATAAATGCTGTTCTTCTGAACTTTCTGTTCATCAAAGAAACCTGAAAAATTCTTATCAGCTGTTTTCAACAAAGGTTTTTTGAGCAGAAAATCTGAATATTAGAATGATTTCTGAAGGATCATGTGACTGGAGTTAATGATGCTAAAAATTCATTTTTAAAATCACAGGAATAAATTTAATTGTAAAATATTTTAAAATAGAAAACAGTTATATAAAATAGTAAAACCATTTAAAATGTTACTGTTTTTGCTGTATTTAGGATCAAATAAATGCAGACTTGGTGAGCAGAAGAGACTTCTTAAAAAAAATAAATAAAAATCTTACCGTTTAAAAATTGACTGGTAGTGTGTCAGCCTATAGTTTGAAGTTAAAGATATTAATATTAATGAGGTGAGTCTGAGAAGTTTATTTGACAGTAATTTCACATTTCTTGTTTGTATGAAGGGCAAATAAATAAAAGGTGAACATTTAATTTGTGTCTTTTTTCTAAAATATTACATAGTATTATAGGAGGAGGTTTTGTAGACTTGGCAAATTCATTTTTTCATAAGTTTAGGTACAGACATTGTTGTGGGCATTCTTGGCAGTTTGAGGCTTTTTTTTTTTTTTTTTTTTAAAAATAGTATTCATATCGTTATCGGAATTATATCGTATCGACCGGAATTAAGAAATATATCGTGATATAAATTTTGGCCATATCGTCCAGCCCTAGCCAAAATGTTGCGGTACGAACGAGAGGGGTTCAGAAATACGCGTTTTGGACTACGTCAAATATGGCAATCTCTATTCAAAGGGGCTGAAATACCTTATCACCTAGTAGCCCTCACACACACACCTCATGACTAAAATGATCAGGCAACCACAAGGGGGCTGCTACACAAACACAGACTACACCACCCCGTTTTAGCATCCGGGGAACACACCTTTCCCAGTAGAGCAAAGCTCACAGGTTCGATACGGTGAGTCAGGTATAAGGCTGGGTGGAGTCACAATTAATGAAAACTTTATTTAAAGTAATAAAATACAACCTTTATTAATATATGGCATAAGCTCAGAAGAAAATCATATAAGACTATGCTAACAGTACGCAACATCAACCCTTCAGGATTTCGGGTGGCACACCTAGACAGGATGGAAACAGCAATCAACAGTGCACACTCGCACCACAGCACACCTCCAGTGAACACAGCATTCAGGCAAAAAGCCCACCACCACACACAAGGAAAGGCTGCTGCTCCGCAATTGGCCACCCGATTCTGACGAGAAACAAAAGACAAAAAAGAAAAAGAAAAGAGACTCAATAACTCCAACACTTAATCAGATTAAAACGCCATCGTCAGATCACATATTGCAATACACATTTTAAAACATGAGAAGTATTCGCCATCTCAATTCTGCCCAAATAGGCAAGGGGCCGCGTCCAGCCACCACAACTACAGGTCTGAAAACTGGCTAAAACCAGGCCATGACAACAAACTGATTACAATAAAAGAAAACATACCATAACACATCAAAATAAACCAAAAAGGCAAAGCACAGAAAACAATCTTCATTTAAGAACCAACCAAACAAACAAACACCAAAACTCAAAAAGGACTGTGACAGCGAAAAGGCTGATCGTCTGTTATATACCGCTATAGACTTTAACTACAATGTTTCTCTGTTTCACTTTACTCACAACCCGTCGAAGGAGTGAGGAGAATGCCACACCACGGTCCAGCGAAAGTTGAACACGGTCAATGCACTCAGTTATAAAAAAAAAAAAGTGCACCGGCACAATACAACGACTGATTACTCAAACCGATCTGCCGGTGTTGTGCCCAATTCTGACCCCCGCCAGATTACTACCCCCCTAGTATTGGTAGGTTTAGGGTTAGGTGTGGGGGAGGGGTTAGGATTAGGGGTGGGGTTAGGATTAGGCAATCAGGTAGCGATTTCAACGAGAGGTGGTAATATTTTGGCAGGGGTCGAAAATGGGCCGAACACCGGCTCGATTCAAATGCAGCGTCGTACGATCCCGGGCAAACGAGGTGATAATCCTGATGCCGAGGCACAAGGCCTCAGTATGGGAAAACAACTGGCGGCCACTGGAACGGCCAACATCAAGCTTCCAACAACAGTTGGAACGAGCACCCAGCCAGACACCAGCCCACTGCAACACCGCACACGTTGGCTCACACCTATAATATAAAACACATTTTAACGAGCCAAACGCTAAAAACACACTCGCAATAGATTAGATTTACCTCTAATGCGATTCACATAACCTAGCCGCGGTTGCATTTAAATACATCTCCATAAAGACCGCCATTGCTGCAGACATCCCATAAAGCTCAGTCCACCCTTTAACAAAATGAACCCATGAAGCCAGATAAAAAAATAAAAAAAAATCCACAATACGATCACTGCCAACAACTTTTACCTCCCAATGTTCGCACACCTCACCGGAAGTGAGTTGCCTCTCTCTCGCGGACGCAGAATGGACACAGAACAGACGCACACACATAGCGCCCCTACGGCCACTTTTATATGCTATTCAGTTGAAGTAATTACCAAACACTCCCCCCCCCTCCTATTACAGGGTACGTCACAGGTAGACCATACTGCTACATTATCATCGATGGCATTCATAAAAAGAGGCTTCAAAATACACCTCCGACGTTGCAGACGACATCTAGACTAGAAACTTGAAAAGAACAAACAAAAAAGTACTTGAAAAATTGTTTAAAATCTCCACTGAAACAGTGGTGTTGCCTAGGCACTTTAACTCAGTAACGTTATTTCAAGTTAGCTCGTTGTTAAGGTTAAGTAAGGACCAGATTAACTAACTTGTATTAAAGGGCAGCAGAACCTACAAACGTGTTTCTCGGTTTAATAAGGTTTATTTCGACTAATATAGGTGACCTTAATTTACTCACCAGTCGATTTTATCACCGTTATGGCGGCGTTAATCCGGCCGTCAGTCAGAAAAAAAGGCCCCAATTCCCGACATGAAAAACGACACGATTAATAATGTTAGTTTGCTGTTAACAAGTTAAAACATCTTAAAATATCCCAGTTTTGCATAAAACAGAAACATAAATAATATACTAACCTTTTTGTCCAGTTAACAGTGCAACGTGTCTCTTTTGTCCTTTTACTGCTGCTTCCACCAAACAGCAAACAAAATAAATCTCCCTTGCCATAGGTCAGTTTTTCACGGGCAACTTCACTACTGTAAATTTACAGTAGTTTACTGTAATGACCACATATTTTCCCATAATCCTTTGCAGTTTACAGTAAAATACTGTATACACATTTTACAGTATCTTACTGTACATATTACAGTAAAATACTGTTCAAATTACAAAAATCAGTTACAGTGTAGGGCTCTAGGTTATTATGCTTTATAACTTCCATAACTAAATAAATAGCTAACTGTAATATATTACCTTTCATAACTAAATAACTAAGTGATAATATAATAAATACATAAATCTATTTCATATTAAGCCTACATATCCTTTTAAAAGTAGCCTAATTACTTTTGCTGGAGGCAAATATTATCCGGGTATTTTTCAAAAACCATGCGCATTTTGCAATCAGTCACGTCCGCTCCGCACATCTGCTCAGTGCTCACTCACAGGATCACAGCTGGACGCCTCGCGATGCAGTCACGGAAAATAACAGGTAAGCATTTTGAACTTCTTTATTCCTATTTAAAGTACTTCTGAATGTTTTGTGTTTTATTGTCAACTTTATCTGAGGATTAACCAGCTCAGTTATCCTAATGTGTGTAACAGTAGCTAGCAAAGAAGCGTGGAGCTAACGCGACATTACATCAAAGTTATCAATGGCAAGTGTTAAATATGCAGTGTTATACACAACAGTTTGTCAGTGATAAATTAATATATATAGAGAGAGAGAGAGAGAGAGAGAGAGAGAGAGAGAGAGAGAGAGACTCTGACAGACCCTCTTCTTCATCTCTAACCGTCACTCGCGCCACAGATCTGAAGGTAAAGCAAACACACATTCCCGATATTACAATACGTTAAAACTTTTTGTTAATCGTTATTTATTATCCGCTTTGTCAGTTTCATCTAGTGATGCTGATGAAGTTTACTGATTCTGCCGAAGCGCCGGTGAACAAAGCGGCTGAGGAGCGTTTATAATGGCTGTTTTGTTAACCTTAGTTAACATTTTAGACTGTTATTTGCTCCTCACGTTGTCTTATTTAAAATCCATACTAACAAATTGCTGTCATGTTTTTGAAATCAGTCTTTTCAGTGCAAAAGCAGCCAGGGGTGGTGTGATGTCATTGGGGACGGCTGCAATACTAACATGAGCCTAAAATGAAGTAACTTAAGCAGAATTCACATTAAACAAATTGATGGGCTTTTGTGTTGTACGAGATGTAATTTGTCACGTTATGAACATTTATTTAAATACTTTGTTCTTCAGTTTTTATTTTTCGATTAATACAAATGCAATGATGACCAGAAATGACCAGCAGCACAAATGTTAAGTCTTCTGAAGCAATACTATACTTTTTTGTGAATATTAGATTGAAATTAAACAATGATCAAATAGTGAATACACAGCACAGATGAAAAATAAACCCCAACTAACATCCCACAAGAATGACATCATGACATCTAAGGACCAATCATGTTTGATGCAATGTAGTGTGCCACCATTTTGATTAAGACTGAATTGACCGTTCGCAAAGAGCTTGATTGACAGGCGATCTGACCAATCAGAATGCAAAGATTATGCGCCGCCGCTGCTATCTGCCATCTTTCCCGACAGCTACGTCCTGTCTCCATAGAAATACATGTTAAAACGGGGTAAAAAGATCGAATGAATTGAAACTTTTTCAATATAACTAAATATAAAAATGTGCAGAGGGTTAAGCTGTGCTGTTGTTGGCTGCCACAGTAACGGCAATAAACTACGGTATTCCTTTAAAGTACTTGTTTTGCGTACCAGAAAACCTGTCATGTCCGGCGGTGTATGCATGGCTTGCAGGGCTTAAGTTAAATACTAAGTGTTAAATAATAAAATATGTTAAAATGTGTGCTCTTATCATTCTGTGGACACAATCCCGTGAACTTCGCCCCGAATGGGAGCTTTATATGCACCTGCGCTCATCTGTTTTCAATGCAGCTATAACCTCGCATTGCTTTATGTCATCTTCCCACTCATTAAACTATGACAGGTCCTTTATTGCAAAAAGACGGTCACTGCGACACTGTAAAGTGATGAAATTATGGCGCTATGTGCTTTTTAAAACCGTTTTTATAGGTTTCACGTTATATTGTTGGCTCGGAAAATATGTAAATGCGCATGCCCAGTAGCTGCAGCTGTATCTCTTCCAGCCTTAACCACAAATCAGACAGAAGAGCAGATTAACTTCGGTGGACTTAAAGGGGTCATATGATGGTGCAAAAAGAACATTCTCATGTGTATTTGGTGTAATGCAATGTGTTTACGTGGTTTAAAGTAAAAAAAAAACGCATTATTTTCCACATTTTACATTATTTTGTCTCCTTTAAGCCCCGCCTTTCTGAAACAGGTCTATTTTTACAAAGCTCATCGGTGTGAAACAGCGAGGTGTGCTCTGATTGGCCAGCGATCCAGTGCATTGTGATTGGCCGAATACCTCAAGCGTGTGATGGAAATGTTACACCCCTTACCATAATATGATGCTGCGTCCCCACGACGACACAAAAACATTAAAAGCCATTTCAAACGAGGCATTTGTTGCATCCAGTGGGGACATAATTACTGATTATAATGACTTATACTGTCTTTTTAAGCATCGCGTTGCATCGTGCCGCGTAAACACCATGTCTGCATTTGTGATCGGAGAAACACAAACAACAAGCACTACTTACACTCACGTTTGAATAGTAAGTAGCAGATTTTTTTAAATAATAAAACGTAACGTTACTTACAGCCGTGGTGTCCAGCAAGCCAGTAAACCTCACTCCCCTGATCTAGTGACTCTTAGCACCCGTCTCCCACGCTTAGACCGCGGTTTGAATCTCGCTCGGAGCGGGGTGAATAGGACCCTTTTGTGCCCATTGTCGACCCCTGCCAAATTATTACCCCCTCTCATTCAAATCGCTACTTGATTGCCTAATCCTAACCCCACCCCTAATCCTAACCCCTCCCCCACACCTAACCCTTTCAGAATTTCAGAATCTATTCTGAGTTTAGTTTTTAATCAGATGCGCGATGACGCTGAGTTTGCTTTAGAAACACCCGTATTCTGCTTGCTTCCAATTCCTCACACACACACACACCACTCGAACCTTCCATAAAATAATCTTTAATAAAGTTCGGAAAGGTTGAAGCAAATTACAAGGACATTCGCTGGCTTCATTGCAGAGGATGCGCTGTGAGAGACGTGCGCTTTGTTTGATGTTACACTTGAAGTGTGCGGTCTCGCCCGTCGGTATTTTCCTTGCAGATGCTCTACGAAGTCATCATTTATGTGGTTTGGAATGCAGTGGACTTATATATTTAAAATATGAACCTCACTAACAGAAGGCTGCTTTCAATTTCAAATGCTGACGCGCGCTTTATTGTTTATGAAGACTGCTCTCGCATGCGGCTGTGCTTATACTCCGTGTAAGTGGTTTAATGCACTTGCGTCTAAAAATGGTTTTATTTATTAAGTTTTAGTTTTATTTAATTTGAGTTATTTTAGTACTTCAATAAACTACTTGGAAATGAAATAATATTGAATTTATGGATATGTCTGTGTATGTGTGTGTGTACATACACGTAGTTGTTTTTGGTGTTTGACTTAATTTTATGTTAGAATCATTATTACACTTTTAGCTTTTGTTCTCTTAATAGTTTGAATTGTTTGTAGTTTTATTTTGTGTTCATTTAAATGTTAAGTTTAGAAATTTTGTCATGCATTTCTCATGTTTATTTGATTATTTTTTTTAATGTGTGTGTATATATACTATTTATAAAGTTTTAGCTTTTAGTATTGGATCAGTTTTAGTTGTTTTAATACTACAATTGATTGTTTCTGTTGTCCTCATTTCTAAGTCGCTTTGGATAAAAGCGTCTGCTAAATGACTAAAAGTAAGGTAAAGTAAAGTAAAATTAATGTAAACACAGCCAGTTATGTCTTAAGGGATTAAACGGACAGGACAAACCACATTACTTCTTATACAGGTGCATCTCAATAAATTAGAATGTCGTGAAAAAGTTAATTTATTTCAGTAATTCAACTCAAATTGTGAAACTCGTGTATTAAATAAATTCAGTGCACACAGACTGAAGTAATTTAAGTCATTGGTTCTTTTAATTGTGATGATTTTGGCTCACATTAAACAAAAACCCACCAATTCACTATCTCAACAAATTAGAATATGGTGACATTCCAATCAGCTAATCAACTCAAAACACTTGCAAAGGTTTCCTGAGCCTTCAAAATGGTCTCTCAGTTTGGTTCACTAGGCTACACAATCATGGGGAAGACTGCTGATCTGACAGTTGTCCAGAAGACAATCATTGACACCCTTCACAAGGAAGGTAAGCTACAAACATTCATTGCCAAAGAAACTGGCTGTTCACAGAGTGCTGTATCCAAGCATGTTAACAGAGAGTTGAGTGGAAGGAAAAAGTGTGGGAGAAAAAGATGCACAACCAACCGAGAGAACTGCAGCCTTATGAGGATTGTCAAGCAAAATCGATTCAAGAATTTGGGTGAACTTCACAAGGAATGGACTGAGGCTGGGGTCAAGGCATCAAGAGCCACCACACACAGACGTGTCAAGGAATTTGGCTACAGTTGTCGTATTCCTCTTGTTAGCCACTCCTGAACCACAGACAACGTCAGAGGCGTCTTACCTGGGCTAAGGAGAAGAAGAACTGGACTGTTGTCCAGTGGTCTAAAGTTCTCTTTTCAGCAAGTTTTGTATTTCATTTGGAAACCAAGGTCCTAGAGTCTGGAGGAAGGGTGGAGAAGCTCATACCCCAAGTTGCTTGAAGTCCAGTGTTAAGTTTCCACAGTCTGTGATGTTTTGGGGTGCAATGTCATCTGCTGGTGTTGGTCCATTGTGTTTTTTGAAAACCAAAGTCACTGCACCCGTTTACCAAGAAATTTTGGAGCACTTCATGCTTCCTTCTGCTGACCAGCTTTTTAAAGATGCTGATTTCATTTTCCAGCAGGATTTGGCACCTGTCCACACTGCCAAAAGCAACAAAAGTTGGTTAAATGACCATGGTGTTGGTGTGCTTGACTGGCCAGCAAACTCACCAGACCTGAACCCCATAGAGAATCTATGGGGTATTGTCAAGAGGAAAATGTGAAACAAGAGACCAAAAAAATGGAGATGAGCTGAAGGCCACTGTCAAATAAACCTGGGCTTTCATACCACCTCAGCAGTGCCACAAACTGATCACCTTCATGCCACGCCGAATTGAGGCAGTAATAAAGGCAAAAGGAGCCCCTACCAAGTATTGAGTACATATACAGTAAATTAACATACTTTCCAGAAAGCCAACAATTCACTAAAAATGTTTTTTTATTATTATTTTTTTTATTTATTGGTCTTATGAAGTATTCTAATTTGTTGAGACTTAAACTGCTTCAGTCTGTGTGCACTGAATTTATTTAATACACGAGTTTCACAATTTGAGTTGAATTACTGAAATAAATGAACTTTCCCATGACATTCTAATTTATTGAGATGCACCTGTATGTATATATATATATATATATATATATATATATGTGTGTATTTGTGTGTGTCGTGGATTTGTTTGGTTATTTATTTCTTGGGTGACGTCACGGAAGGATGCGTGCCACGTAACTTCCTTCCAAATGAGTTAAATGGTGTATGGCGCGATATTGTGCGTCTCGCACATGGTTGGTTGGCATTGTACTGGTGTGAGCGGCTGCACACAGAGTACACGACTTGTACCATCCTTTGTCTGTGTGTGTTGCTGATAATACATGGCAACAAACCTGACATCGCAGTCGTTGATTTGGAGCTGTACGTCTCTTATCGTGGCTTTTTTCCTTTTCATGTGGCTGACAATACCCGGCAACAAACCTGGCATCGTGGCCGTTGATTTGGAGCTGTATGTCTCTTATCATGGCTTTTTCCCCTTTCATGTGGCTGATAATACTCGGTAACACATTTGGCAGCACGGTCGCTTAAAGTGATACGATGTGTTCAGTCTAATTAGGAAATATTGTGGAGACTTATCTGGGAGCTGATCATATACTGTATTAGACCACTGTTTTCCCAGTACTGAATGTTTATACATAAGTGTTTGTTTTTGTTTCCTTATTTTCATTTGATATGATTTTGTTATTTGAACATTGTATCGTTTGTTTGATTGTGTTGCACATGTGAATGTTATACATTTCCAAGGTTGCATTAGAAATAGCTGAGATTGTTACTTCCAGCCTAAGACTTGTATTTTAAGTGAACCAATCTGATCCTCTCATTGATGCCATTTTGTATTTTGTTTTTGGTTTTGTATAAGTGATGTTTTGATTTTGTTGATTGTGTAAGGTTGAGAAGTGTTTGTTGTTTCACCCTTTTTAAAACAAAACAAAAAGATAAAGTGTTTCATAAGAGGTAAGATGTTTGTCCATGTGGTACTAAGTTTCACTATCAGCCAGATGGTAAACCTATTTGTATTCGTTGCAATAAACCAGGTTATATTGCTAGGTTTTGCAATGTAGATCTGAAGTCATCTCTCGAGGTTGCATGAAGGGACGGCCCACAAAGTTCAAGGCAGTCCACTGTTACAGCTAGATCTACAGTTGATCAATCGGAAAACTAGAACCTTAGTATGGTAGTACTAAGTTTATAGGGAAGTGTCTTACAGTGTTTTTTTTTTATTTCTTTTGGTTGCGGTAAGGGGCTCGTACTTGGTGAGACAGTACCCCAGCTATTAGGGTGTGGTGTGATGCGGTGATAGCACTATCGGTTGAATTGGTTGATGGTTGTAAATTGTGTTGCACATGTGAATGTTATATGTTTCCAAGGTTGCATTAGAAATAGCTGAGATTGTTACTTCCAGCCTAAGACTTGTATTCTAAGTGAACCAATCTGATCCTCTCATTGATCCCATTTGTATTTTGTTTTTGGTTTTGTATAAGTGATGTTTTGATTTTGTTGATTGTGTAAGGTTGAAAAGTGTTTGTTGTTTCACCCTTTTTAAAACAAAACAAAAAGATAAAGAAAAATAAAAGATGCCATGTACTGCACCAGTGCCTATTTATTCATTTAGTTGAATAGCTTGAGCGGGTCTATTGCCCCTATTGGGTACATACAGTTTGGTTTATGCCGGCCCGGTTACATTTGGCGTAGTCAGTATTAAGGCTGTGTGGGGGGGGGGGGACCACTATCACTGAACAGTTGTTGCAGTCTTGTAACTGGCTAAAGTTAAAGGTGTAGTGTCTTCCGCTGCACGTTCGAAGAATCACACTCAGACTTGGAGTTTGATGCCAGAAGATGCCAGAAGAAAAGATGCCAGAAGAAAAGACTTTATTATCTATATAGCGAGAATAAAGCCGAGATCCCTTCTGCAGAAGAGTCTCTCAAATATTTCTGGGCTTTGGTATACAAGCTTTTAAGGTGGGTTCTTATACATTTGGAGTGTCTCTTTTGTAGACAATTCCATATATCTCCCTAAGGAGAAGAATCCTCCTAGTCCTATTATGGTAAAGGAAAAAGCCCCCCTACATTTTTCAGATGTTTTCTTGTCTGCACATTTTAGCCACGTAGGCACTTTTTACACAGGGGCCTTAGAACATAATGGAAGATTAAATAGATATATTAATGGCAAGATTCACCTTGATTATACTTCTTGATTAATTCAGATCTTCAACAATAAAAATCTTCTTCATTCCTCCCTTTGAGACTTTATTAAGTCTCACAATTGCTTATGTCTACCTAGAGTGCTACTTCATAATTCAGTCCTTTCAGTTAACACTATCTAGTGACTTGGGCTGCGTCCGAAATCGCATACTACTTGTGTAGGTACTACATTTGAATTCAAATGTACTTCTCGACCGTTAAAAAAGTACGTTCTATATAGTATGAATGAGGGTAGTATGAATGGAATTCGGACGTACTACATCCGCCTTGTTGATGTTGTCACGTGTCATGCGTCGTCACAACAGCGCGAAAACTTAAAGAGCCCACTCTACTGCGCGAACATCAGCAATGTTGCTCGTAATTTTTACCGCTTTCATTGGCGTTTTAACGTTGATTGGTTCAACAGCTCAGAGGAGACATAGGTCAGCTGCTCGCAGATCTCGCCTTCGTCGACAGCTTGTAAAATATTTATCAAATAACGTAAGTATAATCACCAATTTAGCTAGCAAATTTTACCTCAGAATAAAAAGACACGTCTATGAACACCGTGACAAAGGCTAATTTGGAACAACAAAAAGTAATTTATTGTTATGAATGATTACTTATAAAAATACACAGGACAAACAAAAGACAAAGGAATCAATGAATAAACTTGAATAAATGCATACACAATACACATACATATATATATATAGAGAGAGAGAGAGAGAGAGAGAGAAATGAATACAAACAATACATATACATACATATACATAGCCATAAATAAATATTAGAAATAGATACAATATATACATAAGTAAATAATATATACAAAATAAATAAATAATATATACATATTCTAAAAAAATAATAATAAAAAAAAAACTATATACACATTTACAGACTGTGAGCCCTACAACCATGGCTGGGAGAAAGATATTGAGGTGCTGGTGTTTCTCTACTGGCTGGCCCATGCCGCATCATATCGGGTAGTGTCACTGGCCTTTGACATCCCAAAGTCCACAGTGCACGACATCGTGCACAGAATCAGCAGGGCAGTCATCGGTATTTTGAGGAGAGTGATCGCTTTACCGAACCCGGATGACCTGGAGGAAGTGGGGGCAGGTTTTGCTCAGCTGGCTGGGTCTCCAGCTTTCCGCATGGTAGCTGGTGCAATAGACGGATGCCACATCCGGATCAAACCACCAGCAAGTGATGCCCCATGCTACTTTAACAGGAAGCTGTTCCACTCAGTCCAGCTGCAGGCCATCACCGACCACAAGGGGAAGTTCGTCGACATCTTTGTCGGGTATCCCGGGTCTGTGCATGACGCCAGGGTGCTGAAGAACAGCCCCTTTTACGCTGGCCGCCTGTATCCACCTGCAGGAAAATGCATCCTTGGAGATGGTGGGTATCCCTGTTTGAGTGCGCCCATCTGCCTCATCACACCATACAGAGAGCCTGTACAGAATCCTGTACAGGCTCGCTTCAACGCCAAGCATGCTCGTGCACGTAACATTGTTGAGAGAGCCTTTGGGATGCTGAAGACACGCTGGTGCTCCATCTTCTTCAAGGCCCTGGAAGTGAGCCCTGCCTTTGTGCCAGATGTTGTTGCATGCTGTGCAGTGCTCCACAACCTCTGCCTTCAGAACGGGGACATTGTTGATCCAGAGGTTGTGGAGGATCCTGCCGATGACCCACCTGAACCCCAAAACACAGAAGCTAGCACAGGAGAGGATGTGCGGGACAATCTGGCTGCAGCTGTGTCCGCACCAGACAACTGTGTGCCTGCTCTCCATCAGCATGATTACCTGTAAGACAATTTAACAGGTTAAGACTCTGCAAATCAGTTCTTGTTCTCAGATTGCCATTGTTTAAGCTTGTTAGCTGGTTAATATGTAAATAGTTAGTTGTGTGTGGGTGGGCACAACCCACAGGGTGTTGTGATGCAAAAAAGTGCAGTAGCAGAAGCTAGAGAGAGGTGGAAGTGCATAGCATCTGTGTGCACCCCTCTTGCTTACTGCTCACTGCCACTGGCAGCCCGTGATGAAAAAGCAGTTTTTCGGGTTTCTACAGATTTTATGAAGATAAATTTAAGAATTTGTTTTTAGAAAGTTTAACGAATAATCTGAAGGGAATACAACTCATCAATATGTTCTCTAAATGTAAATTTATATGGAGCAGACAAATTTACATAAACTAAGTAGACACTTAAAAGTTCACAACACTTCAAAAAGAAAAAAAAAACAATAAATAGATTTGTACTGATCTCCATTACTTAATTTTTTTTTTTTTTTTTTTTTTTTACAAAGAAATAGTTTAAGGTATGAATAATGCTCCCAAACAAGAATATGGAAATAACTTTTAATGTACTATCAGATCACACTGTAAAAAGTGATGTTCTTGGTTAGCATTTTTGGCTTTTTTTTTCCCAGTGCAAATGTCTACAGATTCATAAATCAAGAAAAATATTTACTTGGGAAGCAAAATTATGATATAAGTAGTCTTGTTTTCTGTGAAATTTAACAAAATGAAGTTTGTGATTAAAACAAGAACAAATATCCGCCTGTGGGCTCAGAAAAATGTACTTAAATACAATAGAAAAATAATTTTCATACCCCAGTGACAGATATTGTTCTTGTTTTAAGCATAAACAAGACAATTTCTTCATTTTGCATCTCAAATAAATGTATCTTGATTTAATATTTATATTCTTTCTGCTCTGTTTTAAGACCTTTTAAGGCTTAAAATTGTGGAAGGGTTAATTAAGACTATTTAAGACTGAAAAACCGTTTTTATACAAGTTTTCCTCTGCCAGTGCACAGCCTCTCCAACACCAAGACTCCTGTCGGGCCTCCTCGCGGCTGCACACGGTAACTGGGGATATTGCAGCCCCAGGCTAATCGACAGGGGATCTCGGAGCAGCAGTGGTCCCCAGAGGTGGCACCCACCAACCACTGTCACACTGCCTAAGACCGTGTGTGTGAATTTGCATAACAATTCTTTGAAATTCTAGCTACATATCACAAATGTCACTAGAGGGTTATATTTATTTGAGCTTAATTTTACAAATTACTTTATTTCTGGAGTAATAAAGTGAAGCCCTATAAATGAGATTAGTAGATGATATTACTACGTTAACCTCAAGAAACTTGAAAATTGTTTGTGAAAGTTACCTGTTTGAAGATGCTGAAGTTCATTTTCCTGGCACCATTATAAAATGTTTTAAGAAATTTCCATTTGGTGTTGCTTTAAACTCTATTATACTACTTGATGCAAAAGTGATTTTGTCTTGAGCTTTGTGCTCTTATTCATGTAGAAAAAATAAAATGAATATATTTTAAAGCTGTCTGGTTTGGGTTTTCTCTACAGTGCGGCACTTGTTCTCATTTTTTAAATATTCCTGCATTTTGCTTTAAAAAATAAAACAGCTGGAAACTACAACTAAATCAGTGTACACATAAGTCCTTTAAAATAGTTGTTACTTAATGCCACATATTAAGCACTTTACAACTGACAAAATCTAGCTACTGTAAATCCCTGAAAACTAACATTGCAACAAAACTTGATAAAACAACATGAAACAATGACAATCTCAACATAAATAAATGGAAAGAAAGTGTAGTTTAATATTAATATTCTTTATTTTTTCGCCATGAGCTCTAAAAGCTGAAGAAATCTCTCCTCTCTCTCCTTTGTCTCCCTGTCTCGTCTTTCCTCTCTCTCTCTAATTTCTCGGTCTCTTCTTTCTTCTCTTTCCTTGGCCTCTCGTTCACGTCTCTCCTCTTGCTCTCGTCTCTCTCTTTCTCTTCTTTCCTCCCTTTCCATCATCTCTCTCCATCTCCTCTCCTCCCTTTCTACTGCTTCCATTTCTCTTTCTGCTTCCCTCTCCTCCATCTCGTGGATCAGCTCCTCTATGTCCTTCCTCTTCCTCCCTACTCTTTCAACTGTTGACCTCACCAAGGATGGTGAGGTTACAGCAACATCTGGTCCGGATGAGGCGATAAGGTTGGGTGGTGTGATGGAAGGTCTGCCCCCTATGGCCTCATCCAAGACAGAATACCACTTCCAAGATGCTGCTGTAACCTCACCATCCTCGGTGCTGACACCAGTCTGTGGACATTTAAGATCCTACAAATATTTAAAAGCAAAATACCAAGACAGTCAATTATAACATGGAAAAACAATAGCATGATCAAATCACAAAAGAATTCAAATTTTGGGGTGAACTTTTTTTTTTTTTTTTTTTTTTTTTTTTTTTACATCTTACTTTATATTTTTGTTTTAGGTTTTCCCATTTCCGTTTCACTTGAGGAGCAGAAATTTTGCCCTCAAGCTTCTGCTCTGTCACAAAAGCTCTGTCACAATAAATGCACAGAAATCAAGCACAAAAAGAATTCAGTAAGACCTTTGCTTGAAGTGTTATTATGTACTACATTCAGTGTCAACAGTACCTGAATAAAATTACATTTTACATTATTTGTTTACTTACTCAAAACCTTTGATGGCAGCATTACGCTTTCCAGTGAAGAGGGCTTCATTAGCCACTCTCCACTGGATAAGCAGCCGAGTGTGTTCTTCAGTCCCTGTAAGGTCAAACAGTAAACATTAATCATGATCAATCTATTAATGCTATACTGACAAACTGAGGCATACTTATTAACAGTGGCTTGCTATGTAGCCAACAAAATATATACTAACTTAAATATAAACACTAGAAAAAGAGGGGGGGGAAATCGTTGTAATTCCGTTGAATTTTCTAATTTCATTAAACTGCTAAACAATGAACGTCTCCGTTAAAAAAGCAGTGTTAACAAGCTGATGTACAGCATTGACGTTAGCTCTATCTGTTCGTTAGCTTGATGTGCTCCGTAATGATTAAAACAACCTTTTACAGCCGATTCACGAAGTCATCTCATCGATTTACAATGTTTAAATTTTTAATAAGTGAGCCGTTTACTTTGGTTATTTTAAACAAGTGCAATTTAACCACAATGAACAACGTTTCTCCCTGAGGTGCTTACACTTAAAAAGAGACGCGTCTCCGGTTTCCGCCATTTTTCGAATATGACACCTCTCTCCCGCGGCCTCATGGGATAGTAAAGTGTCCATCGTATGCCTACTACAGAATTCGGGCGGAAGTAGTAGATCATCCGGGTACTTCTCGCCTACTGTTTTTCGAATACTATGAATTCGGACATACTACTCGCCTCGCATACTGTTTTTCGCATACTATATAGTAGGGAAGTATGCGATTTCGGACGCAGCCTAAATAAGTCACACAGTCTTATCATCAATGACTAGATGATTCAGCAGCACTCTGGAGGAGAATCAGAACCAAACGTCTCTCTCTACACTTGACTAAGAGAGAGTAAAAGATTCTGTCTTCTTTCCCCTTTTATCATAGAAAACAATGTTATAAGCATGAGCGTGCATTTGGTTCAGCGCTTGCCTGTGGTTGTCACAGTTATGTATATTAAAAACATAAAAACATTCAAAATATAATACATTGAATATTCCAAGAAAAATAGTTCAGATCCGTCGATCTTCAGCCCAGATACTTTGCGCACCGTAGAGGGCCACCCTTGGTCAGAGGTTAGGCTAGCATTTACACCCAGGGTATGGCCCATCGTTACACCTCTTCTTCATACTCATCAGAGTCACTGGAACTATTATCCAATGTTTGCTCATTTAAGATCAGCTTGTTTAGCAATCCTTCATAATATTCATCCAGGTTCCTTTCAGTGATTATTCGTTGATTGTTTGGGACTTTTATCATTTCCATTTGCTTAACAGTAGCATTGACGACTAATGTTCTTAGTACGGGTAATACACAGCAAAATAATAATCCTCCTATTAATATAGCAGCTCCTAAAAACATTCCTAGTTTAGCAACCCATGCTCCCCATGCTCCAAATTTCAAATCAAACCAATCCCATATTCGTTGGTCCCTTCCTGCGTTTGCTGTAACTTCAGCTCTTAATTTTTTAATTTTAATCATCACTTCACTAAAAGCTCCCCCAGGGTCGGTATTATTTGGTATAAAAGTGCAACATTGATCTCCAAACATAATACAGACTCCTCCCCTATCAGCTAAAAGCCAATTCAGGGCCTGTCTGTTTTGCCATGTCATTCTACTTGTCGCGTGCACTTGTTCTCCTAATAAGGTTAACACATCGTCAGTATAATTAATGAATCTTTGTTGATTATAATAAATTTAATTAATCCACTCTACATTTTTGTTAGGCGTGATCCAAACAAATATTGATTCAAAACCTGCTTTCACTTCATCTCTTGCCTTGAACTCGTTAGGAATCCCTCTCGGTTGTCCAATTGAGTCTAAATATACCTTGGGGTCTGGCTCATAACCTCTTTTGATTCTGTTGTCTTCTTCGTTTATGCTTTGTTCTGTTCCCCATTGTGCTATGTTAAGTTCTTGAAGTAATCTTACTCTTACGCACATACCTTTCCATCCTACTGGTAAAGAAGTCAACAATGTCTCTCCTCCACAGATCCAAAAGAAATCTGCTATTATTAGTGATTGGTCTTCATAAATTTCTATAGAAGGCAAGGCAATAGTTTGATTTTCACATTTTTGAGGTGTTATTTTATTTCCTTTCTCTGTTCCAAGTGCTAAAAGTTCTGGAGCTCTAGAAGGAAGTCCAGACTTCCGAGAATTTTTCTTATCTATATACCAAACTATAGCACATTTGCCCTTGAACTTGCCCACATCTTGTGTTCCTTTTGGTTTGTGAAAACACTCATATTTGTTTGTAATCTATGCCATACCATTTCGGAATCTCTACTTTCTGTTTTTCAGTTTTTATATATTGGCTGATGTCCGAATACTGACACCCAGATCCCCATAGTGGTCTAAAAAAGTGGTTTGTTAATTTAGGATTTCCCAAAAATCCTAGACATTCAGCAATACAATATGGTCTAGTAAAATCTGTCAAATGACAAAAATTTCTCCCAAATTCGGCACATTTTTGGTAGTCATGTGGATTTGGTATGGCTATCACTTTGAGATTTGGAGCATAGCAAGCAATTTTCTTTCTTTGTTTCTCTTGCAGTAAAAGCTGTCCATTTATACCATTCATTATTTTGAGCTGTTTCCCATAATTCATCATTTTGACTAACTTCTTCATCCCCCTGCATCTCATAATCTTTGTCTCTTACGATTTTTGATTATCATTGGCTCTGTCGAGCTGATATCATTATCACTGTTATTCAAAGGTTGAAAAGTTAATTGAAGGGAAGTCTGGTTGCTTTCTATTGGTTGAGCTTGGATTTGCATTACCAGGTACATTAGGCATAGGATGGTCTTCAGACACATTGTCAGATTTGTCCTCTTTCCTCTCCAGTTCCTCTGACAGGAAGACGGGAGCTCCTTGTGAATCCTTTTTTGTGCTATCGTTTGTTTGCACTTCATCTTGTGTGTCTGGTTTCTCCTTGTCACTCTCTGCTGCATAGTCTGCCTGTCTGTTTTCCTCTCGTTCCGTCTTTTTCTTGGGAACTCTCGTACAGTGGTTCAGATGATATCAAGTTGTGCTTCCCTCCACTTGGACTGCTGTTAGAGTAGCTCTCACCACTTTGTAGGGTCCCTCTCTCCTGGGCTCATTCCATTTTCTCCGGAATACCCTCAGATATACTTGGTCACCCGGAACAACTGGACACGTCGCCTCTTTTTCCTCTCTGGGCTCTTTTCTTTTTTCCTGTAAATAGATAGCTTTATGTATGGCAGTTAATTTCTTCATGTATGAACGAAGTTCTATTTGTAATTGCTCTAGAGGCGGTCCTTTGTAGGGACCTCTACAATATGGCACAGGCATGGGTTGACCCGTAAGCATTTCATGCGGTGTTAAGTGCGTGGTTCGGTTAGTTTGGCGCACCAATCATTCGGTCTTGGTCTGCCGCTGACACAGCGCTTTGCATCTCTACTATGGTAGGATATGTTGTGACCTTGACGCTGGCCTTCCTTCTGCACAAGCGAGTGAACGCCGTACAAGAGTCTTTCAACAAATGCACGTCTGGCATCCCGCGCATTTTCCGACGTGATAAAACTGACCAAGAACCTGAACCTGAGAACCCAACAAACCTGATTGAGATCACGCCTATACTGCCTCGTCGAACCACGGACAATTAGATCAATAAGTTACAATTACAAATTACCAACAACCCTGAACAATGCACCCCTACATCGATTGAAGTGTTCCTAACCCAGTTATCCCAAATTACCCAAGTCCTGCACCGGAATTCAGTCAGTGATGGAGATGTTGTTTGTATCTTGTGTGTTCCTGTTCTCTCTGCCTCTTGTTCCAGTGTCTGCTGACATTCGCAATGGGAACCTCACCAAGCAAAAGGGGGATGTGTCGGAGATCCTTGAACAGACACACACGTATAGCGAGCAGACTCATTCCAGAGGAATGAGTCAATCTCTGGTTTCACCTCTGGAAATCGTAAAAGTAACTAAGGATCCAAGACGAAGTGTCTGGACCAAGATCCTGTCTTGTTAATCCTTATCCCTCCAGAGATCAGAACAAGCTAGAGAATCAACTTCACCAACGCAGAACAAAGGAAACTTCTGGCGGGAAAGATACCAGATCCAGATGGTAAATGGACCCTTGACCAGCCAACGTATAAATCGACAAACTTATCAACAAACGCGCGATGGATTTACAGTCGTATGCCTGACTTAAACATATGCCAGAACTCCTCTCCCGGACACCTTTTGACCTCAGGAGTACTTGCGGCCCCTCCTCGGATGCATTCCTGAAAATTTGCTTTTTCGGACAGACAAAGAAAACACTCAAAAGTGCGCCAAAATTCCAAAAGACAATATTCAGGACTTTTAAGTAATGAAAATGTATTCCCAAATTATGTGTGTTATGCCTTAGATATGCTTGATATGTTAGTAAAACATACGCTATGTTAATCTATCCATTATAAGGTCTGTACCATTTTAACCTATGTATTATGAGGGTATGAATATGTGTGTGTTTCATGTTTGGTGTTAAACAAAAGTATATTTTATTTGCAACAACTCTGTGTGGATGAAATGTAGAAATTAGGTAAATCGTGTAACTTTATAACGTTTATCAAGATTATGAACAAAACCCTGCAAGGATCTTCGGTCACGTCATTACATGGGCAGCTCGTTAATTTATGCAGAGAAATGTAGCCTAGGAAGCTGAGCTCCACCTTGCAACAAGCGGATTGGTACCCCAGCTCCGGGGCGGGCCTAAAGTGGCCTGCTTAAATTCTAATGTTCAACTAAACTCAACGCTCTTTGCCATGGTTTGAAAACTGCTTCAACTTGTGCTCTCATACGCCGCATAAAACCATCACCTCATTCCAAACTTCAAGCTCTTCAAGAAAACTTCTGCAACCAAGAAAGGAAAGAAGAACTTCTAGCGCGTCTCATCCAGCCAGGCAACCCACCAGTCACGCCTGGGGTTCCCTAAAGAGACGTCAGACAAACGACGGTTCGCCAGTCAATCAGCTAAACCCGGGGATTCCCTCAAAGAGACGAGAACGAGACTCGGCAGCAAACCTTCTAAACAAGTAAAACAAAATCTCTTATCTATTGGCTGAAAACGGCGCAAAGTTGTTATTAATGGAAAGATAGAACTAAGCTCTGCTTTGTTGACTTTCTGATAACCACCGAAGTTGAAACATCCTTCATAACTCATAATTCTGCATAACTGCATTTGTGTGTGTGTGGTCGTATGTGTGTATTTAGATGATTTAGTCTCATGTAATCTTAGAAGTAGTTCAGTAAACTTGTCTCATTGAATAGAGCATTGTCTGTGTTTTATATTTGATTCAGTTACTGCCTTGCGGTGTCGATCCCTTTGCTACCTTGCTCAAATTTGATAAATTACTATTTTGTTTGTTTTATTGTTGGCCACAAAGCAAGATAAATGAAATTGTTAACATATACTGACTTTAATGTCTCGCTGGACGAGCCGTTAAAAGGTATAAATTATACGTTTTGATTAATAGAAATTAATCAAATCAATATCTATCTTTACGATGCAATTTCGTAAAGCCAAAAATTCAAAATAAAGATTAAATCATAGCTAAGTTCTTACAATATACAAGCTTTTAAGGCGGGTTCTTATACATTTGGAGTGTCTCTTTTGTATACAATTCCATATATCTCCCTAAGGAGAAGAGTCCTCCTAGTCCTATTATGGTAAAGGAAAAAGCCCCCCTACATTTTTCAGATGTTTTCTTGTCTGCAAATTTTAGCACATTTTTCTTGTCTTCACATTTTTTTCTTGTCTGCACATTTATTTTTACACAGGGGCCTTAGAACATAATGGAAGATTAAATAGATATATTAATGGCAGGATTCACCTTGATTATACTTGATTAATTCAGATCTTCAACAATAAAAATCTTCTTCAAAGGCAGCTAATGGTCTTGCTATCCTGTATTTGGGTTATTTGGAGGTAGATGTCGAAGTATTGCGTAGGTTGCTTCCTAGTATGGGAATCTTAGTAGTGAAGAATCCAGAGGGAGTGCAGGGTCAAGGACAACACGGCCAGATTTCCGGCTTGTTAGGAATGAACGTGATCAATCAGTGTTATCAAGAGCTATTTATACAGCATGGAGATTCTTTGTTTCAAGCTCCAGGTGTACAAGCTTTGGAAAAAGAATGGAAGAAGGCACTGGCGGAATGCAGACAGCTTGACCGTGTCCTTGAGACAGGGTTGATTGGCTGTGTCCGGGTTCGTCCTGGACCTGCTGTTCTGGTCCCAGCTGGTACTCTAAAGTTTGTTCCTGCTATTTGTCACACTGGTTTAGGATATACATTTTCCTCAGGTTTGTTGGAGCCTTTGCCTTTGGAGAATTGTCACTTACCTTGTGATTTGATTATATCTTCTGCCTTTTTGCCAGTCACTCAGGGGGAGTTGGAGGTACCTGTTGTAAATGTAGGGACTCATGATTGGTGGATTCGGCCTAAGGTAGTTCTTGGAGAATTTCATCTAGTGTCATTGCAGCCAACAACACAGGTACAGTTCAATGCACAGAGATCCTCTGGAGAACAGGTAGCTATAGTTCAAGCAGTGGCGGTAGAAGAACTCCCTTCAGTGGATTTTTCACAGTTGGTTTGGCCGAATTTGGAGGCCCGTAATCTTCTGGAGAGATATAGCGATGATTTTAGTCGTGGGAAGGTGATTTGGGCTGTACTACTTTAGTTGAGCATACAGTACCTTTGCTGGATGAGACTCCAGTGCGACAGCGTTATCGTAGGTTACCTCCTTCTCAGTACGATCAGGTAAAGATGCATATTCAAGAGCTGGTAGATCAAGGGGTAGTAAAGCAAAGTTGTAGTCCATATGCTTCTCCAATTGTTGTTGTGCAAAAGAAGGATGGTTCGATTAGGCTGTGTGTAGACTATCGACAGCTGAATTTGAGAACTCGTAAGGATGCTTTCCCTCTCCCACGGATTGAGGAATCCTTGGACGCTTTGGCTGGGGCTAGGTTGTTTAGCACTTTAGATCTAGCTAGTGGATACAACCAGGTTCCCGTAGCCAGTCAAGATCAGGGGAAGACAGCTTTTTGCACTCCCTTTGGGCTCTTTGAGTTTACGAGGATGCCCTTTGGGTTGTGCAATGCACCAAGCACCTTTCAGCGCCTCATGGAAAGCCTATTTGGTGACCAGCGATTCCATGCTTTGCTTCTACATCTTGATGATATTGTTGTCTTTTCAACTTCTTTCCAGCAGAACTTGGAAAGGTTAGAAATGGTGTTGGGACGTCTCCAGCAATACCATTTGAAATTGAAGCTACAAAAGTGTCATCTGTTTCAGACTGAGGTGAAATATCTTGGGCACATTATTTCAGCTGAGGGGGTAGCTACTGACCCTGAAAAGGTTAGTGTCGTTGCCCATTGGCAAAGGCCTAGTAATGTGACTGAATTGCATTTCCATTTTAGGTTTTGCTTCATATTATCGCCGATTCGTTGAAGGGTTTGCTTCGGTTGCTGCACACCTTGCATAAGTTGGTGGGAGCTCTGCAAGGTGGTAAGAAGCCGGCTCATAGAACTTTAGGCTCCTTCGAACAATATTGGACCGATAATTGTGAGAGAGCTTTTGTGACTCTTAAAAAGAAGTTTGTGCATACCCCTGTGTTGGGGTACGCAGATTTTGCAAAACCTTTCATTTTGGAAATCGATGCGAGTCACCGTGGTCTTGGAGCAGTTTTGTCTCAAGACCAGGGGGACAGATTAGGCCTATTGCATTTACAAGTAGAGGTTTGCGCCCCCCCTGAAACTAATATGTCAAATTATAGCTAGATGAAATTGGAGCTTTTGGATTTAAAATGGTCAGTAACTGAGAAGTTCAGGGAATATTTAATGTGCAACAAGTTCGTTGTATATATTGATAATAACCCTTTGAGTTATTTGCAAACTGCGAAATTGGCAGCTATAGAACAGCGCTGGGTTTCTCAGCTGGCTCTTTTTGATTTTGAACTTCGGTACCAGCTAATCATAACGCGGACGCGTTGTCACGTCTTCCCTCACCCACTGGGAGTAGTCAGATGATAAGTAATGCCGGGACTGTAGTTCCAACGGAGGTAATTGTGAGCCAGCAAGTTTTGAAGCCAAATCCCTATGTTGTTAAAGCTTCAGCTGTAAATGCTGTAACGATGCGAGAGAAAAGTGATCCCTCTGCACTGCAGGCCTCCGATCCGGCGATTGGAATTTTCTTGAGACACTGGAGGAAGGGAACACCGCCCTTGAAGGGAGAAGTAGCCCACAGTCCTGAAGGTCTTAGGGAGTTGGTTAAGCAGTGGCCTCGGATTAGGGAGGATAAAGGAGTATTATATTGAAAAGTACAGCTTCCACCCGTAGGAGAGTCTGTCTTACAGCTATTACTTCCTATTGCTTTACGGACTGAGCTTCTTAACAATGTGCATAATAACCACGGCCATCAGGGTGTCGAGCAAACCATGACCTTGCTAAGGGAAAGATGTTATTGGCCAGGAATGTTGAAGGATGTTAAACTGTGCTGTAGTGAATGTGAGTGGTGTGTACTGGCTAAGGCCACATAGCCAAAATTTCACACCTATATGGAAAGTCTTACTGCATCAAGACCCCTAGAAATCATTGCCATTGATTTCACTCTCATGGAACGGGCTAGTAATGGTCAGGAGAATGTTTTGGTGGTAACAGATGTGTTTTCCAAATTTACTCAAGCCTTTGCCACCTCAGATCAGAGAGCAAAGACTGTATATGCATATATATTCGACTATTCGACTGATTGGAGTGTTTTTGAAACTGCCGCCACCGATCTGGACGAGCTCACAGAGACTGTAACTTCATATATCAGTTACTGTGAGGATATATGCATTCCTACCAGGACTTATTTAACATTCAACAATGACAAGCCATGGTTTACAGCAAAACTCAGACATCTTCGTCAAGCCAAAGAGGATGCCTACAGAAATGGAAATAGAGCCTTGTACAATCAGGCCAGGAACACACTGAACAAGGAGATTAAAGTGGCTAAAAGGACCTATGCAAAAAAGGTTAGAAGATCAGTTCACTTCGGATAACCCAGCTTCAGTGTGGAAAGGTCTGAAAGCCATCACCAACTACAAAACACCATCCCCCAGCACTGAGGCGAATCAACAACTTGCTGAAGACCTGAATGAGTTCTACTGTAGATTCGAAAACCCCCCACACCCATTCTGACCATCTCTCTACACAACCGTTAACACCTCCAGTAACCCCCCCCCCCCCCCTCCCCCCTCCACAGCAGATCAGTGAAGATGATGTGTGCTAGGTCTTCAGAAAGAACAAAAGAAGAAAAGCACCAGCCCCAGACGGTGTGACACCAGCCTGTCTGAAAACTTGTGCTGACGAGCTGGCCCCCATCTTTTCACAAATCTTCAGTAGATCTCTGGAGTTGTGTGAAGTCCCTGTCTGCTTCAAACGCTTCACCAACATCCCCGTCCCAAAGAGCCCCAAGATAACAGGACTTAACGACTACAGACCTGTGGCACTAAAGTCTGTCGTCATGAAGTCGTTTGAAAAACTGGTTCTGGCTTATCTGAAGGACATCACAGGACCCCTACTGGACCCCCTGCAGTTTGCTTACCAAGCAAACAGGTCCATGGATGATGCAGTCAACATGGGACTGCATTACCTCCTGCAACACCTGGACAAATCAGGGACTTATGTGAGGATCCTGTTTGTGGACTTCAGCTCGGCCTTCAACACCATCATTCCAACACTCCTCCAGACCAAACTAACCCATCTCTCTGTTTCTAGCTCTATCTGTCAATGGATCACCAGCTTTCTGACAGATAGGCAACAGCTAGTGAGAATGGGAAATTCATATCAAACAGCCGCATCATCAGCACTGGCGCCCCTCAGGGATGTGTTCTCTCCCCACTGCTCTTCTCCCTCTACACCAACGACTGCACCTCTAGAGACCCCTCTGTCAAGCTCCTGAAGTTTGCAGATGACACCACACTCATCGGCCTCATCCAGGATGGTGATGAGTCTGCTTACAGACAGGAGGTTGAGCAGCTGGCTGTCTGGTGCAGTCTAAACAACCTGGAGCTCAACACGCTCAAAACTGTAGAGATGATAGTGGACTTCAGGAGGAACCCCCCTGCTCTCTCCCCACTCACCATCATGAACAGCACTGTGGCAGCAGTGGAGACATTCAAGTTCCTAGGGTCCATCATCTCCCAGGAACTGAAGTGGGACACTCACATTGACTCCATTGTAAAAAAGGCCCAACAAAGGTTGTACTTCCTTCGCCAGCTGAGGAAGTTCAACCTGCCACAGGAGCTGCTGAAACGGTTCTACTCAGCCGTCATCGAGTCTGTTCTGTGCACATCAATAACTGTCTGGTTTGGCTCAGCTACAAAATCAGACACCAGAAGATTACAGAGAACGATTCGGACTGCCGAAAGGATTACTGGTGCTCCCCTGCCCACCCTTCAAGAACTGTATACATCCAGAGTGAGGAAAAGAGCTCAGAAAATCACTCTGGATCCCTCACATCCAAGCCATCCCCTCTTTGAACTCTTGCCATCTGGTCGGCGCTACAGAGCACCGAATACCAGGACAGCCAGGCACAAGAACAGTTTCTTCCCCCAGACAATCTATTTAATGAACAGTTAAATGTTCCCCCCATTATGCAATAACAATGTGCAATAACCTAATATTTGTTACCATCTCCATCTTACCACATCCCTGCTTTTCATTCTATTCTATTCCATTTTATTATCTATAGCACAACTGTACATACCACTTATTTATCTCTCAATTTATTTTTTCAAATTTTTGTCTTTTTATATTTACATGTGTAATTTTTATTTTTTAAATTTTTTTTTTTTTTATTCTCATTATATTTTTATTGTCTGTGTGCTGTTGTTGTCTCTGTGTACTGGAAGTTTATGACACAAAAACAAATTCCTTGTATGCACAAGCATACTTGGCAATAAAGCTCTTTCTGATTCTATATGCATACATATATTTACATATATTTAAAGGGGTGGTCTAATGTATTATTTCGAAGGCTTGATTGTGTTTATGGGGTGCACAGCAACATGTGTTCATGCTTCGTTTTTAAAAAATTTCATTATTTTTCACATATTTTTACCTGTATTGTACACTGCTATTCAGCTAGCATCAAAACGGCCGGTTTGATTTCCGGGTTCTGTGAAGGCCCTCCCTCAGAAATTCGCAATTCGCAATGGGCTCTGATTGGTTAGCTGGCCCAGTGTGTTGTGATTGGCTAAACTGCCTCTACGTCCCACCCCTCACCTGAGCAACATGTGCTCCGGTTGTATTGTAAACAATGACTGTCGTCTATATTGCTTATCAGTTTGAGCCCGATTGAGATGCAGAGGATATTAGTGAAGAGGATCGCGCAGAACCTGTGGAAGTACGGCTTTTAATGGTAGGCCTATGTTTTTTGTTTGTTGTTGTCTCATGCTTTTAGATACGCTGTTATTATACTACTGCTTATGTTAGCTTTTAATATACGGTTTTATCATGATTAAAGCTTTAATACAGTACGGCAACCGCATGCGCGTCCATGTTTAACGCTTGTCATTGCTATGTGAAAATAAGTGTATAAATGGAACAGTTTATTGTTGGTGCTGAGCTGATCTGAATGAGAGAGAGAGAGAGAGAGAGAGAGAGAGAGAGAGAGCGAGAGAGAGAGAGAGAGATGCAGAGCAGGAGGACGCGAGGAACAGGATGAGAACCGCTGCTTTAGAACATTGATTTTGAAACTTGTGAATCCATTAGAACTGTTAGAAGACAGAATCGCGATTCATACAGTTCATGAATATATTATTACGTGCACGTGCACGTTCTTCCTCTTCTCTAAAGCAGCGCAGCATGGTTTCGCCCCCTTTGTTGCATGTTCCCGGGGGCGGGGTTTATCTGGGTTTATGATGTCACTAACCCGGAACTATTTTGTTGTAGTCCCTTACCAGCCGTTTGCTGTAGGCGATGCTATGCTAATTCTGTAAAAGACAATTTCTCCCTTTGCATTGAACTTTGAGCTTTGTAACTTTGCAGATGTTGTTTATGCTCACACAGCTACATTACACACTAACAAAAGTTAAAAAGATGAATTCGTACTAGATGACCCCTTTAATTGATGCACGCACACACATTACTTGCACACAGAAACTTGTCAACACTACCCTGCAACTTTTATTGTAATGAAATAGTCTCCTATAAGTATAACTAAATTCACAGTTTCATTGTTTGTAGGGACAGACAAACAGATGCAGATAATTAACACACACACATTTAATCTCTCTCTCTCTCTCTCTCTCTCTCTCTCTCTCAAAATGGGCATATTTAAGAAAAAAAGTCGAGTAGTTTGCTTCACTGAATATAACTGTCGGTCATTTAACATTTCTATTTTAAAACTGTTGACTAACATTAAATGATTTGCAGCTTCCATCTTACCTCGCTCTCTCAACATTTTCAATCTTCGTGGCGCTCTCAGCATCTGTGAACGCTAAACTATAATATAGCCTACTTCTAAAATAATACTAATAATTTATAGAAACATTTAAAGAATATAATTTCCCCCTCGTTTTTATTTAGTAAATCTCTGTTGTGCAGCCCTTTACGAAAACATAAAAGGATAAAAGTTATTTTCATTTGATTACATTTCCAAACATTAATTCAATTGTTAAAGCCTTATGCATTAATTTCATTACGACCGTTTTTGATAGTATATTTGTATTATATCATAAAAGTACAGAATCCAGAAAAAATTAAGTCAAACCAGAATTTATGAATTGTTATGAATTATTAATGATGAATATAAGTTGTTAAACTAATATATAATCAATGATGAAATTTACTTGATTGTTTTTGATTAATGAAATTTTAATAAACACATGCTTCCAAACATTTGTTCAACCAAAAAAAAAAACCCTGTTTTGATTGTTTAGTAGTATCGTATACCGTGATACCGTTAAACCGTGATATTTTCTGAGACGATTATCACACTGTGAAAATCTCATACCGTTACAACCCTACTTGTAGTTCGTTATGGAGACCAAGATTATTATATATTTGAGAACATGTTTATTAGCTCTCATGTAGAGCTCACATCAGTCAATCCCTTGTATATCAGACTTATCTCACCAGCAGGGGGCACTTCAACACAGACCATAAATGAACATAACTTCCTTAAACACATCTTGACCATATCTTAACTAACTGAATTGTACATCAGTTATCTACATCCCCTTTCCTTAGTTTTGTACTTCCCTCTAATCAAAAGTACTATCATTTCACAAACATCTTTGCAACACCTATATAATTCAAAAACTGAAATTGCAACTGAAATAATAACCAAAATATCAGAATTGCTCCTTGTATTAACACTTTATTCATTTTTTAACATTAGATTTTCAACAACATGTATAGTTAAACAGAGTACTTAGGATTAGGCTTGGAAATCCGCCCATATCTATTACGGTATGGGAACTTTTGAACAGTTGGCTCAGCTGGAATGTTCTTCTCAGCATGCAGTGCATTGTCAGACAAGGTGTTGCGGTCTGGCACAGATTTGTGACAAAAAGTCCTCCAGATTTGGCTTGTGTGCTGTGCTGGAGTGGTTCTTTTACAGGAAGTAGATGCCGACGATTCCTCCTGTGCTCTTTACCATCTGACTCCACAACATATGATCTGGGCTCGGTGTGAGTGCTCCTGACAACTCCAATCTTGTCGTGTCCTTTTGTTGTCTGCATCCTTACTACCTGGGATTCATGTAGTGGGGAAAGTGGCTTGCTCCTTTTGTCAAAGAACGCTTTCTGAATTTGTCTCTTTTTTTGAAAGTTGTGTTTTGACTTTCACAGTGTCCTTTGACCTTGGCTTCAGCATCTGCTTGCTGATGGGCATGTTGGTACGTGTTACCCTGGACATCAGTCTCTGTGCTGGCGAACCCAATATCTTATCTCGAGGAATGTTACGGATGTTCAACATGTTCAGAAACAAGTCTGTCCCATCCCTCTTAGTGGTTTCAAGCAGGCGCTTTGCACTGCGAACGGCTCTTTCTGCGAGACCGTTCGCCTGGGGATACTCAGGACTGCTAGTGAGGTGACAGAAGTCCCATGATCTTGCAAAGTCTCTGAAAATCTGGCTCGTGAACTGGGTGCCATTATCAGTGATTAGCTTCTGGGGGATGCCATGCACAGAAAAGTGCCTCTTCAGTTTGTTGATGAAGTTCTGCGAAGACAAGTTTCTAAGTGAATTCATTTCAAACCACCCAGAGTATGAATCTACCAGCACTAGGTACTGTTGGCCGTTCCAGTCAAATATGTCAGCGGCAACAACAGACCAAGGCAGTTCTGGGATCTCGTGCAGGTGCAGTGGCTCTTTTTGTTGATGGGGCTTCAAAGCATTGCATATACTGCAAGACTGCACAAAGTTGTCAATGTCCATTGTCATAGTCAACCAGAAAACGGCTTCGCGTGCTCTGCGCTTGGTCGCTTTGGCTCCTGCATGGCCTTTGTGTAAGATCTGCAGATATTCACTCTGTAGGGTGTGAGGAAATACAACTCTTGTTCCTTCATGATGATTCCATCCTCAGTAGTGAGCTTATCTCTGAAAGAAAAGAAAGGCTTTAGTGGCACTGGCACATTCTGAATTTTCTTTGGCCAGCCGTTCTTAATGGTGTTGCACAGGCTTTGCAGAGAGATATCTTTTTCAGTGTGGTCTTTGAGCTCTTGCAGCCAGTTGACTGAGATCATCTGGACAGCCATCACCTCAAATTCCTCCTCATCTTTGAGATCTATTGTTGTTACTTTCCTGGGAGCACGTGATAGTGTGTCTGCCAGATAGAGCTGCTTTCCTTTTTTGTAAGTCAGAGTCAGATTGAACTTATGCAGCTTCAGTATAATTCGCTGGAGTCGTGCTGGAGCAGTGTGTAGAGGTTTGTTCAGAATTGTGACAAGGGGTTGATGGTCTGTTTTCACCAAGACCTGTTTTCCATAGATATAGTCATAAAACTTCTGACAGGCGAAGACCACTGCTAATAGCTCCTTTTTCGATTTGAGCATACCTCATTTCCGTTTCAGTGAGAGTACGTGAAGCATAGCTGATGGGCTAATCGTTCTGTAGGCATGCTGCGCCCTGTCCATATTGAGAAGCATCACACGTGATGGTCACTGGTTTGCTCACATCAAAGTACTTCAGCACTGTTGGGAATATGATGCACTTTTTTAGCATGTCAAACGCTTCCTGTTGATGTTTTGACCAGCACCAAGCTACATCCCTGTGGAGCAGCTGTCGAAGTGGTGCTGCCATTTCACTGAAATTTGGGATGAATTTGCCGAGATAGTTAGCCATGCCCAAGAAACATTGCATGGCAGCTTTATCATTCGGCGGTGGCATCTCTGTAATGGCCTGCTATCTCCAATATTGTTCAGTATTTCAGGTGAGAATGAACAAAAAAGGCCTTTACTCATTAACCTGTTGTTAAGATATTGCATAATACAACTGAATGAGCCAATAAGTAATAAGTAACTTTCTCAGACCTGTTTAAATGTCTGTTAAATATAACAGATGGCAGATGACACCTGCTATAATGGGCTAGCAAAATTCAAAGTTTGACCAAAGTTTCACAGTACCAACCTGCTTTTATGGACCTGCGATTCACAGTATAATCAGCCACTCTGTGTTCACTCTGTGTCTATATACATTTACCCACTTATTATCAAATGTCTACATCTGCTTTAATACACAATATATATATAATTAAACATATTATCATTTACTAATTATTACAATTATTGCAAAATTAAATATAATATTCAAGCACTTTAGTCATGGTCACTATATACACCGCACACTGATTCTCTTTTACGGGATGCGCTGAAAAGGCAGCTTGAAGCTGGAAATATGTATGTATAAGTTAACTTGTACAGAACAACGTCAGACTTCAGCGTCAGTTCTTACTCATTTGTGCGCATTTTACGGTCATTGTGTTCAGGACTGGATGCGTAATGCACAGTAGCTGCAAATCACCAGCAGCCCATTGCTGCAGCGGTACAGTAGATGTTGAATGCGTCCAGTAGTGTATATATGTTTCTAAGCCCTCTTCTGAATCAAATGCATATCACTTGATCATTATTCAGATAAAAATATTTCCTCTGTGCTCAGACTCTAATTTCTGCTGTAGCCTATAACACAATTTAAGGCAGAATTTTCACAGCCAAGCAATCCTCTCCACAGGCCTGGTTTTACGGAGGTGCTAGAGGAAGCATCCTCAATTGAAGCTATAATAATAACATACTGGCGAAACAGATTTTGCAAACGAACAGTGCACATTTGTGTTTGCGCTCTGGAGAGTGTCAAAGGTTTGTTTTCAACGTGTTTTGCTTTGAGTAATGTAACCATTCACAGACATATCTGTTTAATTTCATGAATGTAATGGCCAATCAAAGGCATTAAATTTAGAGTGCACTCACCACTCAAAATGCCATTAATTTGTCCAGTGCTGAGTTCTGTGTAGTCGCAAATCCTCTTATTATAACAAAGTGTAAACATGATGCAAATAAGAGATTAATTTCGTAGTGTAGAGAGATTAATTGATTTTAAGGGAACTTTGTAAAAAAAAAAAAAAAAAATTGCGATAAGGTTAGTCACAGCTTGTTAGTAATTATAAAGGGATTGCTCTTTGCACCATAGCAATGGATGGGACAAAAATATAGGTCAAAATAGATTTGCATTAAGGTTAGTGCACCCTCAGTATTTTCAGAAGCACCCTCAGTGATTTGATTTGATTCTGGAACCGGACCTGCCCCGCTGTCATTAATACTGTTCCCGCTATTCCAAATGGGTGATTTTTTTTATTTTTTATTTTTTATTATTTACTAATTATGATTATAATTTACTTGTAATTATTTTCACTAATAATTTAACTTCTCAATAATTATATTATGTAATTTGTGTGCTTAACTTAATGGTATATTTAATTTAAATGTGTAAATATAGGTTTACTTCATCACTATCACACAGAAAAACAGTGTGTTCGGAGATGCGCACATAATTACACAATTTACTGTTTATATATGATGATATGTACGTGACAGGCTGACTGGCAGCAAATATATTTTGTGTTACATGAATGAATTCAATTATGAAGAAAGACTGGAGACGGATTGGAGATGCATTTACTTTGTGTTACAAGCCTGTGATCACAAAGAAATGGCAGCAGATGCGACTGAATATGACTTGTTATTACCTTCGAAATATCAATAAATACAATACCAGTCTGATTTAGCAAGTTTGTTATGTACTCCTGACAGAATTTCTGTCACTGTAACCATTTTAATCATAAACTGTGGTTAAATATCAAATTCCTAAATCCTTCTAATGATACAGAGTTGTTTGTCAAAATTACATAACGTTATCATGGTAATAGCGTGAATATAAACAACAACAACTAGGACCACTGACAATGTTTGGAAGTTAACTGGTTATCTAAATGCACTTAAGAGTGTTCTAAAGAAGATAACATTAGACAATGACATGTTGTTCTTCACGCCACAACCTCGCTCTCTACCCAGGACCGTGCAGTAGGTGTGGCAAAACTATTGCGCCAAGCGAGAGTGACCAATAGAAAAAGGTCTTTCATTCTGGTGCATAATTACTGCCCACTGAGATGTAGCTTCAGCAAGCAAAGCAAAACTTTTCAACTAGCAAGCAAAGATTTTAGACCTGCAGAAAGTGACAGCAGAACAGAAAGCAATATGTAACGGCATTCATTGATACTATCTTGTCCTCTAGTACTAAGGCCAAGCACCTCATTGTTGGTTATGGTTATGATGCCAAGTGTATCTCCCTTGCGTCGTTGCCAATAGACTCGTCGGGAGCGCAGCAACAAATAGCACCATTGCGCTGTGGCGTCCCAAGTTTGAGTTCCTGCTTGTGAACCTTTCCTGATCTCACCCCCAACTCTCTCTCTCTCCCACTTCCTGGCAACTATCAAAATAAAGGCAAAAAAGCAGAAAGCCAGAAACTGCCAGTCTCCCTTGCATTAAACTGTTCTTACAGTTCACTAGGATGTGCTTGAGGGTTGCCGAGGCTGCAGACTGGTGACATGTTGGGTCCTCTCCATGTCAAAGATGTAGGTTGGTTGGAGAGTGCGGTACATCATATGTGGCCCAGATGATAAATTTGAACCTGTTTGTGTCCATGTTCCACAGATCACTCCATGTGATTTTACATTGCTCTTTGCCATCCCAGCTCATTCAGCAGCTTCCAGCACATCTGGCTGCTTCCTTCTGCCTGCGCACCTCCTCAACCAGCAGGTGCTAACATTCATATGGTGTAGCCTTTTTGCCATGAGGGATTGTTGTTCCCAACCCAAGTCCCCCTCTGCCATGTTGGACTTGCCCCACAATATCCCAGTGTCTAAGGGTCAGCACAGCGCCTCTTATAAAGGGGTCACGGGACTCCTTGAGTGTCATCTCCAGCCTAGCTTTGTCAAATTTATACTCCTCCACAAGACTTCATATAGGCAGAGAGAGAGCTCCATCCCCATACATGCCTATGCTGCAAAGGCAGCTTGGTAGCCTGAGCCACTTCGTCGCTTGTTTGCTCTCCAGCCACTCAGAATGGGAAAGTATGACCTCATAGATGGTAATTGGACACACAAGACAGGGCAGCAACCCAAACTGGAAGCACCACAACTTCAGCTTTCCAGGGAAAGCAGTGCTATTAATTTTCTTGAGGCCACTAATTAGCCGGGTTTGCATTACAGATCTGCACGAAACTTTCGCGATATTTTATAAATGTCGATTAAAAACCTATTGCGAATTGACAGCATTTCCATTAACTGATGTCATGCAACTAAAACATAATTTTTTCCTCTCGTGATAAGTCATGTAGTTTTGTAGATTTACTTATATTGCAGCCACCACGCTAGCCATTATTTTTAATGGAAGGAGATGTATGTCTTTTCTGAAACGTGCCACTGCGCGGCTGGTATAAACACAAGCATTGACTAGAGTTGCCGCAATCAGCTCCGCTGGCTGTGTTGGAGCTGTTATGCGCCGCAGATGTCCGCAGTGTAAATAAGGGGTTATCCAAGCTTTAATGGCAAGAAAAGGCCCTTATACTTGAGAGCAGCCACGTATGAGGTGTTTCTTGGAGGTTATAGTACATTAAAGAATGTTTCCATTGCAGTTTTGCAATATATTCCTTTTTCGATTTTGCCTGAAAAATTGCCTCATCCGAGCTCAAAAACTTTTTTTGTGATATATGGGAGTTTTTGCAAAATTGACATCTTTCCATTGGGCATATTTTCAATTTGCAGTTTCAATTTGTACGATTTGAAGGGTAATGGAAACATGGCTAGCGTCTTCTGCCTAATGCTGCCCACAACATCTCATGTGTCACTGACCCCAATGCATTGGCAAGATCCAGAAAAAGGTTTTTCTTTTCCTTTTTAACTGTCAGCAACTGGTGCCAGATGGCGTTGGCATATTCCAAGCATCCTGAAGAACCACCTATTCCCGCTTTTTGCTCTGAGGTGTTGATGTTGTTATTCTGCAAGAAAGCTGAGAGCCTTTTGGCCACAACACTGAAGAAGATTTTTCCTTTCACATTCATGAGGTTAATTTGATGAAAATGATCGATGCTTGAGGAGTTCTTCTCCATGGGAATCAGGATTCCCCCTGCCCTTTGCCATCCCTTTGGTGTAGTTTACATTTTTCATGCCATAATCATTAATTTGTTCTTTTAGTGCCTATAGATCTCATTTCTATTCAACAATATTCCATGATTGTTCTTTATTGTCAAGACAAAATTCCTAGGCTGGTACCCCGTAAAATAGTATGACCAAAACTAAATATTAATATTAATAATAATATTTAAGCCCAAAGCCATTACACTGGTGGTGCTACTTAGATCTAAAACCACTACATTTAATGGTGCCCAGTGTGAGGCTATCTTACATTGAATTCACTACATAGTGTTTTAAGGAGTTGTTAGTTCAAATGAACGGTGAAAATGGTTCATGACAAGGTTTGGCATGTATTGTGTGTGTAATATAATATGCGTTTAAATATGCGCCCCCCCCCCCCAGCTAACCAGCTTAAGATAACCAGCTTATTTTAAGGACATTTCATGCCTAATATGTGTCGAAATAATTCGGTTTTTGGATTGATGAATCTATCTGACAAGAAGCGCGATACTGTGAACAAGTCTGAGTCGATCCAAAAAAAAAAATTTTAAATAGTGTAGATGTTTAAAAATATATATATATAAATAGGCCTATAATACATACTGTTTAATTGTAGGCTAAAGTAAGTCGTATTATGTATTAATAAAAAGTCTTTATGTCCTACGGAAGCAAAGCTCTTGCGTCTGATGTTTCGGTTTCGTTTTTAGAAAAAGAATATGCATGAATGAGAAAATAAAGTGCAGGATGTGCTTGATGTTAAAAGAGTTATTAATCGTAATAAGACACAAAACAAGATCTCAATGCGTTACTCGCACTGACACATACCTGCAGTGCAGACAGAAAGACGTGTCTCTCAGACAGCATACGGTCCCGGATCACGAATGAACAGTCAGACACAGAATTACAGTATTTCAAAGTATCTGTCTTGACATGTATTCAAGCAAACATAGTCGGTTATGACTTAATTGAATATTTCAGGAACAGTTGGGGAAAAACATCTGATGTGTAACAAATATTATATCCATGCATTATAAACCTGCTGCCGTCTGTGTGATTAATATTAATCAAACAATAAAAGAAAACGAAAGGAATAACTCACTGCTCTTGATTGAATGATTTAAGTAGCTCTAATAATCAGTTTATTTGTAATAAATACATACAATGAAGACTATGCAGGGATTATTTTTACATTTGATTATTCAATTTCTGTTTTTCTTTCTTTATTTATTTTTTGTAGTGCCGGATTTACTCCAAATGTTGCACAATATCTCAAAGACATGAATTAGATTACTATTTAAATTTTATAAATTAATTGATATATTAATGACATTTTCTACTTTTATTTCATTTTACTAATAACCTTATACAAATCATTTCAGTGAATTGACTTGGTAATTGTTGCTACACTCAAGCTCTGTTGTGTTGCAGGTTTAAATATAAGCCTTTCTTTACACTGGAATTTCTCTAAAAACATGATTTTCTGAGTCCGAAATTAAGCAAATCTTTGACATGGCCTAACTCAGACAATATTGAAGATATAAATGTATTATTTTCACAGAATGTTTTTTACATTATGTTGGATGATTTTATGTGGAAAATAGCGAATCACAAAAAAAATGACTTTAGCTCGGTTTTCACAGAGAGGGCCACATATGTTTGTGTCACTCATTTCCAATCACAAAATTACATGCTTGAATATGCTTTTCCCACATTCTTCACCAAAAGAAAACATCTCTCCAAAGAATAAAACGTGTCTTCATTTTTTTTATTTTTCTGATTGACAAACATCCACTACAGACAGCAGTGAAACACAGAAACAGATACGACAGTATCTAATTTAGTAAAATAATGTAACGTTCATTGTTCACAAAAAAATGTGTTGTTTGTAAAAATTCATTTTTATATCCTGTAATGTTTGTATTTGCATTTTGTAAGCATGGTTTCATCATGCAATTAAAAAAAAAAAAAACTAAAAAAACACAAGCCCTTCCTCTCAAAGATTGTGGGCGTTTCAAACTGGTGGGTGTTTCTGAGTCATGCAATGAAAATGATGTCCCTTATCTCACCACATGCCTAAAACACAACCGTCACTGTGACATGAGCAAATCAGGTAACACAGTGAAAAATGCCCCTCCATTATGGCCTCGCCCACAGATATGGACTCTTCCATTACTGTTCTGCAGAGACCTACTGTATACTTGCAACTCCGCCCCCCCGCCGCCGCCACCACCATCACCACCACAACACCTCTCTCTGAAACTTGCACCTGTTGTCCTTCCTTACACTAAAGTCAATGTCACAGATGAATATGGCATATATTAAATGGATCTTGAGGCTATTTACTGTTGCAATAATATTGAATTGCGTGATTTTGTTCTACTACAGGGAGCGTAACACATCTGGGTAAGGAGAGATTTGATCCAATTTTTTATGATTTTACCAATAGTACTTCCTAGTTATATATACACGTATGCATATTGCATTATGTGCAGCAGCTAGAAAGTTATTTGAAGTTATATAAAACCTGATATTTATATATGTGTAAACTACAATGGATGAAGAAAGTGTTAAAATGCTTTTTTTCCCCCTATTAATTTTCATTAAGTTCATTTTAAAGATGACATCCTGTTTTACATGACAACAGACTCTTTGTAATGGGAAATTAGGTCTTGAAAAAAAAACTAATTTCTCTTGCTTTTCCCATACAGTCTTTTTATTACATGTAAATCCTTTTATGCTCTATAAAACAAGCTGAGCTGCACAGAAACTTGATTTCTCCAGCTTGTGTGAATTTTAATCATTGTATAAAAGGTAACCGGATACTTAATAAACAAACCCATATAAACAGTTCTTCTGAATAAGAACAACTGATCAACTGTAACAGGCGATTGCACTGTTCAGTCAAACGCATTGTGAATTTATATAGTTTGATTAAAATGTTAAATCTAAATTTACAACCTTGGAATAAATTTTAGTGAATGAACAACTAGAATCAGAACTAGTTTCTTGCAGCTCAAATATTTCTGCATTTAGCAGAAGTATTAATTTTGTCTATCATTGTTTGTTATGAATGTGTTTGTGAAATGTTTGTTGTTCTTTTTCATGAGAGATGAGACGAGAAATGATTTTTTACAGTTGCGCTGCACAACAATCCGTCAGACATTTTCTGTCGTCACTCCAGAAAGGTGAGTCATAAACATGCATTTTCAATACATTCATGTAATTTATTCAATTAAATGTTTTTTATCCATTGACAGCCTTACAGGCTACTTTTATAGATTATTCTTAATTATCATTCACAATTTTTCTAAATAAAAAAAAATGAATGCTCTCTTTCTTTAGCATTAATCTTAGTACTGATATGACGAGCTTCTCTGAGAAAGTCTCTGAGTTATTGAGCTGCCCATACAAGTCCAATATCATACAGAAGGAGGTGAACAGGTGTGTGGATCTGTCTCGCTGTCTTTCTCTCATGTAAACATGCTTGAATAATTATTTAATTTAAGTCACACATTATTTAAATCACACAATAATATATATTGACTCTGTTCCAAATACTATAGGCTACACCTTATTCAGGGCAGCGCCGTATTTAATTTTTGACAGGTATGAAAATCAGTTTGTGAGGGACAGAAGTACAGCACATGCAATAGATTCAATGGAACATCTTTCCGAAAAATACTTCAGTAGACAAACTCTTTTGAATGTTGTGAGGTGTGAAAATTACATGATCTAGGACCTTTATACAGTAAGGTGACAAGATTTCTGAAATGGAAACTGGGGACATTTCCAATTTAAGTGGTCAAAATATCATTAAAATCTCCATTTGTTATTATCTATGCATTAAAAAAACAGGGACAATACATTTTTGAAAGATTTCCCCATACTTGTATTAAAATGAATCATTGTTATGTTTAGTTGGTTTTAATGCAGTTCACCAGAAACTACGAAAGGTTGATGTACGCAATGGTCACAGTGTTGTCCATGCAGACCAGCACGTGTTTGCCTCATAAGCGCCCTTTGAGGTGGTTCAAGGCAAGGCGTACTGCTAACAACTCTAGGCAGTTGATGTGCCAGTGCAGATGGGGGCCCGTCCAAACTCCTGACGCTGCAGGCCCGTTGTACGTGGCCCCCCAGCCGATGGAGGCATCCGTGTAAACCACAGCATGCCTGGAGACCTGTTCCAGGGGCACTCCTGCCGCGTTGCCACGCCCACCTCGGGACTCGGCCATGAAGCCAGTTTTGAAGCTGCTTCATATGAAGCAGCCCTAGCGGCGTGACTGCCGCCATATGCCCCAGGAGCCTCTGAAATTATTTCAGTGGGACCGCCGTCCTGCTCTTGAACGAATTCAAGTTCAACACTGACTGAGCACGTTCCTGCGTGAGGCGTGCTGTCTCCATGCCAAGAAAACAGCAGGAATGGCCTGTGGCATGGAAGGAAGGGTTTGGCTCACCCTCCGATGCAGCGATCGACATCCGGTTGTCAGGAGGAGCGCTGAAGGATAGCGCTGGTACGTTCTCTGAGAGGGCCCAGCGCATTCCCTCGGCTGCTCAGCTGGTTGCGGAGCGCAAGAGGAGCGATGGTCCCTCGAGGGTTGGTTCCCTGGAGGGTTTGCCACCACTGTAATCCTCAGACCACCCGTACTATCGCTTGAAGTAGTCCTCACCTGGCTGCAGCCAGGACGAGTGCCAGATCGAGAAAGGCAACGGAACTATGCTCCTTTTGAGGTAATAGAGCCTGGTCCGCAACTCCAAGATGATCATCTTTCCGCATGGAGAACATGACTCACCCACGAACGCCACCTCAGCGTGCTTAATGCCCAGGCACGTGAGGCAGCGATCGTGACCATCACCTAGCGCCAGGTAAAGACCGAATCCAGAAACGCACGGGTGATACGTTGTCTATAGCAAGACCCAATTCGTCTTTATAAAGACGTAACGTCGAGTTTGCCAGACGTAACGTCGTCTTTAAAAAGACGCACTCGTGAAAGCTCTTAAAAGCTCTTTTAGCGTGCTGAAGCGCACAGGGGAGATGGCCATCTGCAACACAAACGGGGGTAGTGCAGCCTGATGTGTGCAACCCACTCGACACGGGAAAACCACCACCGCTGAAGCGCTGTACCATACATTCTTCTAATTGCTGTTGTTTTTTCATATCTGGGTGTGCCTTCTCTGTGTGATCTAGACAGGAGTGTCAAACTCTATAGAAAGCTTGAAATGTCTACTTTTAAATGAAGTAAGTCATGCTGAAAACAAATATTCTGTGATAAAGTAATCCGTATGAAACCAACACCATGTCCAGTTTCTCCGTCTGATCTAATTATTTTTAATGCGGCCACGCCCACGATCGAGTCTGTCCTCGCTGCAGCCTGTAGCACGATGACGTAGCTGGATTATATCCACTACGTAGTGGATGTTTTACGCGCATGCGCTGTAGTAGGTCTCCAGTAAATTCATATTTTTATTTACATTTAATCATTATGCAGACGCTTTTATCCACAGCGACTTAGTCTAAGGACTTGGTCCTAGTGAAGTCTAAGGCAGTATATGTAGCAAGGGTTTTTGACCTATTACAATACGCGACGACCTACATTACATTACAATGTAAAAACTTTAATGTCTAAAATCATTAAAATCATCCACGATGTTTTCGTTTTTACAACTTCAAAGTTTTTTTTATTTATTTATTTATTTTTTTTTTTGAATAGCCTACATTTCATGTTATCGCCAGGATGGACATATCAGTGTTGTATCCATTATTATAAGGATACAACAAGCACTGTAACATGATTGATATGCCGAGGTTGCACTGTAAATAGCTAATTCAGATATACATCACTCTGACAGATTTAGCCTAAATGTCTTTTTGATTGTATCCATCATGTTTATTTAAATTTATTATATAAAATGATTAGGGTAATGTGTGTTCCATGTGTTTTAGTATATGTAACTGTATATTGTTTATTGTATGTTCTATGCCAGTGTCAAATATGAATTTCTGTCCAGGACCTCTGTACAGACAATAAAGTAAATTTAATTGGGGATATTAAATTAATGCCGATCCATTTTGTTTATTTAGATTTTATATTATTGTAATATAGGTATTACAAACATTTTCAATAATAATAATATTAAAAAAAACAACTATTAATTTTATTAAGACTTTACCTCACTAATAACGCCTCAGTCAGGTCAAAGAAATGTTTTATTAGTTTATTTTCATACTATCGTCTGATGCAAAAAAAAACTTTAAAAAAAGTCTCCCGAGAGAGAGAGAGAGAGAGAGAGAGAGAGAGAGAGAGCGAGCGCGCGCGCTCTCGAAACGGAATTGATGGTTTATGTTTTTATCCATTAAGCCTATCTACCGGGGATTTCACTTGCATATAACACACAAAAATAGAAATGATCATCTTTGTGTTAATATGCCTTATCCCCGACCGTGTGTGTATTTATTTGTTGGACATGGGATTAACAGAGGTGGGTAGAGTACCCAAAAACTGTACTCAAGTAAAAGTAAAAGTACTTGAAGAAATATTTACTCAAGTAAAAGTAAAAGTAATAGTCTGAATAATTACTTGAGTAAGAGTAAAAAAGTGTCGCATAAAAAAACTACTCAAGTAGTTAGTTACTAGTTACTTTGGATCATATACTGAAAATAGTCTATTTTTATTTAGATATATAAATTTTATCTAAATATCTCTCTCTCTCTCTCTCTCTATATATATACATATATATATATATATATATATATATATATATATATATATATATATATATATATATACATATATACATATACATACAGTGGGGCAAAAAAGTATTTAGTCAGCCACCAATTGTGCAAGTTCTCCCACTTAAAAAGATGAGAAAGGCCTGTAATTTTCATCATAGGTATACCTCAACTATGAGAGACAAAATGAGAAGAAAAAAAAAATCCAGAAAATCACATTGTAGGATTTTTAAAGAATTTATTTGTAAATTATGGTGGAAAATAAGTATTTGGTCAATAACAAAATTTCATCTCAATACTTTGTTATATACTCTTTGTTGGCAATGACAGAGGTCAAACGTTTTCTGTAAGTCTTCACAAGGTTTTCACACACTGTTGCTGGTATTTTGGCCCATTCCTCCATGCAGATCTCCTCTAGAGCAGTAATGTTTTGGGGCTGTCGCTGGCCAACACGGACTTTCAACTCCCTCCAAAGATTTTCGATGGGGTTGAGATCTGGAGACTGGCTAGGCCACTCCAGGACCTTGAAATGCTTCTTACGAAGCCACTCCTTCGTTGCCTGGGCGGTGTGTTTGGGATCATTGTCATGCTGAAAGACCCAGCCACGTTTCATCTTCAATGCCCTTGCTGATGGAAGGAGGTTTTCACTCAAAAATCTCACGATACATGGCCCCATTCATTCTTTCGTTTACACGGATCAGTCATCCTGGTCCCTTTGCAGAAAAACAGCCCCAAAGCATGATGTTTCCACCCCCATGCTTCACAGTAGGTATGGTGTTCTTTGGATGCAGCTCAGCATTCTTTCTCCTCCAAACACGACAAGTTGAGTTTTTACCAAAAAGTTCTATTTTGGTTTCATCATTCTCCCAATCCTCTTCTAGATCATCCAAATGCTCTCTAGCAAACTTCAGTCGGGCCCGGACATGTACTGGCTTAAGCAGGGGGACACATCTGGCACTGCAGGATTTGAGTCCCTGGCGGCGCAGTGTGTTACTGATGGTAGCCTTTGTTACTTTGGTCCCAGCTCTCTGCAGGTCATTCACTAGGTCCCCCCGTGTGGTTCTGGGATTTTTGCTCACAGTTCTTGTGATCATTTTGACCCCACGGGGTGAGATCTTGCGTGGAGCCCCAGATCGAGGGAGATTATCAGTGGTCTTGTATGTCTTCCATTTTCTAATAATTGCTCCCACAGTTGATTTCTTCACACCAAGCTGCTTACCTATTGCAGATTCAGTCTTCCCAGCCTGGTGCAGGTCTACAATTTTGTTTCTGGTGTCCTTTGACAGCTCTTTGGTCTTGGCCATGGTGGAGTTTGGAGTTGGACTGTTTGAGGCTGTGGACAGGTGTCTTTTATACTGATCAAACAGTTCAAACAGATGCCATTAATACAGGTAACGAGTGGTGGACAGAGGAGCCTCTTAAAGAAGAAGTTACAGGTCTGTGAGAGCCAGAAATCTTGCTTGTTTGTAGGTGACCAAATACTTATTTTACAGAGGAATTTACCAATAAATTCTTTAAAAATCCTACAATGTGATTTTCTGGATTTTTTTTTCTCATTTTGTCTCTCATAGTTGAGGTATACCTATGATGAAAATTACAGGCCTCTCTCATCTTTTTAAGTGGGAGAACTTGCACAATTGGTGGCTGACTAAATACTTCTTTGCCCCACTGTATACATATATATATATATATATATATATATATATATATATATACACACACACACACACACACATATATATATATATATATACACACACACACACACACACACACACACACTGCCATTCAAAATACTTTTAATGTTTTTTTTTTTTTTAAGTAATTTATTTCAGTGATGCAAATCAGAATTTTTATCAGCCTGATTTATTATCAATGCTGTTCTTTTATAGCTTTCTATTCATAAAAGAATCTTGAACAAAATGTAAATATTGTGAAAATATCAATATTAATTGTGTCTAGGCAAAGGCATTCCTCCTGGAACTAACGCGGGTTTGGCGGGTGTTAATTTCATACTCTGTGACAGCTTATTTAATGAATAAATTATACATTGTATTTAATGTGTAAGGTACATGTACAACAAACTGGTAATGTCATAATAGTATCGTGTACTGTAATTGAATCTATACCTGTGGAACCGACAGCACACGCGGTGTTCATCTAATAAAGATCTTCATAGCTAGCAAACCATAGCCTTTGCAGATTTGCTTTCAGCTGACTGTAGATCCAAAGCCACGTCTTCAGCGCTCTTGATGTTACAACTCTTCAGTGAGAACCGCTTCAGACGATCAGCGCGTGCGGCAGAACTGAACGAATCATTCAAACTGATTCGCGAACCGATTCACTGGTTTGCCAATTGGTTTGATCAAGCCTTCGAACAGAATTGACTCAAAAGAGTGAATCATTCGCGAACGGGCATCGCTCATTGCCCAGAAAAAAGTAGACGGCGCGTTTGGAATAAATTGAAGGATTTTTAACTTGTATTACATTAAGGTAACGAGAGGAGCGTCGCCCACAGTAACGAAGTAAAAGTACCGTTTTTTCACTAAAAATGTACTTGAGTAAGAGTAAAAGTACCCATTTTTAAATATACTCTAAAAGTATTAGTTACCCAAAAAATTTACTCAAGTAAATGTAACGAAGTAAATGTAACTCGTTACTACCCACCTCTGGGGATTAACTGTAAACCCGTTATAACCCGGGATAACGGGTCTATCGGCTAACGGAACCCCGACTGACAGGATTGTTTTTCTTCTTTTTATTTTTATACGGTATAAAAAAGATGTCCGCATATTTTAGTAGGCCTATAACGTTTATATTCTGTCACGTATAGCACAGAGAGTGAGAACGAAAAATAATATTTGATTCATGAACGAATTATTGACAGAACTATAAGACTATCAGAAGAAAAAAATTAAGACAATAGTTACACCCCATTTTTTTTCATAAAGAACAAACTAAATTGTAATTAGTAGATTTTTATTTCCAAAACGAACCAAATAAAAAATAAACATTACATACTCTTTCATTCAAAACTACGCCATTGTTGCTTAAATAAAGTTTGAATACACAAGTTTAAATCACAGTATTATATTATTTGTGTACGAAAATAATACGAAACACATATCTCGTAATTACAGTTTAATTTACATCAAAAACTAGCTTCAATTACAGCTCCACTATGTGCATGCGTATTAAAATCAAATACTGCGCATGCGCGACAAACATCCAATACGTATTGGATCTGATCCAGCTACGTCATCGTGCTACAGGCTGCAGCGAGCATGTCTATGGCAGCGAGGACCTCTTGGCACGATCTGCTCTTGCTTTTGTTATAACAATCGGCCACGTGAGGCGCGCTGCGTGTAAACGCCCACATCAGCTCACGTGCACAAAGCGTGAGGATTCATCTAGTTCTCGGCTACTGTTCGTTTCTGGAAGAAGAAACGAAAATCCCAGGACTTACCTCACTAAAGACGAGCTGTGAGATAACAGAATTGTACCTCAGACAGAAAGACCGCCCAAGGAAATAACCTCAAAATGCGACGTGCAAGCTGACCCAGCCACAGAGCGTTTCATTCTAATGAGTAAGTAATGTTTATTTTTTGCATTGCTTTACGTGTTATAGTGGCATAAACTTGAACACATTTACTAGTTGGGATTTTCCCAAACTATAATTCCTGACTAAAATGTTTGAATCGATTGAATCACTTTGAATATGATGGCATTTCATTGTAGATTTATTAGGACACCATGATGTTTTTATGCTCTATAATATAAAACAATACGATATAAAAGTAATATGAGTGCATGACGAATGCTACCAGTCTAAGAATGTTTAGTCCATGTTTATTATTAATACTCTGTTCGCAAATATATTTTATAAAAATATACCTGACACACCTGATCAAGCTAATCAAGTCCTTCAGGCATATTTGAAAACTACAGGCATGTGTTGGAGCAGGTTTAGAACTAAACTCTGTAGGAGTTAAGATGTGATTGTGGAAATTACTGTGACTTTGGGGACATTTAAAATTGTTTGCAAAACAATCCTCCACTCTGCTGAGGTCCTATTACAAAGCATAAATAGTATTACTTAATTTATCAATTTAATATGAATAGATAGTATGGTATCTTGAAACAATAACATTTCTCTTTTGATAATTGATGATAATAGTGCTCTCTTCCCGTCCAGGTTAAAGTGATTTTCAGCCTGCTTTCTATTGTTATAATGTCATTAGTAATGCAAATGAACAATGTTTACACTATCTGTGTTACCTGGACTGAGAAATTCATGTTTATTTGTCAGCAAAATTTTGAAATTGTAGCCTTCAGCCAATGCCTATAGCACTTTGTATACTTTACTTAAAAGGGCCCTATAGTTTCTGCGATGCGGATAACACGGACAAAACCACAGAATCCAGTTATAGAAATAGAATTACCTGGAACATCACATTTTTGGCAAATTTGGAGTGAATAAATCAAATGTAGAGCTGTACACTTAATCCAATCGTGATATGGACTAATGTCTGTAAATTTTAAGCAACAAAAAGAGTATATACATGAATTACACATGAATCCTTAATTAGGCTTATTATTGTGAATTATTTTTTTTATTTTTAGTCTCATTTTAAGCACAGAGTATGTGTATTCCACAAATGTAATTGTTCTAAACCAATTGTTTAGTTGTTGGGTTTCATATCTGGGTGTACCTTCACCATGTGATCTAGTTAAGACAATAGTGTCAAACTTGATTTACTCACCCATGTCATTTCAAATTATAAAATATATTCTGCTTTTGTTCACAGTGAAAATGAATGTGACAACATCTTTGCCTGGTTCACATTCCTTTCAAATTGTAAGCAAAAGCACAGACATTCAGCTAAATATCTCCTTGTGTGTTCCATTCAAGAATGAAAAATCATACACTTTGGAATGACATGGGGATAAAGGCGATTATAGAATATAAATTTTTGATTAATTATTTCTTTAAAATGTTGATGCAGCTTGCTAGTTTTTGGAACAGAGTGATAGATAATATACCACTAGGCACTACAAGGCACTATGTACAATTTTATATTAGACATATTAAACTATATATTCTAATTATTTTGTATAATTTTGTTTTTCTTTCTTGCTCTCTCTTCCTCTCTTCATAAGAGCATTGCTGCGTTCCTGTTGTAATGCCACAGACTATTTATACCTGACAAAGCAAAACACAGCTGTGCATCAAATAATTCCCTATGAGTCTGACGTATATCCCAACTACACAATGAATGAAGCACTTCACAACATGCTACCTGAGGTATGTGTCATATACAGCTAAAATGATTTTTTGATTTATTTTTTTTCCACAACTATGTCTTAGTGATTGTTCACTCAAGAATAAAACAAAAATTGCCATCATTTACTCACTGTAACATGCAGTTAAAATTTCTGTTTCCAAAGACTCCAAAGAAAGTGTGTATTTCCTTGTTATCTTAGTTTTTGTTTCCTTTATTTTAGTCACTAATTTGTTTCCATAGTAACGGATTATGTTGTTTACCTGTGTATTGTTTAGTTCTCATCAGCTTGTGTATTTACATGCCCTCAGTTTGCTTAGTTCTTCGTCAAGTATTGTCTTTGTGTTGGTTTGTAAAGCTGTTGTGGTCTTCCTTGTTGGATTGCCTTCTTTATTAATGAAAGTATTTAAGCTGTACCTTGATCCACGTCCCCTCTCTTTGCCTGCCCCACTGTAACGGACCAATTTAAATGGATCTAGCAGCCATACTCCTCCTCCTCCTCCTCACCCAGGATGATCTCTCCCTTGAGGACCACACCAGTGAGTTTTTGGACTTCGCCTATCAGACCATATGTCCTGACAGTTCCTTAATTTCCAATTAGGTCCACCCCGGAGCTAGAGCCTGAAGCCAAGTTTGTCCCAGATCCTGAGCCTGTTGCCATGTCTGCTGTGGAGCTAGAGTGCGTCTCCATGCCTATCCTGGACATACCTTAGTTCAACATCTCAGGTCCCACTCATACCTACCCCTGAGGTAGACTGGTCCCCACATGTCCCATCTGGACTATTAGACTTGTTGGTCCCCACTAGTTTTCAAGGCCTTCCTCCTCCACTGGTTCAATCCAGTCTCCAAGCTCCTTCATCTCCGCTGGCCTCACCTGGTTTCCTGGCTCTGCCTACTTTGCTGGTTCCACCTGGCACTACCTACTTGGTCCATTTTTCTGGCTCTGCCCCCCCTCCACTGGCTCCACCCATTGGCCATGACCATCTGGCTCCACTGCAGTCTTCTGAACCCATAGCTCCATCTCGGGCCTTCGACCTGTTGAATCCTCCATAGCTCACTGCCTCCTTGGCTCCACCATGGTCTATTAACTGTCCTGCTCCACTGGGGTCACTCATCACTAGTTCCTGTTTCTTTTGTTCTACTCGCTAGTTTATTTCTGTAGTAACAGGTTGTTTTTCTTTAGTTCTCATTAGCCTGTGTATTTATATGCCCTCAGTTTCATTAGTTTGTCACATATCGTTTTTGCATTAGGATGTAATGCCGAGTTCACACTGCACGATTTTCAAAGTCGACAGATCACCATTGTTTTCACACTGCATGACTATCTGGGGTAGCATTTAGTTGCTGCTGTGTTCACATTGCATGATGGATCGGTGACAGGAGACACTGCATGAGTCTACAATAGGAAGAATTGCGACAACTCTGTCTGGTCCGCAAACTACATTTCATATAACTCCTCCCCGAACTTCCCGTTGCCCTGTATCTTGATCTTTCATTGGCTGTAGGTCATCGCCGATGTATTTTTCAGTCAGAATTCATTTCACACAGCAGGATTTTGAATTGCCGACAGGTACAGATATTTAGCATGCAAAATATTTCATGGGTGTCAGCGATGTATCGGCGATTCTCTCAGATCGTGTCTTTGATAATTCACACGGTGTAATTGTCACTCGCGTGAACGACCACCGATTTGCCTCAGATTTCGGGCATTTGTCCGTGATTTCGCAAAACCTGTCAGCGAGTAAAAATTGGGGCTAAAATCGTGCAGTGTGAACTCGGCATTAAGCTTTTGCTTTAATATTTGTTGGATCGCAACAGTCTTGCCGTTCCAAACCGGTATAGCTTTTTTCTGCAGAACACAAAGATATGTAATGCAAAGATTGTTGGTAACATAACAGGTGTGGTGCCAGGTAACTTCCATTTTTTGGGAAAGAAAATACATTTCTCAAACATTCCTCAAAGGCATGGAACAAGGTGAATGCGAGTAAATTATTACAGAATTTTCAGTTTTATATATATAAAATTATTTCTATTTTGACAGCCCTAAAAATCTTGTAAAATATTCAGTCCCCCAAGAACCCCATTTGGAAAACCCAATTTATGTGTTGCCAAATACTTATCAGGCTCCTGTTTATATGATACAAAATGTATGTTGGTGTTTAATGGACCCCTTGCTTTGGTTTCAAGGCTTTTCCCTGGAGTGAGCGTCGTCTGGTTCGGTGTGCTGTGGTGGGCAGTGGAGGGATTCTGAAGAACAGTAATTGTGGAAGAGAGATTGACAGTGCTGACTATGTCATCAGGTACAACTACAGTACCTAAAACTACAGGTGCATCTCAATAAATTAGAATGTTGTGGAAAAGTTCATTTATTTCATTAATTCAACTCAAATTGTGAAACTCTTGTATTAAATAAATTCAGTGCACACAGACTGAAGTAGTTTAAGTCTTTGGTTCTTTTAATTGTGACGATTTTGGCTCACATTTAACGAAAACCCACCAATTCACTATCTCTGCAAATTAGAATACTTCATAAGACCAATAAAAAAAACATTTTTAGTGAATTTGTTGGCCTTCTGGAAAGTATGTTCATTTACTGTATATGTACTCAATACTTAGTAGGGGTTCCTTTTGCTTTAATTACTGCCTCAATTCGGCGTGGCATGGAGGTGATCAGTTTGTGGCACTGCTGAGGTGGTATGGAAGCCCAGGTTTCTTTGACAGTGGCTTTCAGCTCATCTGCATTTTTTGGTCTCTTGTTTCTCATTTTCCTCTTGACAATACAGGTGTACCAGTTCAGGTCTGATGAGTTTGCTGGCCAGTCAAGCACACCAACACCATGGTCATTTAACCAATTTTTGTTGCTTTTGGAGGGGTGGGCAGGTGCCAAATCCTGCTGGAAAATTAAATCAGCATCTTTAAAAAGCTGGTCAGCAGAAGGAAGCATGAAGTGCTCCAAAATTTCTTGGTAAACGGGTGCAGTGACTTTGGTTTTCAAAAAACACAATGGACCAACACCAGCAGATGACATTGCACCCCAAATCATCACAGACTGTGGAAACTTAACACTGGACTTCAAGCAACTTGGGCTATGAGCTTCTCCACCCTTCCTCCAGACTCCAGGACCTTGATTTCCAAATGAAATACAAAACTTTCTCTCATCTGAAAAGAGGACTTTGGACCACTGGGAAACAGTCCAGTTCTTCTTCTCCTTAGCCAAGGTAAGACGCCTCTGACATTGGCTGTGGTTCAGGAGTGGCTTAACAAGAGGAATATGACAACTGTAGCCAAATTCCTTGACACGTCTGTGTGTGTTGGCTCTTGATGCCTTGACCCCAGCCTCAGTCCATTCCTTGTGAAGTTCACCCAAATTCTTGAATCAGTTTTGCTTGACAATCCTCATAAGGCTGCGGTTCTCTCGGTTGGTTGTGCATCTTTTTCTTCCACACTTTTTCTTTCCACTCAACTTTCTCTTAACATGCTTGGATACAGCACTCTGTGAACAGTCAGCTTCTTTGGCAATGAATGTTTGTGGCTTACCCTCCTTGTGAAGGGTGTCAAAGATTGTCTTCTGGACAACTGTCTGATCAGCAGTCCTCCCCATGATTGTGTAGCCTAGTGAACCAAACTGAGAGACCATTTTGAAGGCTCAGGAAACCTTTGCAAGTGTTTTGAGTTGATTATCTGATTGGCATGTCACCATATTCTGATTTGCTGAGATAGTGAATTGGTGGGTTTTTGTTAAATGTGAGCCAAAATCATCAAAATTAATTAAAAGAACCAAAGACTTAAACTACTTCAGTCTGTGTGCATTGAATTTATTTAATACACGAGTTTCACAATTTGAGTTGAATTACTGAAATGAACTTTTCCACGACATAACCACAGCCATATCACCCTGCAGCCCAAGACTGGTTGCCCACGGAAGCTAAGCAGGGCTGAGCCTGGTCAGTACCTGGATGGGAGACCTCCTGGGAAAACAAGGTTGCTGTTGGTAGAGGTGTTAGTGAGACCAGCAGGGGGTGCTCACCCTGCGGTCTGTGTGGGTCCTAATGCCCCAGTATAGTGACGGGGACACTATACTGTCAAAAGAGCACCGTCTTTCGGATGAGACGTTAAACCGAGGTCCTGACTCTCTGTGGTCATTAAAAATCCCATGACACTCATCGTAAAGAGTAGGGGTGTAATCCCGGTGTCCTGGCCAAATTCCCTCTACTGGCACTTGTCAATCATGGCCTCCCTAAAATCCCCATCCACTTGATTGGCTCTATGACTCTCTCTCCTTTCCACCTGTAGCTGGTGTGTGGTGAGCGCACTGGTGCCGTTGTCCTGTGGCTGCCGTCGCATCATCCAGGTGGATGCTGCACACTGGTGGTGGTTGAGGAGAGACCCCCCTACGTGATTGTAAAGCGCTTTGGGTGTATGGCAATACACAAGAAAGCGCTATATAAATGCCTCATTCATTCATTCATTCATTCACTAATTTATTGAGATGCACCTGTATATGCTCACACAGTGAAACATTCTGGCACTGTTATAGAAATATCAGACCGCTGCTTTGCCAATTAAATTCAAGGAACAGAATTACTATTTTAGTTTATTGTATAAGTGGTAACTACATTTTTGAGTAAGTTAGCCCAACTTGGTTTGTGAATGACATCAAAGGTCAAATTAGCAACTCCTCACATTTTTTGGAATGTTTGTTAATGTAGGGTGTTGCAGTTACACAATACCAGTACCAGTAATTAATCTTTTGAAGGTTTTGCTGTTTTGTGAGAGATCACGTATCATCTCAGACCTCGCCTTTGGCTTTAACCATTTTGTAAATAAAAGCTTTGTCAAAAGTTTCTTTCAGCATAACATACTGAACATCTCTCTGGTTGTCTTTTATCTGTACAAGTATAATCGGTGAACCTTTGCCTGTTTGTTGCAGGTTTAACATGGCTCCCATTAATAACAGTGATGTTGGGCTAAAGACTGATCTAATCACAGTCAATCCCAGTCAGATCTTGAGAGGGTGAGAAACCATTAACATAATAATATATACAATTTATAAATGTTATATTTGATTTAATTTTTATGTCATATTTTTGATACTGAGTCTAAAACCTAGTGAGCTGCTTACATAGGTAAAATGTAAAAGGGAGATTGATATTATTATTATTTTTTTTTTTTTTTGGTACAAACTGTATAGAATGCAACAGTCAGGTTCCAGAAGTAAATATCCTATTTATTTTCTCCATAGGAGAATTTGTTTTTAACAATAACTTATAAACTATTAAAGACAGATCTACAGTGAGCTATGAGTTTTTAATCTATGATATATGCTATTTTTTTTTTTTTTAAACAATCATTTTTTAATCATTCGTATTCCTGGTGAAAAACTACATTACCCGATATTGTGCAAAGAAATGTCCAATTAGAGTTACAATTAGAGAATCAATACAAGTAAATCTCACTAAAAGCTCTTTAGTGTCCCTGTGCTCTCCAACCACACAAATATTTGTATGCAGGGCTTAACATTACCTTTTTTTGCTCACCAGCCACTGTGACTAGTGCTTTACCAAAGTTACTAGCCACTCAAGTGTTTTCACTGGCAACTATTTTGTTTATATGTTTGATATGAAGTTGAGTCGTGCTAAAATATGACATGACTTACAAGACATGATTTACAATTTTAGCTTTTAAACCATTTTTTAAGAAAAGGGATAAGTCAAAAGTATTGATTATTAGGCATAGCTTCTTATAAATCCACTGGTTCACGTTTGCGTTACATCTGCATGTTTGCTGATTAAAAATATGGGTCAATTTTTGCACTGGTCTGAACAAAAACAGCAGTGGGCTGATTGAAAAATAGATTCAGTGGGCTGATTGATAATGTACATTCATTCTCTGTCAGTTGGTGTAGTTTTTGGAACAGAAATATAGCGTTTTCCCCAGTAACAGCTGTACAATGCTGTGTTCATAAAATACTTTTCTGAAGACAGTCGGTTCCTATTTAGAGATACATTCATATAAAAACACCTGCGTCACTTTTTTAGTTTGAAAAGTGCTTCTAAAGACTTATCGTTCCATTTAAGGCATTTAAACCTTTTTATGGCCTTAAATTTTATGGCCGTAAATTTAAGACTTTTTAAGGACCTGCAGGAACCCTGATTCAACCTGCCAAAGTGGCTAGTGGGAGTGACTGTGTTACACACCACTACTGAAATCCACCCGCATTTGGCAGGTGTTAATGTCAAGCCTTGTTTGTATGTGTAATATGCAAATGAGTTCTAGTGCCGCTCTGAACGAGATTCAAACCAACGACTCTGGTATGTGAGGCAGGTGTGCAGCTTTTAGCATAATTCGATAGTGCACCTCTTGTTGCCAGGGGAATGAAGTTTAACAGCTGGCATCCATTACATATGCATTACATGCATATTTTAAAAAGTGAGCAGGCACTGTTGCACTGTATTGAAATCAACCATGAGTTGAGTCACCTGTGTGTTTCTCTACTTGTATGACGCACAAGAGTTGTTGTTTATGTAAAGCTTTCCAAATCACACGAGGTTCCTTTGAAGTTACAGTGATTCCTTAGAAGGCAGCTGCTTATTTAGGTAGTAGACAGCAAGGCAGCTTGCAAAAACTACATTGTTTTTTGTGTAGGAGAATGTCTGTCTATAAGGTCCAGTGAGTGTGTGTTAATATGTTGGTGGTTTTGTGTTTGTCTCTGCAGTTACAGAAACGCACAAAAGAAACCAGGTCCATTAATGCGGCGTGTGAGTGTGTATGGTAACGCGTCTCTAATCATGCCTGCGTTTGCAAGCCCGTTAAACACTCGAGCATCAATCAGCACTCTCAAAGCGCTCTGGCCGCCGAGTCCTCAGCTGCGGGTCGTCTTCTTCAGCTCCAGCTACCTCAAGGCACTGGACCGATTCTGGAAAGGCCGTGGCCTGAAAGGGAGACGCCTCTCCACCGGTTTTATGTTAATTAATGTGGCACTAGAGGTGTGTGATCATGTGCATGTTTATGGATTCTGGCCGTTTGACATCAATCTGGAGAAACAGAGAGTTCCACATCACTATTTCGACAACATTGGACCTAAAGTCGGTATTCACTCCATGCCAGAGGAATTTCTCCACTTGCTGCAGCTCCACAGTCAGGGGGCGCTAACACTGCACCTACAGCCCTGCTCATGATTTGCTGTTTTCCTATTGACTAAAATGTGATTTAATGTCTTTTATGGTTATTTTTAGGTATAGAATCGTATTCTTTCTGCAACATTTACAATCGGTCTCCTATTGTTAACGGACCTGTGCATGGACACTTTACTGGCTTCAAGTGTAACTGATGTGTACATCAGGGTTTCTGCAGATATGAACAAGTTAAATTTAAGACTTTTTAAGGCCTTTTTAATACCACCTTAAATGAAATTTAAGACCTAAACCCGTAATAGAAGCACACATTATATTACATACATATATGTAATATTTGATGTGTTTAATGTAAAAAGACAACAAAATATCATTGCTGTCATAAATGATATCACCACAAATGTACTGCATCACTGAGATTTTTGGTGGTGTACACAATTTATTCTGAAGCATTATTTTCATCAGTGTTCTATCAGCTTTTACATACTTAAATCTGCATATTTTATTTTACCTTTACAAAGGCCTTTTTTGACCTTTTTAAATGTCAAATTATTGCAATTAATAAATTCAATATACACTACAGGGCTGTTACCAGTCAGATTAAATAATTTACCCTGCAAAATTACAACTGCAATAAATTATGTTATGAGATTAATATTTTAAATATATTTTTGGATATACAAATAATAAATGTTGGTGGGGGAAATGCATATTTTTAAACGTACTGAACCACCAGTAGGTGGAGGAAAGTCACTTAATGAGTGAGTCAACCTATTCGTTCAAAACGCGCAATCATTCAGTAACAAAACACTGCTTGGAGTGTTGCTTGGAGAATGTGCTGATCTTTGTTTGGAACTATTTCTGTTGGTGAAATAGAACAAAACAGTCAATATTGTGTCTAAAATGTAAGTAACATAAATACTTGACTACTTGTTTATTGGACTAAAATCAATGTGACATTTGCAATCGTGAAATATTCAGCAAAATAGCCCCCTTGTCATGGTATGTCATTTAACTACATCATTTTATGAATAAACTAATAAACTAAACATTTTGAATTTATACCTCAGTGTGTTTCTTCATGTTTGTTACTCATTTATGTAGGCGTCTCTCACAAAGAGACAGGCAGCGTGAGCCTCAACAGCGCGACCTTGATAACAGAAATACACTACCCATAATATCAATCGCTGTTTACACTGAATGTAATAAAATCAGAAGAATCATTCTCGCGTTTTGATGCTTCGCTGTTTATTTATTTATTTTATTTTTTTGGCACTTAAATTTTAATCAGACTGTTTGTCTGGTCGGGCAAGTAAAAAAAAAAAAAAAAAACATTTTAAACGAGCTAAAAGGCTGGTCAGCTAGCTGTAGCTCGACCTATATTATTATTGAGAACATTATATAAACAAAGAACATAGTTCGACCTGGAATTGGTTTTTATTTTTTATTTTTATTTTTTTTTTTAGTTCGACCTGTAACGTTATTCTGCTACTGCAATTCTCTCTGATGATGCAGTAACCACGCGCGGGGGAAGAAAATAAATCTTCGGTCTGTTCAATGATCGTAAACAGTCCCTGGGTCCGTCAGACTGAAAAAGATACTTTAGCGGTAATCTGACCAATAATATTTAAGATCCATTGAAACTGAATTTAAGACATTTTAAGACTTTTTAAGGACCCGCGGACACCCTGTACATGTACTGCGGTCAAGCCAGTCGTCACTCCGAGATGCATGGTCAATCTAGCCGCCGCGCTGTTTTGGTGCGCGCGCATATACAATACATTACGGTGATCTTCCGCCGGTCTTTCGCCTGCATTCACTCAGCCAAAATCTTTTGCATTACAAAATAAAAGCCCTCCAAAATCTCATATCCAACCTGTTTTGCTTAGCATTTCAGATAGCTCTAAAAACGAAATTCCCTGTTACCACAGACTAGTTTCACTTCAGATAGATAGTAGACCTTCTCAGGTTGTCACTCACCCAAAATCAAGTAAGTCTGATGTTGCATTACAAAATAAAAGCCCTCCAAAATCTCATATAAGGGATATTTCGCTGGGCATTTCAGATAGCTCTAAAAAGGAAAGTCCCTGTTACCACAGACTAGTTTTACTTCAGATTGATAGTAGACCTTCTCAGGTTGTCACTCACCAAAAATCAGGCAAGTCTGATGTTGCATTACAAAATAAAAGCCCTCCAAAATCTAACATAAAGGGTGTTTTACTTGGCATTTCAGATAGCTCTGAAAAGAAAAGTCCCTGTTACCACAGACTAACTTTACTTCAGATTGATAGTAGACCTTCTCAGGTTGTCACTCACCAAAAATCAGGCAAGTCTGATGTTGCATTACAAAATAAAAGCCCTCCAAAATCTCCTATAAAGGGTGTTTACATGCTGTGGTTGAAATCAAAGAAGAATGCCAACCCTTGATTGATTTCTGCAATTTAATATAAACATTTTAAATAAACTTTGTCTTATAATTATTACTACTGTGCCGTTACTTTCACATAGGTAATGTCAAGAAACCAATGTCACTCCTAATAACCAATAATGAATCTAATATTTGGGCTTGTTATTTCTTATCTTTATTCTTCTTTTCTTCTTTCTGCCCTGAAAGTAAACTGTGAAACTTAATATTTCCAACAGCTATTAAAATCATAGGTGTTGGTTGGTTCACTGTTGTTTGTTGTTATCCACTGTCCGTCCATTGTCTTCAGCTGTAATTCAAACTGTACCTACTAATTACCTGGAAATTTAAATTGTTTAATTGAGAAATATGTGCCTAATCAAACATACAGCTTCCAGTTCAAGAGTGTTAGACCTTACCAGGCTTTTTACTATAACATACTGGCAACACTGTTGCTTACCGTAAGACATTGCAATGTTTTCAGTAATTTACTGATTACTGTAATTTTTAGCTGGAGAATATTACTGTAAAAATAAGTTCAAACTGCACAACCTGAAGACTAAAAATTAAGTGACATTCGTGAAAAAAAAATGTATCAAAGTGTTATTTAAATACAACAAGATTATTTACTGTACTCTGTTAACTCTTATTGTATCTTACAGGGTACATTTTATGAATTGATCACAGTAATGAATCATGCAAGGTGATTTACTAAGGTTTGCATAATAAATTTACTGGTATTTGCACCGTTATTGAAGCCCCCAAAAAGCCCATTTTGCGCTTGACATGCCTGTGATAGTTGCTGCTAGTAAGTAAATCACTGAACTCAAGGAACTTCATCCCTCATCCCTGCTGGGTTGTTCACAGATTCTGTTAATTCTGTCAATCATATTGTGCAATGCAGACATGACCAGTATGCATATGTATTTTTTTTATTTTATTTTATTTTTATTATATATTTTTTAGTCTACGTGACAGCAATAAATGTGATGAATGTTTAAGATATAGCTTAAGTTATATAATATTAACATTATAAGATTACCTTAATATTTTTTTAAGAGTAGAGGAATACAATTTTGAGTTATTTACAATGTTCTTTATAGAAGACATTGGTTATTGATTGACTGACTGACTGATTGATTGATTGAAAAAACCAAAAAAAGTAACCAAAATAAATGTAGGGTCTGGATAGATTAATCACACATTTGACTTGAACTTGTATGACCTTCTTTCTTCAGTGGCACTTAAAAGTGGAAATTTTTGTCTGTATTGTAATTGTCCCTTTTTCCAAGCAGTTATAATACATAGGGTCTTTCAAACTTCAAGAAGGGAAAATCACAATAAACAAGATAAAGCAGTTCATAGACTTTCTTTCTTTCTTTCTTTCTGAAGCTACTGTATATAGTACGATAACACTGAGAATCCACACTGTAAAAAGCGATCAGTTGACTTTACTTTAAAAAAATTGAGGAAACCAGTTGCCTTAAAATTATTAGTAAAGGAAATTCATGCAAAATTAAAAGAAAAAAGTTAAGTGAACTTGACAATTCTGAGTTACATAATAAACAAAAGAAAATGTGTTGTGGTCACGTTTTATTTTAAGTTGGACTAACTTAAATTCATTAAATTGCGATTACTTAAAAGTGTGAATCTACTTAACTTAAAACTAACAAGTTAATCTGAGTTCTGTCTACTTAATTAAATTGAGGAAACCCGTTGCCTTGAGAAAATTAAGTAACCACAACTTATTGTATCTGTGTAATTACAATTCACTTGAGACTGTTTTGATGTAATCTTATTTTACTGATTTCTTTCACATTGAAGGCTACTAATACAATTCTCAAAAATACTATGTTTCACTCCTTCGATTCCAGGTTGCGCTTATGTTACATTTTCTTTTACATTGAGGTACTGCAATACTGTCATCTTAAGGAGATTCTCATTGTTTGTGCCAAATAAACACTGCACTGACTGAACAAAGGAATTATATCACAATGTGTGATATACAGACAGCCACATAGAATAGAGAAGATATACTGAGAATAAGAGTGAACAGAGGAAGTTAGAGGTAAGAGTGGAAGAGGAAGAAGAAATGAGTTGAATCATGTGATTAAGTATGAAGATCATGAGGATGTTTTAGCCAGAGGTGGGTAGAGTACCCAAAAACTGTACTCAAGTAAAAGTAAATGTACTTGTAGAAATACTTACTCAAGTAAAAGTAAAAGTAATAGTCTGAAAAGTTACTTGAGTAAGAGTGAAAAAGTATCGGATAAAAAAACTACTCAAGTAGTTAGTTCCTAGTTACTTTGGATCATATACTGAATATCTATAGTCTATTTTTATTTAGATATATAGATATTTAGATAAAATTTATACACACACACACACACACACACACACACACACACACATATATATATATATATATATATATATATATATATATACGCACACACACACACACACTGCCGTTCAAAAGATTTTTTATGTTTCTTAAATGTAATTTATTTCAGTGATGCAAATCAGAAATTTTTTTCACCCTTTACACCAGTCTTCAGTGTCACATAATCATTGCATGTTGATTTATTATCAATGCTTTTCTTTTTAGCTTTCTATTCATAAAATAATCCTGAACAAAATGTCCCAGGTTCCAAAAAATATTAAGCAGCAAAAATGTTTCCTGTTGAAAAAACCAGCATAACTGGTTAGGTATGTTTTGAAGTATGGGATGCTGGTCCTTAGCTGGTTTAAACTGGTCGTGTGCTGGTCCTAAACTGGTCCGACCAGCTAAGGACCAGCATAAACCAGCAAAGGACCAGCATAAACCAGCATCCCAGATTCAAAACATATCTAACCAGCATGTGCTGGTTTTTCAACAACACTGGTAATAAATCAATATATTAGAATGATTTCTGAAGGATCATATGTCTCTGAAAACTTGAGTAACAGCTGATAAAAATTCTGATTTGCATCACTGAATTAAATTATATTTTAAAGTATATTAATTATGTATTACATATGTATAACCTCTGACACGGAGAAGAGTGAAAACTCCTCACATGACCGCTACTGAACCTCTGAACATAACGAGACAAATACACATTGACGGATCTTCTTCTGTCTGTTTTGCAAAATGTAAACAAATGTATATTTCTGCAAGCGTAAATATTGTGAAAATATCAATATTAATTGTGTCTAGGCAAAAAGGCATTCCTCCTGGAACAGGTCGCGCGCCGCTGAGCAGAGTTTAGGGTTTGGTAGATTAAAGCCACGTCTTCAGCGCTCTAGACGACTCGGCGCGTGCGGCAGAACTGAACAAATCATTCAAACTGATTCGCGAATCAATTCACTGGTTGCGTTTGCCAACTGGTTTGATCGAGCTTTTGAACAGAATTGACTCAAAAGAATGAATCATTCGTGAATGGGCATCGCTCATTGCCCAGAGAAAAGTAGGCGGCGCGTGCGTTTGGAATAAATTGCAGCAGTTTTAACTTGTATTGTATTAAGATAAAGTAACGAGAGGAGCGTCGCCCACAGTAATGAAGTAAAAGTACCGATTTTTCACTAAAAATGTACTTGAGTAAAAGTACCCATTTTTAATTATACTTAAAAAGTATTAGTTACCCAAAAAAATTACTCAAGTAAATGTAACGAAGTAAATGTAACTCGTTACTACCCACCTCTGGTTTTAGCAAACTAAGCTTACTAAAATAGTTTTCATGTTAGAAGTATAACAACTTTGCTTCAAAGTCTTAAATATTCATTCATCTTATAGCTGGTTGGTTTGGTTCATGGTGTTTTACTAAAAAGAATTTAAAAAAGTGGGTGGCTGCTGTTGTCATCTATATGGACTTTAAAACTTGAGTAAACTCTTTAATGGTTGGTTTGAACTTCCTCCTCCATGAGGTCAAACTACTTTTATGTAGAAATGAAAGTGAAGGTAGACATTTTTTTTTATTATTCTGTGATCAACAAAAAGTAGTATAGAGGAACAAAACAGTGCAAATCTGTTTGGTGTGAACACTGTACAACTTGCAAGCTCAAACTAAATATAAGTGTGTAGCTTTCTGCTGAGGACTGTTGAAGCAGAGGTGAGTTTGACATTGTAGCTAAACTGCTTCATTGTTCATTTTGTAGATCATTTGTCACACAATTATTATATGTGTTTGCAGGCATGCAGTCCCGTTAACAAGGAAACATGACCTCCAGATTTAGGATTTCACTGAAACATAAAACAAAATCGTCAAAGAGGTTAGAATACTGGATGATGGTTCATTTTGGTTAATTTTGAAACCCTGCTTCACAATACCTAACCTTTAGTTAATTAATTCTGGGAATTCATAATCTGACTTTTTTTTTCTATACCAGTTCAGTTCAGAAAAGATCGTCCCAATCTGACCGCAGTGGTGTGACTTTGAAGAGTGACCAGTCAAGAAATCCTGATATTAATTTCAAAGAGAGAAAGTCTTTTGCTGAGAAGAGGTCAGGATCATGTTTCAACAGGTTTTGAACAGGTTTAACTCAAACCAAATGTGATGATTATCTGAACTGAGCTATGAAAAGTAGAGGTTACACGTCAAATAATCACGTATGCCACTTTTACAGGTGCATCTCAATAAATTAGAATGTCGTGGAAAAGTTCATTTATTTCAGTAATTCAACTCAAATTGTGAAACTCGTGTATTAAATAAATTCAATGCACACAGACTGAAGTAGTTTAAGTCTTTGGTTCTTTTAATTAATTTTGATGATTTTGGCTCACATTTAACAAAAACCCACCAATTCACTATCTCAGCAAATCAGAATATGGTGACATGCCAATCAGCTAATCAACTCAAAACACCTGCAAAGGTTTCCTGAGCCTTCAAAATGGTCTCTCAGTTTGGTTCACTAGGCTACACAATCATGGGGAAGACTGCTGATCTGACAGTTGTCCAGAAGACAATCACTGACACCCTTCACAAGGAGGGTAAGCCACAAACATTCATTGCCAAAGAAGCTGGCTGTTCACAGAGTGCTGTATCCAAGCATGTTAATAGAAAGTTGAGTGGAAGAAAAAAGTGTGGAAGAAAAAGATGCACAACCAACCGAGAGAACCGCAGCCTTATGAGGATAGTCAAGCAAAATCGATTCAAGAATTTGGGTGAACTTCACAAGGAATGGACTGAGGCTGGGGTCAAGGCATCAAGAGCCACCACACACAGATGTGTCAAGGAATTTGGCTACAGTTGTCGTATTCCTCTTGTTAAGCCACTCCTGAACCACAGACGTCAGAGGTGTCTTACCTGGGCTAAGGAGAAGAAGAACTGGACTGTTGCCCAGTGGTCCAAAGTCCTCTTTTCAGATGAGAGCAAGTTTTGTATTTCATTTGGAAACCAAGGTCCTAGAGTCTGGAGGAAGGGTGGAGAAGCTCATAGCCCAAGTTGCTTGAAATCCAGTGTTAAGTTTCCACAGTCTGTGATGATTTGGGGTGCAATGTCATCTGCTGGTGTTGGTCCATTGTGTTTTTTGAAAACCAAAGTCACTGCACCCGTTTACCAAGAAATTTTGGAGCACTTCATGCTTCCTTCTGCTGACCAGCTTTTTAAAGATGCTGATTTCATTTTCCAGCAGGATTTGGCACCTGCCCACACTGCCAAAAGCACCAAAAGTTGGTTAAATGACCATGGTGTTGGTGAGCTTGACTGGCCAGCAAACTCACCAGACCTGAACCCCATAGAGAATCTATGGGGTATTGTCAAGAGGAAAATGAGAAACAAGAGACCAAAAAATGCAGATGAGCTGAAGGCCACTGTCAAAGAAACCTGGGCTTCCATACCACCTCAGCAGTGCCACAAACTGATCACCTCCATGCCACGCCGAATTGAGGCAGTAATTAAAGCAAAAGGAGCCCCTACCAAGTATTGAGTACATATACAGTAAATGAACATACTTTCCAGAAGGCCAACAATTCACTAAAAATGTTTTTTTTATTGGTCTTATGAAATATTCTAATTTGTTGAGATAGTGAATTGGTGGGTTTTTGTTAAATGTGAGCCAAAATCATCACAGTTAAAATAACCAAATACTTAAACTACTTCAGTCTGTGTGCATTGAATTTATTTAATACACGAGATTCACAATTTGAGTTGAATTACTGAAATAAATGAACTTTTCCACGACATTCTAATTTATTGAGATGCACCTGTATATCCAGATTTTTTACTTACGGAAATCTGGATTTAAATTGCATGTTACTGTCAGGCGTAAGTGTGTATAGATTATACGTAGTCTGCTGAATAGATTATAGGTAAATTTATACAGGGCAACTGTAAAGATAGTACATAGTAGAAAATTAAAAGAAAAGTTGATAACATGCAGTGTAAATATTGATAAACTCTTTCTGATGAACTTGTCCCGGTAAGGATTTAAAGATGTCATTACATTTGATTGGTGCTACCGGTGTCTCTGGTGTCCAGGATGTTGTCTCAATCTGTCTCACCTCAAGTTGAATACTGACCTCTCCACTCCCTCCCTGCTCAGTGGTCAGCTCTGGGGTTTGTGTTGCTGAACAGAGAAGAGGAGCTGAATGAGTTTAAGCTGAGTAAATATGATCAATTAGAAGGATGTCTTCTGAGACTGCTGCCTGTGGTCAAAGCTTCTAGAAAAGCTGAGTGAGTATGTGTACAGTATATCCGTAAAAGAAATAAATATTTAAACAAAAAATCTAGTTCACAATAAATCAACAGTCTTAGAATTATATTCTTTGTATTCATGATGGATTCATATGTTTTGGAAAAACTTTTATATCATTTTCAAGGAAAGTCTACATCTGTTGACTATAAAAATGTTGTGGTATAACCATGAAGTAAAAATAATGTATTATTATTACACCTTGAATGCATGTGATTGTACAACATAGCTTAGTTCAAACCTGCTTCAACACACCTGCCTGCAATTTTCAATTTACCATGAAAACCTTGATTAGCTTGTTAAAGGCACAATGTGTACGTTTTGCCACTAGAGGTTGCTCATTCAAAACCATAATAAAAACATAGCTTCATTATGATTTCAGGACAGTTGTATCATCCTGACATTCTTGACTTCATGCAACCCGAAAATAATTTTTATTTATAAATTTAAAAGCCTGCTCATTTTAGATAAGTTGTGTTTAAGGCACTGTGTATGAATGTTTAAATTATTAATATATGTAATGTGTTGAATAATGTTTTTATTTGTATTTTAATATATTAATTCAATAAATGAATAGGACAGCAAAGCATCACGTAAACCTGTAAACCAAAGGCACAGGAAAAAAGATTATAGGATAACTGGGCACTACAGGGAAAGGAGTAAGGAAGTTAAAGCAGATGATAAAGAGAAGGCAGTGACAGCTTTGATGAAAGACTTGTACAGCCCCTTATTGACATACAACTGTACAGCTTTCTGGAGATGAAAACCAGCATACTGTAAGATGGCACATTATTAACATTGTTGATTAAATGAAATACTTCCACAATTTATTTCCCAGGCTGTGTGATTCTAAACTGACAGAGAAGAGCTGTTCAGCACTGGCCTCAGTCATTAGTTCAAACTCATAAAGTCTGGCAGAGCTGGATATAAGCAACAACAACCTGCAGGATTCAGGAGTGAAGCTGCTCTGCACTGGACTGAAGAATCCACAATGTAAACTGGAGACATTACAGTATGCTATCTCACATTTTGTAGAAATACAGTATGTTTAACATGTATCTCCACCTAAAATATGTAGTTTTAGTTAAATGAGACATTCTGGATGGGTAAATACAAGCAAACCAACATAATTAACTGGCTAGGACAAGTGATATGAGACATTCTCTTTGCAGGTTGTCAAACTGCTATATTACAGAGGATGGTTGTGCTGCTTTGGCTTCAGCTCTGAGAACAAATCTCTCACACCTGAGAAAACTGAATCTCAGTGACAATGCACTAGGAGACACAGGGGTAAACCTACTGATCTACTGGAGGATCCACAATGCCAACTGGGCAAACTATAGTAAGTCATTATAATTTGGACATTACGATATGGACTATTATATTAGTCTCTATATTAATGCTTAGATGCCTTTAGATTTCACTTCAATCTAATCTCATATTTAATCATCTAATCATCCTTAAGAGATGCATTTAGCGGAGAAGAAAAAATACAATGTGGTATTAAATCCAGATTTTAGAGAATGTATGAATCTGGAATATATGTGCATTTTCTATTGTTCCATGGATAGATAATCACTTGTTTAAAGCAGAAATCTAATTATATTTTCTGTATGTTTTTGCTAAACACAATTTTGTTTGCAAAATGTATATTGATATACCTTATTTTAACATTTTATTCTAATACAAAATTGTTTTATTTATTATCATAGAAGCTCAACGAAAATATATTATTAATTCCATTTCATTAATCTTCATCTATCCATAATGTTTGTTGACCTGTCAGTGTGAATAGTTTTATATCTATATTTCCGCAGCCTTTCTAACTGCAGTATTGGAGAGGAAGGTTGCACAGCTGTAGCTTCAGCTCTAACATTAAACCCTTCACACCTAAGAGAACTGAACCTGGGTATGAATAAACCAGAAAATTCAGGAGTAAAGATGCTCTCTCATCTACTGGAAGATCAAAACTGTAAACTGGAGAAACTACAGTAAGTTATTGATATTCACATTAATTTTCTGTAATTGTTAGCAATTAATGCACAAGCATTTCTGGTTATAGACTGTTTAAATGTGAGCCCAGTTTTAAAAGTGGAAAAAAATGTACAAGTTAATTTAAGTTACAAGCGCAACACTAGACACATCATACTGTGTAGTAGGGCTGAGCGATAAAACAATAACAATAATTATTGCTTTATAATATTCCTCATTAAAACAATAATAAGAGTTTGATAAATGTTCCATATAGTGTGTATGCACCGTAAGCGGAATGAAACAGCACTACTCATTTGAACTACTCATGTTTTCTCTCTTCAGGGTGTTTAAGAGCAGCACTAGAGAAGAAGGATTTGCTTTTCTGGTATCAGCTCTAAGATCAAACCCCTCACACCTGAGTGAACTAGATCTGAGTGGGAACGAACCAGGAGACTCAGGAGTGAATATGCTCTCTGATATACTGAAGGATCCATACTGTAAACTGAAAACACTACAATGAGTGTAAGAGCAATGCAAAAGAGTAAAAGTATAGTTAGCTTGCAAAAACGTTGGGTAGATACACTTTTATAAAATGAAATTAAATACCATCTACTGTGTTTCATGTTTCTTACTGTGCATGCTGCATTTGATGTACATACTGAGATGCATTTGTTCTTATTTTTAAGCAATTGACAAAACAAGCTTTAACTTTTTTTATTATTTGAATTTGTTGGACTCGGATGTGCATCAGGTTGTTGAATGCTCAGCTACAAAAACACGTAGAATATAAAAGTAAAACATAAAAGTGAAAGTACCCAACAGATGATTAAATACATATTTTTGCTCTTCTGAATTTTACCTCTAGCTTGTTTCCTAATCTATCTTTCTAATAAACCTGGCACCTAATAAAACGCACATTGTTGGCTCTGTAAAGAATTGCTTATGTTCCTCTTTTAAGTTGTTTCAAATAAAAGCATCTGCTAAGTACATAAATGTATAAGTACTTCAATGCATCAAAATAAAATCATTGGATATTTTTTATTAAATCAAGTCAAATCAGCTTTATTTATGTAGCGTTTTAACAATAGAGATTGTTTCAAAGCAGCTTTACAGTACTAAAAAGGGAAGTAACACAACCAGTGATGCCAACTTCATCAAATATAAGACAAACACAAATTCTTCTGTAAAGCAGCTCTAAAAAGACAATAGTGTCATTATTCATGTCTAGTCAGTTCAGATACCATATATTCTTCCCCCAAATGCCCTTTTTTAGAAACCCAATCTTGCACATCTGTTGGAACTTTCATGGTTTTAGTCCCAATTTGAATTAAGTACTAATGTAAAACCGCTGCAGGGTGACAGAAGAGCCCAGAAATGCTTCTGCCAGCATTTCTATGAAAGCAATAATTTCGTTAATGTGGATTAGTAAAAAATGAATGCCATGGTTCTTAGCAACTTACAAATAATTCCACTTATTTCTGTTTATCTGTAAATTTGAGAGATTTCTCTCTGTTGTGCAGACTGTCTGACTGCAGTATTGGCGAGGAAGGCTGTGCTTCTCTGTCTTTGGCTCTGAGATCAAACCCTTCGTACCTGAGAGAGTTTGATCTCAGCTCAAACAAACCTCGAGACCCAGGAGTAAAGCTGCTCTCTGATCTACTGGAGGATCTACAGTGTAAACTAGAGAAACTTAAGTGAGCATTATACATTAAACTATCACACAAGCTGCACTCATATACTTAGTAAATAAAAGTGTTTGTGATGAAGTTTAAGTACCAAAAAAAGGGGAAGCATGAAATAGAGTTAAGGAAATGAGATGACTTAGCAACCAAAAATTCTTATTAGACAGATCAGCCACCAGATCACACTGTTTTCTTGTTTCTTCTCTTTGCAGGTTGCGTAACTGCAGTACTGGAGAGGAAGGTTGTTCTGCTCTGACTTCAGCTATAAGATCAAACCCCTCACACCTAAGAGAGTTTGATCTCAGCTCAAACAAACCTCAAGACTCAGGAATAATGTTGTTGTCCAGTCTACTGGAGGATCCACAGTGTAAACTAGAGAAACTAATGTGAGCTGTATACACTTAACTATTACAAGCTGCACTCATATACTTGGTATACACAGTTAGTTCACCCAAAAATGAAAATTCTGCCATCACTTACTGTTATGTCATTCCAAATCTATAAGACTTTTGTTCATTTTCAAAATGATTTATTATGAAATCTGAGAGATTTCTGTCCCTCTCCTGAAAGTAAATTTTACCAAAACTTTGATGCTTCAAAAAATTCTGACCTCTCTACCATGGTGGGACGTAATCACTTTCTCGATAACTATACATTTAAGTTGTTCAATACTAAGTAATAAATAACAATACTAAGTAATAAATAAATAATACTTGTAATAAATAAAGTGCCTAGCAAGCAGAGAGGTAACATCATGTCTACTAATGTCCGATTTATGCTCACGCACTCTGATCCTCAATGTTTTCCCAGCATACATCAATGGACATAGACATTGGAGTAAATAAATGTCATTCTTAGCATTTGAAATAATATACTTTTTTTGTGGAAAAATCATGTAACATTTTTGTACTGTAGTACAGAAGAACGTGATGTACAATTCCGACATGGAAAACAACCTTGAAGGTTTTTTTGTTATCACATTCAACATCTGAACTAAGTAAACATGGGAGGATATTTGATGAAAAATCTGAAGCTAAATTTCAGAGTATGTCTCCTTTAAATGAAGATTTTGATCTCTGTTTTTGTAAACTTTTTTTTTCTTTCAGCACAATGTTTCTGAATATAATTTTTGCATGATGTTTTATTGTACCCATCAATTTGTTCCAGGTGGAGTTGAACTGGAGTCTGTTGATTGACTGACTGACTGATTATGATCACCTGATCATATTTGTTGTTTTTTTTATATATAATCATTGAGAAACAGGGAATTGTTACACTGATGAAGGCTGATGAAATAGCTGAAATACCTGTTATTGAGTTTTTATCTCCTGCTGTATTGATTGATTTTTTTTTTTTTAAAGTGCAGACCAATTTTACATTTTTTTCAAAAAGTTACATTAACATGAATTGAGTGGTCTTCTGAAGAGACATGACCGCTTAATATAAACAGATTGACAGTAATTTAGGCTTTTATCCATATATAAACATTGATCAACAGGCAGACTGTACATAGAGAAACAGAAACTCTTGACACATAAAAACCAATGACGTTTGTTTCTGAAATAGCAAACAAGTAAGACTACTTAGGTTTTATGAACTTTCTGAAGCATCAAAGTTTTAGGTGAATTAACTTTCAGTGAAGGGACAGATTTCAAAAATATAAATATCTTAATTTGTGTTTTGAAGATGAATGAAAGCCTTCTGGATTTGGAATGACATGAGGGTCAGTAAATGATGACAGAATTTTCAATTCTGAAGTAAACTATCCTTTTAATAATAGAGGAAATTGTGGTCACCGTTAAGTTTAATTAAGTAACAAAAAAAAATGGAAGCATACAGTACAGAAGTATGAGTAGTATGAAAGGCATTATTTGCCTTTTTAGACATAACAGTCACCATACTGTTTTTCTTTTTTTCTTCTTTTTGCAGGTTGTTTGACTGCAGTATTGGAGAGGAAGGTTGTTCTGCTTCGGCTTCAGCTATAAGATTAAACCCCTCACACCTGAGAGAACTCAATCTGAGCTTTAATAAACCTGGAAACTCAGTGAAATTCCTGCATAATCTACTGGAAGATGAAAACTGCAAACTAGAGTCCTTAAAGTGAGGAGTTATTATATGCCAATTACGTTGTTTGTTTTGATTTTTGAACCACTTTGTAATCAATATTTATGTAATAATTATGTTTATTTATTTTTTTATGTGCTTCTCTTTTTTCTGTTTTTAGACTCTAGTCTCCAGCTGCTTGACCTGTTTGACACTGCCCTACAGTGTAATCGATGTCCTGGTCTCCATTGCCTTCAAGCAATAATCAAATGATACTCTATAGGTCTATCCAGATCAGTCGCATGCTCCTAGTCCTCCAGCTCTGCTCTTTCTTTGTAGAAATGCATAAGTCGTATAATAATGCTGCAGTAATGAACACATTAACCATGAGTGCTGACACTAGCAAAGACAAAAACCTCTCTAAAATTACAAATAACAATATGATTTTTTCCATTCTATAACATTATTGCCGCTTAGTACTCCATTTGTCTTTAGTTATAAAATGTTTACTGTATAACAATTGGCAGTAATTTTAGACAAAACATTATAGCTGGTTCAGAGCACAAGAACATTGTGGGTACCATCTCAGCCACACATCCCTATTTACCACAGGTGTATCCTGTATTCTTCGTATTATTATTATTCAGTTGCAGGTAGATCACAGCAAGCCAGGGGTCTTTGACATTATTTCAAGTCAAGGCTCCAATGGTAGATAGAAAAACAGAAGTGAACCCCCTGTTACACACTGTATAAAACTGGGTATATGTTTTTTGTTAATGTATGTAGTATATATTTATAATTACACATTATTTTAAATAGTTGTTATATATTTTATATTGAAGTATATATTTAATATGAAAATTCTGTGGTACTGAACTATTTTGGATAATGACCCTTTTTTCTCAGTAAAGTTACTTTCTAGCTGCTCTGTCTTTGATTGTGCTGTGAATCCAGTGTGAACCTAGTAGAATGAAAATAGTTAAATTACTGAACTCAAGGAACTCCAACCTCCTTAAAACCATGCTTATATTGGTTGTTCATAGGTTCTGCCAGTTCTGTCAATTATATTATGCAATGCCAACATGACTGTATGTAAATGTGTGTTATTCCAGGGACACAATAATGTGACAATGATTATGCATGATATAGATTCATTACAATACCTGCCATATAAGATTTATAGCAGTAACTTTTAATTTATAAATTTATAAATAACATTAAATGTTAATATTACTGTGTAATTATTGCAAATTTGAAATGATTTATAAAGTTTTACTATGAGGGTCCTGCCATTTTGGTTGGTCTTGTCCTGTCCATGTGGTGTCTTGTGTGTTTGGGCCATGATGTCTGGATCCTGACACTCCTGTTTAGTATTTTGTTGTGAGCACACTGAAAGAAAATGACTTATAGGATTTATTTTAAAAAATCTTTGTAACAATTTGCACTAACACATTCTAAGTAAATTTTACTGCTAGTGCTGTGTACTAGTGATGTTCGGTTTTTGAACGAATCGTTCTTTTGAGCCGGTTCTTGGGAAGTAACCGGTCGAGCCGGTTCACAAATCGAACTGAATTGAACTTTAGTTCCGGGTTGATGACGCAGCACGCACAGCCGAAGTAGCACGTTCGACTCAAAAAGAACTGAATGAGCCGGTTCGACCAACCGTCGAAGTTTGCCGAGAGTTACCGAGGACTCAAAAAGAACCGAATGAGCCGTGGCGAAGTTTGCCGAGAGTTACCGAGGACCCAAAAAGAACCGAATGAGCCGTGGCGAAGTTTGCAGAGAGTTACCGAGGACTCAAAAAAACCGAATGAGCCGTGGCGAAGTTTGCCGAGAGTTACCGAGGACTCAAAAAGAACCGAATGAGCCGTGGCGAAGTTTGCAGAGAGTTACCGAGTTACCGAGGACTCAAAAAGAACCGAATGAGCGGTGGCAAAGTTTGCCGAGAGTTACCGAGGACTCAGAAAGAACCGAATGAGCCGTGGCGAAGTTTGCCGAGAGTTACCGAGGACTCAAAAAGAACCGAATGAGCCGTGGCGAAGTTTGCCAAGAGTTACCGAGGACTCAAAAAGAACCGAATGAGCCGTGGCGAAGTTTGCCAAGAGTTACCGAGGACTCAAAAAGAACCGAATGAGCCGTGGCGAAGTTTGCCAAGAGTTACCGAGGACTCAAAAAGAACCGAATGAGCCGTGGCGAAGTTTGCCAAGAATTACCGAGGACTCAAAAAGAACCGAATGAGCCGTGGCGAAGTTTGCCAAGAGTTACCGAGGACTCAAAAAGAACCGAATGAGCCGTGGCGAAGTTTGCCGAGAGTTACCGAGGACTCAAAAAGAACCGAATGAGCCGTGGCGAAGTTTGCCGAGAGTTACCGAGGACTCAAAAAGAACCGAATGAGCCGTGGCGAAGTTTGCCGAGAGTTACCGAGGACTCAAAAAGAACCGAATGAGCCGTAGCGAAGTTTACCGAGAATTACCGAGGACTCAAAAAGAACCGAATGAGCCGGTTCAACCAACTATCGAAGTTTGCTGAGAGTTACCGAGGACTCAAAAAGAACCGAATGAGCCGTGGCGAAGTTTACCGAGAATTACCGAGGACTCAAAAAGAACCGAATGAGCCGGTTCAACCAACTATCGAAGTTTGCTGAGAGTTACCGAGGACTCAAAAAGAACCGAATGAGCGGTGGCGAACTGTGCCGTGGATTACCGAAGATTCTGATGAATCAAGTCAAGTCAAGTCAAGCCACCTTTATTTATATAGCGCTTTTAACAATACAAATTGTGACAAAGCACTTAACAGTATCAAATTGGAGGACAGAGTGTCAGTAATGTATAATAAAATTAAACACTCAGTTAAAGATATTTCATTATTGAATTCAGAGATGTCATTTTCTAGCTCAGTTTAGTTTAAATAGTATATATGAAATCAAATTGATGATAATCGTTAGAAATTAAGTGTCCCCAACTGAGCAAGCCGGAGGCGACAGCGGCAAGGAACCAAAACTCCCTCTGTGACAGAATGGAGAAAAAAACCTTGGGAGAAACCAGGCTCAGTCGGGGGTCCAGTTCTCCTCTGGCCAGGATATTATTGTTCATTTTTTATTTATTTTTTTTTTTACTTATTGTTTTAATTAATTTTAAATGTATTATATTTCTATTTTTATATTGTTGCAATTTCTAACAATAATAGTAGTTAGGTATTTGATTATATTTTTAGTTATTTTGTTTTATTTTTAGTTTTATTGTATTTAAGTCGAGGTCTTCACTGGGGATATGTCCCCGGGGCTCATCCAGGTGTCCGGCCTCCGCCGACGATCAGGGTCACAGACATCATCTCCCGGTGCTGATCCACCATCTGATCCGGACACGGACTGAGAAACAGAATAATAAAGAAACAGACAAATATTAGCGTAGATGCCATTCTTCTTACGATGTAACGAGTACATCGTGTGTTATGAGGAGTGTTCCCGGTTCCGGTTGATCTAATTAATGCAGCCTAACAATCCTTTAACGGATTTGAATAATAGAAGTGTCTTAGTGTGTTATGTGTAAGCCAGGTTAAAGAAATGTGTCTTTAATCTAGATTTAAACTGACAGAGTGTGTCTGCCTCCCGAACAGTGTTAGGTAGATTGTTCCAGAGTTTGGGCGCTAAATAGGAAAAGGATCTGCCGCCCGCAGTCGATTTTGATATTCTAGGTATTATCAAATGGCCAGAGTTTTGAGAACGCAGCAGACGTGGAGGACTATAATGTGATAAGAGCTCGCTCAAGTACTGAGGAGCTAAGCCATTCAGGGCTTTATAAGTAATTAACAAGATTTTAAAATCTGATGTTTGATAGGGAGCCAGTGCAGTGTTGACAGAACCGGGCTAATATGGTCATACTTCCTGGTTCTAGTAAGGACTCTAGCTGCTGCATTTTGGACCAACTGTAGTTTATTGATCAAGCGTGCAGAACAACCACCCAGTAAAGCATTACAATAGTCTAACCTTGAGGTCATAAACGCATGAATTAGCATTTCTGCATTTGACGTTGAGAGCATAGGTCGCAATTTAGATATGTTTTTGAGATGGAAAAACGCAGTTTTACAGATACTAGAAACATGGGTGTGTTGACGATACTGTGCAAGCCTGAGGCGCGGACTGGAAATATGCTTATGACTGTTACTAATTTACATTTTATTAAAACCTGCAAAAACCTTTCTGTCGAGTGATGTACATTTTACTATAGTTTATTGTGCTTGCATGCATATTATATTTAAAATTGCTTAAGCGAAATCAAGGAGTTTATAAGACTGGTTTATTCTTTCTTTATACTTTAGACATGTAGAACATATATGCGTATGTGCACCATTGTCTGTAATGTGTGCTGTAGGTGCGAAACTTTTAGGAATCTTATCCAAGTTGTAGGCTAGTCAATATTGGTCAATCAGTCTGATATAAAGGATCCGTGAATGAAACTGTGACCACAAACACCATTAACTTAAATGAATTATATGGCAATAATCAGCAATATGCGTTCACACAAATAACTTTATTTTTTGAATGTTTCAATATGTTGACACAAATGACGTATTTGAATTTTTCACTGATACAACATGGCACTGAGTTGTTAGAAAAGAAATGCATAGACGTACTGCTTGATGATGCCAGGAATCGATGAATCGGCTTTTTGAACCAGTTCAATGAGCCGAACTGTCCGAAAAGAACCGGTTCGCGGAAATGAATCTGACTTTGCATCACTACTGTGTACGATCTACTTACTATTGAACTTAACGTTCATAAAAAATAAGTAAATATTACATAACTATACAGTATATAATTTCACATATAGAATGAAGTAAAATTTACTGTAAATTAAGTAAATTTAACAAAGAAAATAAATGACTTTAGCTTGACCAATAAAAGTTTGAGTAATTTTTACTTAGTCAAAGCTTATTTGACAATACTTTGATTTTACTTAATTTCTAAATTTAGTTCCTCTTTTTTAATAATTTACAATATTTTTTTTTTTTTTCTAGAGACTTCAATACTTGGCACACAATACACAATGACGGTAACATTCTGTGGATCATTTTTAAATATGAATGTGTTATTTAGAAAGTGTTAGTAGAAAATGAACTTCAGATGTAACAAAATCACAAGTTACTAAACCTAACAACAATAAAAAATGTGGGGGGGGGGGGGGGGGGGGGGGGAGCAACCTTATTTATTATTCATGCCCCAGTGCATGATGGGAACACCAGTATCAGAAACGTTGAGAAGGTTTTACTCAATTTTATAATGTTTCTATTTACACTTTAACTTATACAAGCTTGAATTGAGAACCAATATAGAATTTACTTAGTTTTTTTTTATTTATTTATTTTTTTTTTATTATTATTATGGCCTGAACTAACTTTTTCATGTAGAAATTGCATTTGTTTTTCTGCAGTATTTACTTCACCACAGAATCATTTGTGGTGGGAGGAGTTCTTTGTCATGAGATCATGTACTTGTGTTTTTTTTTTTTTTTTTTTTTTTTTTAACAAAAGGCTTTTGATCTAGTTTATTAGCGGTATGCTCTTGTCTTGTCATGTTCATTGTGAGCACGTGGTCTGGGTTTTTGTTCCTTCACCATGTGCTGTTATCTTGTAAGGGCCTGACCACTGCAGTGCAAAGACCCTACTGGAATTGCTCTGTTTATTTGTATGTTGTTTTTGCTGATAAAATGGCTTGGAATTGTTTTCACGGGCCATGTGCTCTTGTATTGTAATGTATGGTATGAGCACATGGTTTCTGTCATATTAGTTTCTATGGCTATTTTTACATTGTTGGTCCAAATCTGATTATTTGTATCCATTTGGAATCTGATCTAAATTATTTTACTTCTGTCCACATCGTGTATCGCAACGTGGACCATCCCAGTGTGAGGTAGGGAGCACCGGCCTAAGGACAACCCTGATCGCAACTGCTCAGATCTGATTTGTGTGTCCTGACTAGCAGTATATTGTAATTTTCTCTTTGACCTGCACAGGTCAAACCAACCTGCAACCAGCTCAGTTTATGTTTTACATTTTGTGAGAAAGTGACATATCACATTCCAGAAATGTAATTTGATGGGATTTCAAATATGAATGTAAATATATTACATTTACATTACATTTAGTTATTTAGCAGACGCTTTTATCCAAAACGACTTACAAAAGAGGACAACAGAAGCAATCAAAACCAACAAAAGAGCAACAACATTCAAGCAATATGACAAGTCTCGGTTAGCCTAACACAAGCAAGCAAGTTTTTTTTTTTTTTTTTTTTTTTTCAAGAAAAAAAAAGAAAAGTAGATTAGAAAAAAGAAACCTTTTGGGTTTTTTTTTTTAAAGAAAAAAAGTAGATAGAATAGAAAAAGAAAGCTAGTGTTAGTTTTTAAAGAAAAAGTAGCAGTTAGAGAATAAATATGCAATTGATAGAGGGTCAAGGGTGGGTGTGTGTGTGTGTGTGTTTTTTAAATAAAAAGAAGACAGATAGATAAAATAGAATTAGAATAGAGAGTGATTGAGTTAGAGGGTCAAATAAAGATGGAAGAGATGTGTTTTTAGCCGTTTCTTGAAGATGGCTA
>JBCAMP010000243.1:0-24219 GCA_039654775.1 Spinibarbus caldwelli
CGGAGGGCACCCTCACCCGAGTACTAACACTCTCATGGACTCCATTACCCACACACCCCGTACCTAGGCCTAATCACCGCCAGGTGTTTCCCATCAACCACTCAGTCACACCTGCACCTCATTTACAGACTGCATATAAGTCACTCACACCTTCAGTTCACTGTGAAGTCTTGTTTAGCGCCGTCTGACATGTCTGAGCGGTTTACCTTGCCTGCTATTCTGTGTATGATCCTGGACTGCCTTGACCATTGGAATTCTCTGACGCCTGCCCCTTTGTCTTTTGACGCTGATTCGGATTTGATTCTAGCCTGCCCCGACCCAAGCCTGGTAAACGTTTACGATTCTGGTTCTCTGTGATATTCTAGATACTGTCTATCGACCTCTGCCTGTGTTCTGATACTGATCTTTAATAAACACTGCAAATGGATCCGACTGCCTCTGACTCTTCGTTACAGAAGACTTCGCCACCCCAGGACCCAGCAGTGTTAAATCAGCTCTCCTCCGAGGTATCAGCCCAAGCCTCCATGCTAGCCGCACATCATCAACAGCTGCAGAAACTCACCTCACTCACCAAGGAATTAGTGAGGACACTGCAAACTCTCCACGTGGCAAGTTCGCCATTGAACCCCACGCTGCCCGCACCAGCGCCAGTACCAGCCACGCCCACAAGGATCCCCACTCCTCAAAACCCACGACTCTCGCTTCCCGACAAATACGATGGGTCCCCGGAAAAATGTAAGGGCTTCCTTATGCAATGTTATCTCTATATCAACCAACAACCTCTCACTTTCCCCACAGATGACAGCCAAGTCTCGTTTATGTGTTCACTGCTTACCGGCAGAGCATTGGAGTGGGCTACCGCAATGTGGGAGGGAAACCGCATGTTTCTTCCCTCTTATAACAACTTCCTTCGTCAGTTCCGCAAGGTTTTTGAACACTCGGCCAGTGGAAAGGAAGTAGGAGAGGAGCTGCTTGCTCTACGTCAGGGTAACAGCACCGCGGCGGATTACACCCTTGCTTTCCGTACTCTCGCTGCTCAGACCGGTTGGGAGAACGACCCCCTTAAACTGCTCTACCAAAAAGGACTTAACGAAGAGCTTCAGTCCGAACTGGCCTGCCGTGATGAGGGAAGAACCCTAGAACAATTCATGGAGCTGACCATCCGCATTGATAATTTGATGCGATCACAACGCACTCGTCGTTCAGGCCTACTTCAGCCCATCACCCAGAGACTCCCAGAACCAGAGCCCATGCAGGTCGGTGTCACCCGTCTGTCCGCTGAAGAGAGGGAGAGACGCATCCGTCAACACTTGTGTCTGTACTGCGGGAAATCGGGGCATCTGAGGGCTGCCTGTCTCGCTCGCCCAGCCCGGCGAGATTCCACTACGGTGAGTGCTGACAACCATCACAGTACTACTTTTAGTATCCCCATCACTATTAGCAGTGACGAGGGAGGAATCGAGACCATAGCCATGATCGATTCAGGGGCAGCGGGGAATTTCATTGATATTTCATTTGCTAATTCTCATAACTTCTCTCTCATTCCATGTGAATCGCGGGTAGCGGTGGCGGCGCTAGACGGACGACTGCTGGGCCCTGGGAGGATTAAATACCTGACTCCTGAATTACGACTTCAAACCGGAGCTCTACATACTGAATCCATTAGACTGTTCGCCATTGAATCTCCTCAGAATCCTGTCATCCTGGGCTTACCGTGGCTGGAGAAACACAATCCCCGCATCTCATGGTCGACACCGCAAATTCTCCAATGGTCAGAGTTTTGCCAGCATCACTGTCTGACTTCAAGCGCCAGATCAACTGTTCTCCCCGTGGAGGAAAAGCCCGAGTTCAAAGATCTCCCCGAACTACCCATCGAATACCAGGACCTGTCTGAAGACTTCAGTAAGGCCAAAGCCTCCGAACTTCCTCCGCATCGATCTAGCGACTGTGCCATTGACCTCATCCCAGGATCAACGCCCCCTAGAGGCAGAATCTTCCCACTTTCACAACCCGAGTCAGAGACTATGAAGCAGTATATAGAGGAGGAATTGTCAAAAGGTTTTATTGTACCGTCAAAATCTCCAGCGTCAGCGGGCTTTTCTTCATCAAAAAGGACGGAGGTCTCCGACCCTGCATTGATTATCGAGCACTCAACGACATCACCATCAAGTTTCGCTATCCGTTACCCCTAGTACCAGCCGCCCTAGAACAACTCCGCACAGCCAAGTACTTCACTAAACTTGACCTGCGCAGTGCTTACAACTTGATTCGGATCAGAGAGGGAGACGAGTGGAAGACCGCTTTCTCGACCACATCCGGGCACTATGAATATCGGGTCATGCCGTTCGGGCTTGCCAACAGTCCATCGGTGTTCCAGGCATTTATTAATGAGGTCTTCAGGGACATGCTGAACCAATTCGTCATCGTCTACATTGACGATATACTGATTTACTCTAACTCCCTTGAAACCCATGTTAAACACGTCAGGGCAGTACTTCAGCGGCTCATCAAGCACCAACTGTACGCCAAGTTACAGAAATGTGAGTTCCACCAGACACAAATCTTGTTCTTGGGCTATATCATCAGCTCTGAGGGGGTTGCCATGGACGACAGTAAAGTGCAAGCGGTGCTCAATTGGCCTAAGCCCACAACTGTAAAGGAACTTCAGCGTTTCCTTGGATTTGCAAATTTTTATCGACGCTTCATCAGGAACTTCAGTGTGGTCGCAGCTCCTCTCACATCATTACTTCAAGGGGGTAAACAACGTCTAAATTGGACACATACCAGCGAGCAATCCCTCCAGCAGTTAAAGGAACGGTTCACATCAGCCCCCATCTTACATCATCCCGATCCAAACCTGGAATTCACAGTTGAAGTGGATGCTTCGAACACTGGAATCGGGGCAGTTCTTTCTCAGCGTCACGGTAATCCACCCAAACTATTCCCATGTGCTTTTTACTCCCGCAAACTCAACTCAGCGGAGAAGAATTACGATGTGGGAGATCGTGAATTGTTAGCCATGAAGGCCGCCTTTGAGGAGTGGCGGCATTGGTTGGAGGGGGCAAAATTACCATTCTGCGTATTGACAGATCATCGCAACCTCGAGTACATCAGGTCCGCCAAACGACTCAATCCCAGACAGGCGAGATGGTCCCTGTTCTTTTCCCGCTTTGACTTCAAAGTAACTTATCGACCCGGATCCAAGAATGGCAAGGCGGACACCCTATCTAGACAGTTCAACCATCTTCCCACATCAAAGACGACCGAACCCATCCTGCCTCCCACACTCATTCTAGCACCTGTACAGTGGGATATTATGACGGAAATTTCTGAAGCCCTCATTAATGATCCAGCTCCGGCCGAATGCCCGCCTGATCGAACGTACGTTCCCGTTGCTCTACGTCCCAGGGTCCTGCAGTGGGTCCACGAACTCCCCAGTGCCGGTCATCCAGGTCTCAATGCCACCGTTCAACTCGTCTCAAATCGCTTCTGGTGGGCAACTCTACAATCTGATATAACACGGTTCGTGCAGAAATGTAACACTTGCAACATCTCCAAATCATCCCATCATCGACCAGCAGGTCTTCTCCATCCCCTTCCTATTCCCCAACGACTTTGGTCCCATATCGCCATCGACTTCGTAACAGATCTACCTAACTCCAACCATTTCACCACCATACTCACAGTGATCGACCGTTTCTCCAAAGCTTGTCGTCTAATTCCACTCACGAAACTACCCACAGCATTCGAGACGGCTGAAGCATTAATGCAAAAGGTGTTCAGGTTTTATGGCCTTCCCGAGGACATTGTTTCCGATCGGGGCCCAAAGTTCACGTCACGGGTATGGAAAACATTCTGCCAACACCTAAACATCAATGTCAGTCTCAGTTCAGGATACCACCCTGAATCCAATGGCCAGGTCGAGAGACTGAACCAGGAACTCACCCGCTTCCTTCGCTCCTACTGTCACAACTAGAGTGATTGGAGCCGATATCTACTTTGGGCAGAGTACGCACAAAATTCACTCAAGAAACCTGCTACGGGACTCACTCCTTTTCAATGCATTCTTGGATTCCAACCTCCACTATTCCCCTGGTCAGGAGAACCTTCAGAGCTTCCAGCTGTCAATGACTGGCTAAGAAGGAGTGAGGAGACATGGAACACAGCTCACGTACACCTACAACGGGCAGTTCGGAGAAGCAAGGACCAAGCTGACCGTCGCCGTAGAGCAGGACCAAGTTTCACCCCTGGCCAGTGGGTATGGCTCTCAACCCGAGACCTTCGCCTCCGTCGTCCCTGCAAGAAACTCAATCCTAGGTACGTGGGTCCATTCAAAATCCTTAGACAAATTACCCCAGTTTCATATCGTTTGGCATTACCTGCAGATTACCGTATCTCACCCACGTTTCATGTTTCCTTGCTCAAGCCCGCCGGTGGTCTGAGAGAAGAGGGACCAGGAGGAGGTCACCATGGAGAGCACCCTTCCCATTGTCGTGGACGGCGAGGAGGCCTATCAAGTGCGAGAGATCCTAGACTCACGACACCGAGGCAGGGTCCTACAGTACCTCATAGACTGGGAGGGGTATGGTCCCGAGGAGCGTTCCTGGGTAAACTCCCAGGACATCTTGGATCCTAACCTAACCACCGAGTTTCATCGGGACCACCCTGACAGACCAGCACCAAGACCCTGTGGAAGACCTCGGCGTCCAGATCGTTCTCGCTTCGGGAGCCGCTCACAGGGAGGGGGCTCTGTCACAAGTCAGGCCTCTGTGGCTTTCTCCGATCACCACCGGAGGGCACCCTCACCCGAGTACTAACACTCTCATGGACTCCATTACCCACACACCCCGTACCTAGGCCTAATCACCGCCAGGTGTTTCCCATCAACCACTCAGTCACACCTGCACCTCATTTACAGACTGCATATAAGTCACTCACACCTTCAGTTCACCGCGAAGTCTTGTTTAGCCCCGTCTGACATTTCTGAGCGTTTTACCTTGCCTGCTATTCTGTGTATGATCCTGGACTGCCTTGACCATTGGAATTCTCTGACGCCTGCCCTTTTGTTTGTTGACGCTTATTCGGATTTGATTCTAGCCTGCCGCCTGCCCCGACCCAAGCCTGGTAAACGTTTACGATTCTGGTTCTCTGTGATATTCCAGATACTGTCTATCGACCTCTGCCTGTGTTCTGATACTGATCTTTAATAAACACTGCAAATGGATCCAACTGCCTCTGACTCTTCGTTACAGGTGGATTATTGTGATGTTTTTATCAGCTGTTTGGACTCTCATTCTGACGGCACCCATTCACTGCAGAGGATCCATTGGCGAGCAAGTGATGCAATGCTACATTTCTCCAAATCTGATGAAGAAACAAACTCGTCTACATCTTGGATGGCTTGAGGGTGAGGACATTTTTCAGCCAATTTTTTGTTTTTGTGTGAACTATTCCTTTAACACCTAGCAAATACCTTAATGTAAACAGAATTCATACCCAACTGAATCAAGCACTTAACTTCAGTGAATTGTTTTAAAGTATCTACACAGTTCTACACAGTATACCCTATGGGAGAGAAAATGTATGTGTTTGCTTGAATCAAAGCTCAATCAAATCCACTTCTTCCTTGCCACGCTTATTTGTGTAGGACTAGAATTTATTTGCATTGTGTTTTTAGAAGCTCCCAAGATCTTCATTCAGTGCCATCTCAATGTGCTAATAATGGCAGTGAATATATTTAGAGACTGTGAGAGAACTGAAAATGAGAAGAGACACCCTAGAAAACACGTAGCTGATGAGTTTGAGTAGTGACTCAGTTGATATTGAAATTGCAGCTGATTATAGCTCTGTCTCGCCACAACAGCTGTGGCAGCTTTAAAATGATTTTTTTTTTTCTATGATTTTGGCTATTAACTTATGATTTTTTTTATTTCTTATGTAGAAGGTGTGTTGTGAGTATTTTAAAATTGCCCTTATGGGAGATTTAGACACTTTTGACAGCATATGTAAGTGTGAACTGTAATGTTTTCATACATCTAAATGCAGTTAAATTAAAATATATTATAGTTTGGATTTATATTAAATGCAATTACCTGAATCTTAGAGAGCTTTTGACCCACTTAAGAATATCTTTATAGTGTAATTTCATAACTTTTATTCTTTGAAATACAATTGAAGTGTATAGCAGATACTGACAACTATATTTATGATAAACTAAAATTGTAGTTTAATGTCATTTTATATTGAAACTTTAATGTCATGTAGAAGTGTGTTCGTAATTACACATTTGCAATGAAGTTGCAATTTAGTCATTTAAAATGAGCATTAAATGTAATAAAATAAATCATACTACAGTTAAAATTATAATCAAATACTTTACATGTGCTTTAGTATGTTAGTCAACACATCAAAAATAGCTGTACTTCAACAAAAGATTTAAAAAAGAAAAATATTTGAAATGTACTTTTAAAACTTGTAATTTGATATTACAAAGTGCAATATATAAGTGTACTTAAGTGACCTTTTATTTCATTTATATTATATGCAAGTACAGGTTTGTTAAATAGAGATATATATATATATATATATATATATATATATATATATATATATATATATATATATATATATATATATATCTCTATCTCTTTTAAGATTTAATTGTAAGTTCAGATTCAGTGCAATCAAGGTATTGTGCAATATAAGAAATGCATGGCTGTTATATAATTTACTTGTAGTTGCACATTTTAAACTATACATTGGAAATAGTAGCTCTTGTTTTTGTGAGACTGACTATTGTATTCAGGTCTGATTGTATTGATGCTCCTGCATTTATAATCGTAACGTGGCGTGGTTGTTGTATGTTTCACAATTGCTTTGCTAGTCTGAATATTATATTCTCAGTTGGATCTGTCCCGCATCCCTCAGGTAGCACCCGCACACACAGACCCGTTCAACAGCTTTTGCTTTAGATCAGAGTCCTCAGCTTCTCTGCGACCACCGATTTGCGCACAGCAGCGTCCACAGACAGACCACACTCAATTACATTTATCTCTGATCACCAGAGATGCTATTATCTGTGTTACTCCATTGATTCTGTCACGGTGCAGGCAAATGCTCTGTTGTAATAGCACAGAAGCTGCCAGTTTCATTTTGAATATAGCTCATCACACGCACAGTCGTGCTTTTGTTGTGATTTTCAACAACAATCTCCCTGCAGTTGCTCACTGAATATTACTTTTGTAAGTTTCCTTTATTGAGCTAACTTTTTTTTTTTTTTTTTTTTTTTTTTTTTTTTTTTTTTAAACTGATAGGCCTTTATCCAAGCCTTGGCAAGTGAACTTTGAGAAGGAGATATTATATCTATGTAAATTATAGATGTTGATTTCCTTTTTAGAAAGTTAGACTTGAAAATATGTGCACTAATTAAAGTGAAATGTATTATTGTTTGATGATAAAATGCTTTTTCTTTTCCCAGCTTAGTATAGAGACATGTTTAATTAATAATAAATAATTGTGGGTGAAAAGAGTAAACTCTGAAAAGAGTAAACACTGTTCACAGTAAAAATAAATAAATAAATAAAAACGCTTTGGGATTTGTTTTAAAATTTCAATTTAGTTTTATTTATGGTGGCCGAGAGAGCTCAACACTACAACTTCAGAAAACACATGCAAATAGAAAAAAACACCTGCAAATTAAGAAAACATCTTCATCAATTTGACAGCAGGTGCTGCAAATGCTCACAACACAACCAAATAAAGAATTTTATTTGCAGTGCATTTCTTTGTTTGGTTGTGTTGTGAGCATTTGCAGCACATGTGTTGTCAAATTGAAGATGTTTTCTTAATTTGCAGGTGTGGTGTGTGTGTGGTTTTTTTTTTTTTTTTTTTTTTTTTTTTTTTTTTGAGCTCCCTCGGTCACCATAATTATTTGACATTTCAATTCCACAAAGAAATATGCAGCATTTTGACTAAGCAATAATAAAAGGACACATTTCATTTATGATTTGTTTTAGATCTCATTTTGATGAAAAATAATTGAGAATCGTATCGTGAATCATTGCATCATGAGTTGAGTGAATCGTTACATCCCTAGTATAAAGTCAAGATCACTGTGATTTGCTAGGGGAAAAAAAAAAAAAACAAAAAAAAAAGATTGGTTGATTAGTGTTATTTTAGGTCCTTAAAGGAAAATGCCACTGGTTTTTCCATATTCCAATATGTTTTTCCCTCAACTTAGACGAGTTGATGCGTACCTCTCCCGTCTCACTGCATGCACTTAATCGCTCTGGCGCCACTATGCTAGCGTTTAGCTTAGCACCATTCATTCCTTAGGATCCGAACAGGGATGAATTTAGAAGCTACCAAACACTTCCATGTTTTCCCTATTTAAAGATGGTTATATGAGTAGTTACACGAGTAAGTATGGTGACACAAAATAAACGGTGGCGATTTTCTAAGCGGATAAAAAAATAACTAATGTATGGCGGAAGAGTACTTCTCTTCTCGCAGCACTTCAACCTCGGTGCAGTAATATTGGTTCTATTGATGGAAGTGAGAGGGGGAGTTTTCAGGAGTGATGATATTACTGCGCTGAGGTCGAAGTGCTGTGTAGCATAGTGGCGCCATGCGCTAGAGCGATTAAGTGCATGCACTGAGACGGGAGAGGTACGAATCAACTCGTCTAAGTTGAGGGAAAAACATATTGGAATATGGAAAAACGGTGGTGTTTTCCTTTAACGGTGCAGCAAGCGATTTCTGAGAAACGCTGTTAAAAGTGGATCGTAAAAATACCAAAATAAACTTGTAGCCAATAACGAGTAAGGGGGCATGTTCAGTAGTGATGGGGGAGGTGCCTGTGTTGAATAGAATGTTTGTGAAATTTTAGGGGCGGGGCTTTTGAGATAGGGGTGTGATCGCTGATTTATATTATGTTTTCTATTATAGATCAGTGGGTATGATTCTTTTGGCTGTTTGTTTCAAATAAAAACAGTGCACATACTGCACCCTTAACACCTACAAGTAACTTGCTAACTCTAGTACATAAATCAGATCGATTGGTTGAAATTAATGTTGTTCCAAGAACAAGAAAGGCACACTGGCCTACGTATGTGATTTATATATTTGCCTCACATTGTCCTTGTTGTGTCTCCCGAGTGTTGAAACTGCCAGTGGTCTGATAATGAGGTAACTGAGGGCCGTGTGTGTAAATGAATGAGAGAGAGAGAAGGCCTCTGAAGGACCGTGTTCAGCTGATGTTATCTACACCTTATCTCAATAATAGTCCTTTACATGTCAAAGACTTACATTTAACAGATGCTTTTATTCAAAGCAACTTACAGTGCATTCAGGCTATACCTTTTTTTTTTTTTTTTTTTTTTTTTTTTTTAAATCAGTATGTGTGTTCCCTGGGAATTGAACCCATGACCTTTTGCGCTGCTAATGTAATGCTGTACCACTGAGTCACAGGAACCCACTTTTCACTCCCATACGAGCTCTACATCGTCAACAAAAGCAGACTCTCACCCCTGAATTAATGAAAATCCAGCATATAGATTTGAGCATGTGCCGCAGACCTGGGCACCAGAACCCTTTAATACCAAGATCAACATTCGAATGTTTCTGTTGTGTCATTGCTTCCTGAAATAATACCAGACACTTCAATATGTCTGCTTTTATTTCCTACCGCGGGAGGATTTAATATTTCCTGCAGTCATTGCACACTGTGAGTTAAAGCCAATGCGAGTAGCTTCTCGCATCCCATTTTACTTCTGTAATGTGAATGAAACGGGATTTTCGAGAAAACAAATGTAAGGCGAGATTTGATTGGATGGTGAAAAGAGGACATTACATATCAGAATGCAGCCAGAATGGACATAAATGTGTTTATCTTTGGGAAAACAAACATCTAGGAATCGTTATGAAAGTAAGTGGAATGCTTTTGGGTTTTATCTTGGTTTTAGCACTGGTAGTCTAAGTAGGTATTTGTGTGGTTTCTGGGGCGTCACGGTTCTGTTGAAGGGTTGTTAGTAAGCACATATGGGACGTTAGGCCAGTGACCTGTGAAGGTTTCAGTGCCCCGTGTCACTGATAGTGTCAATGCTCTCGAGGAAAGTGCTGTCACAGAGGTGAGACGTAACACTAAGGTCATGACACGCTGTTTGCATTTAAAAATAAAACACATTGAGATTGAGTTTTTCATCTTGGTATAGAGGTTAAAATTCCAACTATGGCATTTTCAATCATTGTTAACTAATAAACACTCACATTTCTGTATATCTCTTAAAAGGATAGATTATCAAAACACAAACAAAATAAAATCTATATTATGTCATCATTTATTCACCTCTATGCTGTAATATTTTAAAGGTGCAGTATGTAAAATTAACAGCTAGCAGTGCTGCAGTCCAAATCGAAAATATAGGAGAGTCGTTTCTCCTGCCAACTTCCTCTTTAGACTTCACACTCACGTGGGTTGCCAGATTGAGGACGTAACAGGAATGAGCACAATTGACAATGGAAGGCAACGAGCCTTACACTGTAAGTCGATGAGCTGATTTATCTGCATTTTAATATTCCTCTGATCACAGAGCTTTAGGTCGGGTTGAATCTGTGATCTCTGACTCAGTTTGTTTGCTGGCTTACATGGCTGCAATATGCTGTGTTTTTTTTCTGCCAACTGGAAACCTGGGGTGTCAAAATACTATTGGTTAAACTGGCTATGGGTGGAGTCACACAGAACAAAACAAAAACAGACATTCTGACATGGAACGCACATTTCAAAACAGAATAACTGGCTGTAGCATTGTTTTTCAGAGAAACAAGTGTGTGAGCTTAGCATGTTTCCATTATTATTACTATTTTATTATTATATATTTTTTTTTTTCTGGTCCTTTTGTTTATTGAAGTTTACAATTATTCACAATAATAGAGAAATAATACTAAAAAAAAGACATAACAGTAAAAAGTGAAGAAAGAAAAAAAAATGATAACTAAAATAATCAGAATTGGTCATTAACAATAATCCACATATTATCCCTCATCCCTACACAATCATGACAAACAAAATAAAAATAAAAATAAATAAAAAAAAATGTGCTTTTATGACAAATACATTTAAAGAACTTGTTGTTGTTGTTATTCCTAGTAATTGTAAGCTACATAAACAATTGTTTAGGCTTTGAGTTAAAAAAAGTTTACTGTGCATATATAGGTTGTTGAATGTTTACTCTATATCTGCCATGAAAATGTTCAACCTCCAAAACGGATAAAAAAAGCATCTTGCAAGTATCCTGAATGTAATCCATATAGCATGTTATATCTCAGTAAGTCTTTTGAAGCCATTCATTACATAAATAAGCATACATATACATATCTGTTATTACATTAATGTAAAGAGTTTTTTGTGTGTGTGTGAGGACATTAATAATGATAATAGCATTTGAACAACATTAGATGAGTAAAGATAACAGAAACAGCTCCTTTAATCACATCTTCAGTGATGTGGCTACTGGTGATTGTTAGACGTTGTGGTTGTAGTGTTACACAAATATATTTATTCATGTATTCTTGGTTTATATAAAAACAACAATAGGAAGCTCAGCAAAGAAATGGAGAGAAACATATTTGATGAGCCAATTTTACAAAGAGCTTCATTTACATACTGCATGATAATCATTTGCGGCAAGGTCAGTGTCAAGTGGCCATAGAGCTTCTTGTTATCTACACAGACAATTTAGTGAGGCCATTCTAAAACTAAACAATTGCTTGAACTTCACATTTATAGCAAAGGGTGGTTAAAGTGCTTTTTTTTTAATGATTTTGCATTTTCCTCACTGTCAGAGAAGACCTAATGTCACCCACATAATGATCATTCGCTGTGTTTGCAGCATTATATATTCAGCGGTTCTCATGGTTTTGGCAACACAAGACAGACTCTGTTTAATGACTCTCTGAGGATTGGATGTAATGTTCAAACATGGATTAACATCCATCCAGAGTTTGCTTCATTAAAACATCGAGAGCGATAGGTTAATTTTGCTGTGTTAATTTTAGCTGTATTTTTTGTACTAGTGATTCTAGTGGAATGTAAGTAAGTGACTTATGTTAATGAACAACAAGCTCTGGTCATTTCAGAGATTTGCAATAAATATCATTCTTAGAATACTGCTACCCTTTCAATTCCCTTTACATATCACACACTTAGACAAATGATGACACTGAGAGGACTGACAAAGTCACAATGTCCAAATGTTTAAGATGGACCGTCAAAAGTGTGGCGCTTCAGTTTTAAAGCAACAGTTCACCCAAAAATGAAATTTTACTGAAATTTACTTGCCCTCAGGCCAGGTGAGTTTGTTTCTTCATCGGATTTGGAGAAATGTAGCATTACATCACTTGCTCACCAATGGATGCTCTGCAGTGAATGGGTGCCGTCAGAATGTGAGTCCAAACAGCTGATATAAACATCACAATAATTCACACCACTCCATTCCATCAATGTCTTGAGAAAAGAAAAGCTGCATGTTTGTAAGAAACAAATCCTAAAAATTATAAACATTAAGTTGTTTTTAACTTCAAACTGTTGCTTCCGACTAAAAGGAAAAAAGAAAAAAAAAAAGTCCTCTAGTGAAAAAGTCCTTTCCCCTTTGTCATGTCACATCAACATATTTGTTTAGCTAAACATTTAATAGTTGAAACATTTAATATTTACACACATAATATTAAATATTTAATATAGTTCATATTTAAACTGTTATATAATAAAAATGTTAAAAGACCAACATTAAAACCCAGTGATGCAAAGTATTCAACTGTTTTTTTTTCAACTTGCTGTTTTGAATCAAAAATAGTTTATATCATTTACATGATTCATAATGTAATTCTTAATTGAATGTGATGAGACAAGAAACATCAGAGTGTGCATATTAGATTAACAATTAAGAGTGATTGTGTGCATATTTTAAAATAAAACGTTATTTACAAATAGTTAAAATACATAAAAATAAATTAGTTGTATTAGTAATATTTGCTTTCTTTATTCCTGTTAAATAAAAAAAAAAATAAAAGACTATTACATTGGTGACAAGACCCAATGTTCAAAACATGATTATAGCCTTATCTCTATGATATTCTGGTCAGTACATTGAGGAAAATAAATAAATAAATAAATAAATGGGTGTAGAAAAATTTCACTCAGAAATTGCTAGTAAGATTTGCAAACCATTTCAAATAAACAAGTAACGCATTGAAATAAACAAACATGAACATTTTAAGTACAAATTGAAAACTGAAATAGATTTTCTTTCAAAAAGTACTCCAGTAATCTTTGTTTTATTTACCGCTTGGAAAAAGCATTTTTTACATTATACATATGGTCCCTCTGTCTGTTATTTTTATTGTTTATCAGAGGGAAATTGTAAGTCTGAAATCTATCACAACTTCTCAATAAGCTGCATGTTCTTTTAGTTATCATTCATGTCCATAGCACAAAATGTGTAAAACAAATCTAGAAATAAAGTTTAAGATTTCGAGTTAAGAGTTTAGAATGAATAGTAATTGAGATACTCATTTTCTTAATGACCAAATTGTATTGATGGTTTAATTAAAGCAGTATAAATGCAATTCTTTAGTTTTCCTACAATAACCATCCTCCAGTATACAGCACACATATTGCAATTGCTTTAACCAAATGAACAAACAATAAGACAAATTGGCTTCCAGCCCAGATTTGATTTCATTAATGTATTTAGTTGCTAGTCAATACATTAGCGTTGACTCATGACTTGGCATCTAATTTTTCTTTTAAATACCTGATGTGACTGCAAACTTTTCACACGTCTGGCAGTTTTCAGCAGCGATCTGTTAGCAATACCAGACTGTATACCACTTTACCCACACATGCTCATGTGTGCTTCATAGCTAAACATCACAGTATAGACATCTGCTGCTATTGCAAAACTTTAAAATACTGTAACCTATATCTATACAAGTTGTAAGCAGAATCATTTTAGCCTTTTTTTTTTTTTTTTTTTTTTTTTTTTTTTTTAAGGATAGACATGCTTGTCCAGCTGCATTGAGGGTGGAAAAACACCTCCAAGTACAACCTCTGGCATTAATTGTAAATGTAATTGGAAAAGTAGGTTGCGCAGGAGGTGGCATATAGAGTGTAATTGAGTGCAGAACTTCTGAAAGTCCTCGGTGAACCTTTAATTAAATTTTACTCTGCTTTCATTTAGCATCATAAAGAGGGCAACTTCAGCATAATGACTGACTCAGCCCTCATTTATAATAAGCCTCACACATTTCTGATGGTCACTGCAAGTATATTAGCTACCCTAGAGACTTACAAAAGTCTCTTCTACTCAAGTCTGCATTTATTTGATTGTCACGCCTGTTTTGGGTTTGGTTTCATGTTCATGTTTTCATGTCTTTTATTTTGGAGTTTAGTCATGGTCCCTGTTTGTGTCATGCTTCCCTTGCCCTCATGTATTCCTGCTATTGGTTTCTTTGTTCATTGTGTCATGTTCTGATTGGTTATTGTCTTGTCATGTGATGATTAGTTCTGTTTTCTCACTGGTTGTCTTAGTCATGTGTCTTGTTTCTCATTGGTTGATTCTTGTCATGTGACCTGTTTTGTTTGCTATAAGTAGCCATCATGTTGCCAATAGGTGCATTTGACTTCATGCGGCGCCGCAAAAATCAGCTGCCGCCTGACAAAAGCAATGCATTCTGGTTAGAGCATTTGTCCGACTTTGATCGGTGCTGCAGCCGCCTTACGATCACATGTGCCATCAAAGTACCGCGAGAGCAAAACGAGACCAGCCGCCGAGGTCAGGCGCTGCAGTTGCTCAAAATCGGCTGCAAGAGCCTTGATGACGACACACTTTATTCTCATTGGTTAGATTCTGTGATGACAAGCACGACGTGTGTTGCGTGTTTATTCTAACAATTCAATTCCAATAATGCTCACAAATCTGTGTTTTTATAACGCTAAAAGCTTTTTTAGTGTAGTCGCACTTATCTTGAGTCATTTTTATCAAAAACACTGAAAATCATATATATATATATATATATATATATGCCCATTTTATTGGTATTTAAAGTATTATGTTCATAATGTATGATTTTCAGCGTTGTTACAGGTACCCCAAAGACGTTTGTCATTAGGGGACACTGAATTATTTTGCTGTTACAATAAAATGTCAATACCAATTTACTTCATATTAAAATACAAAAATTAAAGAGAAAAATGTTGAACTTTATTCATGAACAGATGGCACTGTATTAAGCAGTATATAAAAGTGTTTCTGTTGCTCATAAAAACATTTTGTATTTGACAAATATTGCATTTAATTAACTTTATCTGTGATAAGAATAAGAGTATGGAAACCCCGTGCGAGCATCACTACCGGGAGCAGAAAGTGTCTGACTTGGTGTCTCCACTTTTAATTCCGTCCCGACTGCAAGCGGCTGCTCTCGCCAGGCTAGTGTAGTGCATCTCGAACGCACTGTCTAATGTCTAATGTCTCTCGTCGTGTATTAATGTTGTAACCTGCTGTTGGTGAGTTTAGTCTGTTCATGCCAAGTTAAGTTTCTGTTTGGATTTTGGATGTAATGTTTAAATAAAACTGCACTTGGATTCATCACTACGCTCTCCTTCAGTGGACTATGGTTACACACGTGATCCTTCAGAAATCATTCTAATATGCTGATTTGCTACTCAAGAAACATTACTGATTATTATCAGTGTTGAAAACAGTTTAGAATAGAATATTCAAAAGAACAGCATTTATTTGCAGTTGTTTGATATTTGTAACAATGTAGAACTTGTACTGTTAATCAATTTAAATGTATACTTGCTGAAAAGTATAAATTTCTTTAAAACGCGCGCACACACACCTGACACAAAAAAATTTAAAAAGTGTACAAATACACAAACAAACATATGCATTAATATAATATACACAAGTTATTGTTAAATAGATAAACATTGCTGCTGCATTTTTGTGAATTTTAGGTAAAGCCATTATTGCCAAGTACTCTTAAGGGTACAAAAGTTTTTTTTTTTTTTTTTTTTTTTTTTTTTTTTTTTTTTTTTTTTTTTAATATATATTAAAAGATCCAAAAACCACTAGAACAATGTTATTTTGTTGACTTGTATACTTACATTATCCAACAATGTTTCAATTAAAAGAAATTTGCAGTTTTAACGAGTGAAACAGTCCATGTCAGTAATGTCATATCCCCTCTACCCTTTACATAAAGCTGTAATATTCACAGCCAGCACAGAGTGAATGCTCTGTTGTTTGTGAGTGTGTGGCCATTATTGCCTTCCCGGATTAAAGCTGGCTGTGAAATACTTGCTGGGTCATGATTCTGCTGGGAGCCAGACGTCCGGGACAGGAACTGGAGCTATTAGCTGTTATTGTCATTACTCTTTCTCTATCAGCCTTCTGCTCTGGAGTAAATTTCGGCAGCCCTGAACTGATGACCACAGGCTCAGAGGTCGAACTCTTCAGTTGCTTTCTGAATAGCTTTTGTCGTCTGATATGAGTCTCCTGCGCAAATGAGTGCAGAGCATGCTGGGGGTGTCCCATCTCTCTGTCAGGGCTTTGCCGTGTATTGTCACTGACTCGCACCGAGCAGACGCCTCACAGTGGCTGTCATGCTGGGCATTATAATGAGCTCCTGCCCTTCCATTCCCCTGTCATTTCCACCTCCTTCCCTCCACGCTCCTGCCGGAGAGAAATCAAACAGACAGAGTCACCAGAACATGTTCTGGGATAGTGAGATCCACCAGCTAAATATAGCTCTTTACCAGTTCTTCCTGGTTATGAATCTGCTTATTTACAGGAACCAGTTTGCTCTCATCTGTTAGATCTGATCAGCATGCTGAAATAGTCTTGATGAGAGATTTTGTTGCTTGTATAAGAGTAAACTACAGAGCCTTGTATTGTAACAAAATATGAATATATTATAATTTATATAATTTAGTTTTTATATTTCATACAGTATTTTATCAATGTTTATTTAAATATTTTATAAAATATTCTATTCTAAAGTGTATGCATGGGAGGCGCACACTAAGAATTCAAGTCCACCCAATAAATTACTATCAGGGTTTCACATAACCAAGAAAGTATGTCCTTTTATACTTTTTCTTTCCCTTGATACTGTCAAAAAAGATTTATTGAAGTTGAAAATAAAAGATTACCAGAGTATGTTTTACAAGAAAATACTATTTCAAAATACTATTCTGTTCCAACATTTCACGTTTAGCAATTTGAGTGAAAATTGTTTCTACATCAATTTTATTTCAGTTAGTATCGTCTCTCCCTGTTTTAATGAGACCCAGTGATGCAATTGGAAAAAAAGTAATTTTATTGCTAGTGGAATGTAGCAGAGATAAACAAAGTGAGATGTGTAGATGCATGTTGTTGAGAGAATAGTGTTGGGGAAATAAAATGAGTCAAAAGTGAAACTGTTTTCACATGGGGTTGTGAAAATCACATGGGGTTGATTAATTGATCGCAATTGATGTCAGAATATTATAGTTGATTATAGAATATTATAGGTTTTCAAATCATGTTATGCAGTAGACTGTGTTATTGGCATGTACTTTGTTCCTGTATACATGGTTCATTTAGCCAGCTTTCTCCACAGCCTAATTTATTCAGTATGCTGCTGTAACAAACATGATGACTACTTCACTATTATTTGTTCCCTGTTGTTTCGCTTTATTTGATGTTTGATTGATCGCAGGTTCCCTCTGTGTGGTACTCCATGGTCCCCTTACGCATTTATGCATATGCACACTTTTCAAAAACTATGCATATTGAGGATATGCTAAAATATACAGATTACATTGTAAATACATATTAAAATAAAATGAGTGATATAGCATGTACTGCATGTTTGTACAAGTTTGCTTACTGTGACCAAGAGCATGATCTATTTACGTTCACATGTCACAGTAACGTCTCGGTTACGTATGTAACCCTCATTCCCTGAAGGAGGGAACGTAGACATCACGTCGGTGACCGACGAATGGGATCTCGCCAGAGAGACCAGTCCACTTTGAGTGTAACTAAACAAGCGAATGGACATTGGCATGCGGATTCCGCATTCAGCTGCCACACCCCGCAGTGCGGGTATAAGAGGCAGCAGGTGTACCACATTAATTCATGCTTTTGCTGAGGAGCCGAGCCGGTGACCCGGCAGCTCAGCGGTAGTACAGCAACTGTGGCGACGGGACGTGATGTCTCCGTTCCCTCCTTCAAGGAACGAGGGTTACATACATAACCGAGACGTTCCCCTTCAGTCAGTCATTACGAGTCACATTGGTGACGCTCCGCCACATCCGGCCGCCGGAGTGCTGGAGAACTCAACAGGGTTTGCCTGGTTAAGGAACTCTCTGGAGAATTAAGCATTAAGGACGCCGCAAGCCGACTCTGAACTGGGCCTCTCAGTGCCACTACCCGTTTGAGGTGAGAACACAGGAGGAAACCGGTTCGACACGTAGGCTATAGAACCTAGCGAACGTGTTAGGAGTCGCCCAGCCTGCAGCTCTACAAATGTCTGCTAGCGAGATACCACGAGCCAGCGCCCAGGATGATGCGACACCCCTAGTGCAGTGAGGATGCAGCCTGAGCGGGCAGGGCACACCTTGTGCTTCATAGGCCAAGGTGATGGCATCCACTATCCAGTGGGCCATCCTCTGCTTGGAGACAGCCTTCCCCTTCTGCTGTCCTCCGTAACAGACAAAGAGCTGTTTTAAGGTCCTAAAGCTCTGAGTTCTATCCACGTACTGTCACAGTGCGCGTACAGGACCGAACAAAGCTAGGGCTGGGTCTGCCTCCTCCAGGGGCAGCGCTTGCAGGTCCACCACCTGGTCCCTGAAGGGAGTGGTAGGAACCTTGGGCACATAGCCGGGCCGGGGTCTCAGTGTTGCACTGGAGTCAGCAGGCCCGAACTCAAGGCACGATTCACCGACCGAAAATGCCTGTAGGTCCCCCACCCTCTTAATCGAGGCCAATGCAGTCAGGAGTAGGGTTTTCATAGAAAGAAACTTCAACTCGACTGACTGCAAAGGCTCGAAGGGAGCAGTTTGAAGGGCTCTTAGCACCAATGCCAAATCCCAAGACGGAGGTCTAGGAGGATTTAACCTCCTGGCCCCCCCTAAGGAACCTGACGACCAGATCATGCTTCCCCAACGACCTCCCCTCTATGGGGTCGTGGTGAGCGGAAATAACAGCAACGTAAACCTTAAAGGTGGAGGGGGACAGCCTACGCTCCAACCCTTGCTGCAGGAAGGAAAGCACGGCCCATTCGACGAACAGGTTCCACTTCAGAGCATAGGCCCATCTAGTGGACGGTGCGATAGTGAGTGCTACTCCCTGGGGTAGGTCACCTAGAACCTCTGTGTCCCATCCAGGGACCACACGTGGAGTTTCCACAGGTCCGGACGCGGGTGCCAGAGGTTGCCCCATCTCTGAGAAAGCTGATCCTTCCTCAGAGGAATCGGCCAGGGAGGGGCTGTCGCGAGGAGCATGAGTTCTGGGAACCAGGTCCTGTTGGGACAATATGAAGCCACTAACAGGACCTGCTCCTTGTCCTCCCTGATCTTGCACAGTGTCTGTGCTAGTAGGCTCACTGGGGGAAATGCATATTTGCGCAGGCCCCGGGGCCAGCTGTGTGCCAGTGCATCCGTGCCGAGCGTTGCCTCGGCTAGGGAGTAGAACCACTGGCAGTGGGTGGTCTCTGAAGATGCAAACAGGTCTACCTGAGCAACTCCAAACTGCCTCCAAATCAGCTAAACCGCCTAGGGATGGAGTCTCCACTTCCCTGGAATTGCTGCTCGAGACAGCTCGTCAGCTGCCCAATTGAACACTCCTGGGATGTGGATGGCATGAAGGGACCTCAGATGCTTCTGTCTCCAGAGGAGGAGGTGGCAGGCAAGTTGCGACATGCAACGGGAGCGTAAACCACCTTGCCAGTTGATATACGCAACGGTCGCAGTGTTGTCCTTACGGACTAGAACATCCCTGCCCTGAAAGCGCCCTCTGAGGCGGCTCAGGGCAAGGCATACTGCCAGCAACTCGAGGCAATTGATATGCCAGTTGGGGACCCGTCCATACCCCTGACTGCGTGCCCATTGTACGTGGCACCCCAACCGGTGGCTGAGGCATCCGTGAATACCACAGCATGCCTGGATACCTGCTCCAGGGGCACTCCTGCCTGAAGTAACGAGGGATCTGTCCACGGGCTGAAGGTTTTGCGGTAGGCCGGTGTAATCTGGACCCGGTGAGTACCGCGTCGCCACGCCCACCTCGGGACTCGGCCATGGAGCCAGTGCTGAAGCGGTCTCATATGGAGCAGATTGAGCGGAACTATCACCGCAGCTGCAGCCATATGCCCCAGGAGCCTCTGAAAGAGTTTCAGTGGGACCGCCGTCCTGCCTGATAAAGTCTTGAGGCAGTTCAGCACCGACTGAGCATGTTCCTGGGTGAGGCATGCTGTCTGGTTGACCGAGTCCAACTCCATGCTGAGAAAAGAGCTCCTCTACGTTGGCATGAGTTTGCTCTTTTCCCAGTTGACCCGAAGACCCAACTGGCTGAGGTGCCTGAGCACCAGGTCCCTGTGTGCGCACAACTGCTCGTGAGACTGCAAGTATGAGCCAGTCGTCGAGATAGTTGAGGATGCGCACACCCCGTTCTCTCAAGGGAACAAAGGCTGCCTCCGCGACTTTGGTGAAGACGCGAGGCGATAGGGACAGCCCGAAGGGCAGGACCTTGTACTGATACGCCCGACCCTCAAACACGAACCGCAGGAATGGCCTGTCCCGCGGGAGGATCGAGACATGAAAGTACGCGTCCTTCAGGTCGATCGCTGCAAACCAATCTTGGGGACGGACGCACCGGAAAATGCATTTCTGCGTCAACATCTTGAACGGCAGCTTGTGAAGCGCACGTTCAAAACTCGCAGATCCAAGATCGGTCGTAACCCACTGCTTTTCTTGGCCACAATGAAGTAAGGGCTGTAAAACCCTGACCTCATATCGGTTAGAGAGATCGGCTCTATCGTATCTTTAACCAGTAGGACTGCGATCTCCGCACGCAAGACGGGCATCGACAGCCTTGACTGAAGTGAACTGGATGCCCCTGAACTTGGGGTGACGCCGGGCGAACTGAATCACGTAGCCGAGTCTGATGTTCCGCAGGAGCCACTGGGACAGACTGGGGAGCGCTGGTGGAACACAGGAACCCGCCCCGGGGCCTGTGACGGCCTGGCCTGTGACGATAGGGGGCGGGGTCTGGGTGTGAAGTGTGAAACTCACCTGATTCCTCGTGCGAGAGAAAACGTAGGAGCCTGGCTTGAGGCCTGTGACAGCCTGGCGTGTCACGCCATGAAATGGGGACTCGAGTTCCACGAATGGGCAGGGGGGGTGCTCTTGGGCAACCCACTGCTGCCTGCTGGCGAGAGAAGAGGAGGGAAGTGATCCCGTGATGCACGGTTCACCACTCTCCTCCTCTTGAGACCCTCCGGGGGAGGGAGTGGTGCTGTCACCATCTCCCGATGAGCAGTCTCCACCATCTCTTGGTCGCCCGTCTCAGGGCCTCTTGCACTTGCGTTTTCCGCCAGGTTTGGCGGGGACCTGGATGGGCTGGGCGTCCTGCCTGCGACCGGCTCCATGACGCTGCCTGGTGGAAGGCTGCTGCTGCTGCGTGGGATCGGGGACGGCCGCAGGGGGGCGCCCACGGTGACGAGCAGGCTGAGGGGCTGAAACCAGGGTGGAAGCAGCAGGTTTCCTCCAGCGCATGATGTGATTGATCACCTCAGTCTGCTTCTGTGCTGCTGAGAACTGCTGGGCAAAGCTCTCGACAGCATCACCGAAAAGGCCGGTCTGTGACACGGGAGCATTCAGGAACTGTACCTTCTCCTGCTCCTTCATGTCAGCTAGACACAGCCAGAGATGGCGCTCCTGGACCACTAGTGTGGACATCGCATGACCCAGAGACTGTGCAGTCATCTGACGAACACTTACAGGCCTGTGAGGGGAGACACGGGTCACCCCGCTGAGTGGTAGCGGCTGTTGGACACAGTTGCATGGCCACAGACTGCTCCACCGAGGGGATGCCCGCGTACTCCAAAGCGGCCCCACCATCGAGGGTGGTGAGGGCGGAGGAGCCACAAGATTTGTTTCGGGCAGAGAACGGTGCCTTCCACGATCTAGTGAGCTCCTCACGCACCTCCGGGAAGAATGGCACCGGAGGGGGGTGCTGAGAACCAGCGTGACCCCCACCGAGAAACCATTCGTCCAGCCTCGAAGGATTGGGAAACGATGGAGGATTCCACACGAGCCCGACATTCTCGGCGGCCCGGGAAAGCATAGCCATCATCTCTGGGTCTGGCTCAGACAACGCTACCACACCCGAAGCGGGCAACGCAGCAGAGTCGTCATCCTCGGAGAGAGAGGGCTCGCCCTTCGATGCAGCAATCGACATCTGGTCGTCAGAGGGGGCACCGAAGGAAACGAGCGGTGCCCTCTGTCCTGCAGAGGGCCCAGCCCGCTCCAACGGCAGCTCCACTGGCTGCGGAGTGCTTGAGGGGTGAGGAACCCCACTTGGGGAAGCCCTCACCATGATCCTCAAATCACCTCTGACTCCACCGGACGCAGCGCCGCCCCGGGTGCCGGGACTAATGCTGGATCGCGGCAGAGGCAGAAGGACTCCGCCATGTTTGACATAGCGGAATCTTTTATGCAACTCACAGATGGTCATGTCCCCACAAGAAGAACATGCACCATCTACGAAAGCTTCCTCAGCGTGCTTAATGCCCAGACACGTGAGGCAGTGATCATGACCATCCAGAGGCACCAGGATACGACCACACCCAGAATCACCCGTGTTGCTCTTTTAGAGAAATTGCTCTTTTAGTGCTGAAGCATGCAGGGGAGCTGGCCACCGTACACTCCTGCTGTGGCTGTCTACACGATCATTGTTGAAGCCGCGAGACCGTGACCACCGCTGCACAATCGCTCGTTCTCTCTGCAACACCGAAGTAGAGAGCAGTAGTGATGCACCACCACTTGGCTCCGAAGCAAAAGGATGAATTATTGTGGTGCACCTGCTGCCTCTAATACCCACGCTGCGGGGTGTGGCAGCTGGATGCGGAATCCGCATGCCATTGTCCATTGGCTTGTTTAGTTACACTCGAAGTGGATTGGTCTCTCTGGCGAGATCCCATTCCTTGGTAGTGACCGACTGAAGGGGAACAAGAAACTATGCTTCTGCAACTGTAGTTTCAACCCATGTAAAATTGAGATGCTGTTTGCGAATGTTCATTTGAACGATGCTTATCAGGATAAAATTAAAAATATACCTAAACATTGGTGAACTATATTGCTAATGATGGAACCATAGTTGGTTAATGTTGCTTTTGGGAAACACAGCACATGTTTGAAGTGACATGACAGATTATTCATTTTTGGGTGAACTTTTCCTCTAAAACCTAACAAATTTCTTTATGTCGAATGGTTTGCTTAAAGTCTAGCATTCATACATTTTTCAGCGTATCAGATACATAGCCACTGTATCTGCTCTTCACGACCCCTCTAATCAGAAAAAGCCATATAACCTTCATTCCACAATCCATGGCCTGCTATACAGACACAGAAAAGCAAACCCAAGTCACACACACACTAATTGTCAGGGGACCTTCATATTCCAGGAAGCTTTCAACAGACAGAATGTGGGTTTTATGCTTTTTCCCCCTCTGTTGGGATGATGATGATGATGATGATGATGAGCGAGGAGAGCGTGCTGTCAAACGTGGCTCCTGATGACAGATAAGGTGAGCTGGAGGTCCTGAGATTCTGACATTTCCTTAATGCAGCTCACCTCTTCCTTTATAATTGGCTGCTGTTGATAAGATCCTGGTGGCAGTGGCTCTCAGACGACGATAATGCCAGCTTCAGAACATCAGTCGATAGATTAGGTCTACTAGCCAGATTCCTCTTCATTGCATACCAACACTCTGTAATAATGCTCTGACATCAATCCCAGAGAGTGTTACTGTATATTCACACCTGTGTCATCACCGTCTGCATGTCTCACACCAGCCAAAACCATTTTCTTCACCTTCTCAGGAATCCTTCATGTCCTGAATGAAATGATGACTGACTCATGGATCATGGAAAACATCATGAATAGGTCTTTT